>CM054062.1:310423130-310989613 GCA_028641055.1 Alopecurus myosuroides | reverse complement strand
CGGAGAGTAGCACGCAAGAGATTGAGCTCTTAAGCCACACCAATTCCAGAGTGCTAGGGGGTGAAACCGGCATTGATTATATTTGTGCATGGTCCTCCTTCATCTACCTCCCTCTCTCACATGGATTAATTACGGGTATGGCGATCGGAGAGTAGCACGCAAGAGTTGAGCAATTCCAGAGTGCAAGGGGGTGAAACCGGCATTGATTTCCCGCTAATTAGAATTAGCACACGCAGACATGCTTATCGTGATCTGAAAAGCACGCAACACAAATATTATTGTGTAGTCTGAGCACCATTTTGTATACTAACTTAGGCATCATTGCTTTTCAACCTTCTTATGATTGGTACATCCTCTCTCCTCGTTATTTGGATATATTTTTCCTCCTTGTCGTCTTGCTCTCCGGCCTGCGTGGCACGTGCATCCGACGAATTTCATCCCCGTTGGAAAAATAATTATGTGAGACCTGATCTTCCAGGTAATATGCACAAATCTGGTTTGATTTAAGTTCCATGTATCTCTTTGAAGTGTTTGCTTGTCAGTGAGAGCGATGTAAGTAAATCATTTTTAAACCCCCAGCGCAAAATAAGATAAATAATTTTTAAACCTGATACCATTTTGAACAACTTTCACGTGTACATCCGTTCTAAGCCGTCTGGTATTTTTTTCGTGCTTACCATTTAAATAGTGAGAAAATTTATTTATTTTCATTTTCTGGGCCTTTGTTTCCCAATTTTCGAGGTGCATTCCCAATTTTTTTCATGCTTTTTTTTATAAGTTCATGATTGAAGTTTTCTTATAGGCAAAGTTTCTTCTTTCCACAATGCATGGTGGATGCCTTTTTGTTTCAAAATTAGGAGTCGAGCGACTAATAGTTTTTCCATCGTTCTATTAACATGCAATCCATTGCTGACATAATACATGAAGGAATTTGATGCTGAAAGAGAGGCCAAGAAAAAATCTTATGAAACATCAAACCCCGATATATAGATCACTATGAAAGTAATGTTAGGGTTCCGCCAGCGCTCTGCTGCCGTCGGCCTAACCTCTACCCATGTCTCTCCAGCGCATCCCGCCGCCCGACGGCATATCCAGTCGCCACCCCCTTCTCCAACCGCATCCGCCTCTCCACCCGCCCACAATTGCCTCTCCACCCGATGTTGCCCGTTGCTGACCCGAGGAGGCGGAGCCAAAGAAACATGGGCCTTGAGGCGGTGATTCCCGACGATGTGCTCTGCGGAGGTGCTCTTCCGTTGACGGCGCAGGTCCGGATCCCCGCCGCGGTGGCCATGCATGGCGGCGCCTCCTCCTGTGGGCGCTCCGCTGACGCAGCCTTGGGGGCGAGCTCCACGGAGTTCTTAAACGGTTGGAATTGGGACGACGTCGCCGAGGAGGAGGAGCGGCTGGAGGTGGAACGGAGGTGTTCCCCACAGGCTCCTCCAACTCTGGCTGACTACCTCGCCGTGGCTTCGCGCTCCCCTAGGCGCGGCGCATCGGGGCTCTCTAGGGATTCGGCCGCATTCTGCGCATGCGGGCGTTGTTGGGCCTGGTAGGGAAGGGAGGCCTCCCTCGGGCTTCTTCCCGTCGGTGGTCGGTCCTCATTTCTAGTGACTGGCGGCACAGCTGCGCGTCGGTCCTCGCGACCATCGTTCGTCCTCCAACTCGCGGGTGTAGGGGAGGCGACAACCTCGGATCTTGAGGCTGGTCCAAATAGGGTAGCTAGTCATGTGTCTGCGGATGGGACGGCGGCCTGGCCCATTATGGGCTGGCGCAGCCATGACATCCGGGCCGTGTGCAGGCCACTCCCGGCCCAACCGGCCCAGCCGACTACGGCCTGGTTATGGATCCGTAAAGGGACCCGATCCCTGAAACTAGGGTTTCTAGCCACCGATCGGTAAATAGCCAAGCATGCCTCCTCTGCCTGATGCATCTCCGTCGCACAACCGTCGCTGCCCCTCCGGTGTACCTTCCCGGTCGTCCTCACCGTCGTAATGCTTTCTCCCTTCCCCGTCGTGGGAGGTCCCCTCTTATCATTCCCCGCCGCCTGCTCGTGTGGTCATGCCCTACCGGGCCTCTGCCTGGCGGTTGCCGCCTCCTCATTCGCCGGCCTCCAGACGGTCGTCGGGATCCGGGGCGAGACGCGGCCGGCCTCATCGATCTCCTGCTCGTGGGGATCCGGGGCGCACCCCCCGTCTCTAGCATGCTTCGCCTCCTCGGGATGGCTCCCCAAGTGCCTCTGATTAGGATCCTGCTCCTCGAGAGCAGCCTCTCTAGCGCTAGGGGCCTGGTCGGGAAGTGGCGTGGGCTCCTGTCCCGGGTGGTTGGTTGTTCCGCAGGGAGACGTTAGTGTTTACAGGAAATGGCGTTGACGCAAGCTTCTATTACATTTACCTGGGGGGATCAAGCTGTCGGCCCCGAGTTCATGGTAGTGGTGACCGTGCTCCCGGACCCGTACATATCCCCATCTGTGTTGATCTCTACAGAGTCGATCCGCGAGGCGTTCCTGCTGCTTGAGCCGGAGACACCATGGGTGGTGACTGAGCTCTCCGCCTCGGAGTTTGCGGTGGACTTCACCTCCCTGGGTCTGCTCAAGGCCCTGTCATGGGGAGAGTCTACCACGCTTCCAAGCTGAAACCTCAAGTTCTCCATCGAGTGGTCCTCCGTCGACCCGGCCTCGCTGTCCGCTCTTGCCTCCATTTAGGTTCAAATCCATGGGATCCCCCCGGAGGCTAAATCCGGGCACATCATGGATCAGATCATGCATGGTTCTGTCCTTCTACGAATGATGGTCCCGGATGTCTCCAAGATGGAGGGACCTCTTTCATCTTTCTACTTTGATGGCGTGGAGAAGCCCCTTAGTGTGGAGGTGGAGGCGAAGGGAAATCAGCTGAGGCCCTCGCCTCCTCCATCTCGCTGCTCCCCGTCCCGACACCACCACAGCTCCTCTGGGGATGACTCTTCGGGCGACGACTCCAACATGCCCCCCTCCCCGTGAGGTTGTTCCCACGTCTGCGGTTACGTCCTCTATGTCGATGGCCTCTCAGCCTGTTGGGGCGGTGGCCCCTGCATGCATTTGCCTCGGTTCAAGCATCTTCGCCTAGACCCACCGTCCCAACTTCGTCCCCTCTTCCCAAGAGTGCGCCAGCAAAGTTGGCTTTGATGGATGTCTCCAGCCACATCTCACAGATGTACCTAGGACTCCCACCCTCATAGTACGGGTCTAACCTCTGTGAGGGCCCAGGCTCCCTGGACCTGGCGAATCTCATCTCCGACGCTCTGCACGGGTTGCCCTCCCCTTGGTCTAGCTCGGTTGAGACGGACGACTCGGGGGCGAGCATGGTGGTGGCTGCTCCAAACTCACATCGCTCTCCTGGTGTGGTATGTTAAACCCGCTCGCCATGGACTCCTCCTACTCTGCCTCAGGGGTCCCCGGCTCGTGTGCCGGCTACTCCCTCTCCTGGCTCTCGTGTCCCCGGCATGGTCCTCCACGCACTGCTGTGCTCGGTGTCACGGCTCGCCGCAGCGCTCATCTTGCTCGAGCCAGGACGAAGTTGAATGTCATCAAGCCGACGGTTGCTGAGGTCGCATCTCGCAGTCAGGCGGTCAGCTGCCTGGAGCCTGGTACGTCTCGCCCCTCCTCATCCACCCTCACCTCTTCCTCTGCGCCTTCTGGCTCTCATTTTTTGGTTCTCAATTCGGTCCCATTGGAGCATTTGGAACAAGTTGCGGCTGATTGTGGCGTGATATTCAGAGGGGAATGCGTCCCCAGACCTGAGCATATCAAGCTATTAGAGCTAAGGCGATTTACGAGGGGTCCTCGGTGGCAGCTCAGGCGGAGCGCGAGCGGCTAGAACCCTCGAGGTCTGCTGGACCGGTATGGGTCAGACCGGGTGAAAGTGCATTTTCGATATCTCATGTTTTGTGTGTTTGTTAACAAGATAAATAAGTTTTTAACCGTGTGTGCTATTTGTTAAAAGGTTATAATCATTATCAGCACATAAACGGTGTCAAAGAAATGATGAAGAAGATAAAAGGTCAATGAACGTTTTTCTGGCCTCAAGAAGATTTTTTATGTGCAACCCGGAATCATTCCGGACCATTCCGGATGGATTCCAACATGACCGCAAATCTCTCTGTTAGAATTCGGATTGCTCCGAATTATTCCGGGAGCCAGAATTATTCCGGATTGCACGTCGACTGCGCAGAAAACGGCTAGTTTCTTGGTGTAGCTATAAATAGATGCTCCCCTTCTTCCCCAAGGGGTAGCTCGTCCAGAATTAAGGTCCCCATTGATTGAGCTCAACCACCAAGCTAGATATCCCATCTCCTCCACACAAACTTGTTAAAACTTGGAGGATTGAAGGAGAAGCCCCGGATCTACATCTTCACCAACCGGACTTCCATTTCCCCCTCATTAGCTTGAGGGATCTTTGCCTAGGGTTTCCTCTTGTGGAGAAGCTAGGCTTCTTGTTACTCTTGGTGATTTGGGATTGTTGGGAGCCCCCAATTTGGTTGTGGGTGTGTGCCCCAAGCTTGTTTGTAAAGGATTCAATTCCCGCCTCAAAGGGGATCAATAGTGGAAGGTGGACTAGGCCTTTGTGGCGAAGTTCGTCGGAGAATAGGGTGAGGCCTTAGTGGCATTGAGTAGGCCTTCGTGGCGAGCTCACACCCCTCCAACGAGACGTACTCCCTTAACAAGGAGGAACTCAGGAATACATCGTGTCTCCGCGTGCTTCCATCGGTTACCTCGTTCCCTTATCTTTTACTCACTTGTACTTGTTGCATTTATTGTTGTACTATTTGCATTAGTTGCTATCCTTGTCATATAGATAAATTCACCTTAGTTGCACTATCTAGAGAATTTACCTTTGTGTCAAGCCTAATTGTGAAGAAAAATTAAAATTGGTCGTAGCACCTATTCATCCCCCCTCTAGGTGCCCATACTATACTTTCAATTGGTTTTAGAGCCTCGGCTCTTGTATCGGGCTTAACCGCCTATAAGTTTGAGTATGGTTAATGAGACGGATACCGAAGGTTCCATGGCGGCGGTATCTATGGATGATCTCAATGAGTTGAAAAATTCATTGAACTCATCCATAGACACCAAAATCGATGAGTTGCGTCAAGTCTTGATGGAACTCTTGAAAGCCAAAGGACCGGAGGTCACCGACTCATCTCCTCCGAAAGTATCTCCGGAGGGCGCCAAGAAAGGGGTAGATGGCGATCCATCTAAAAATGCTTCCGCCGAAAACTCCACAAAGAAGGGTATGGAAGGAGAGGAAGAATTTCACTCCGTGCCCGGAAGGTATTCTCCCGATCCTCCCGTCCCACATCCTCATATAATTCCTAGGGGAGATCCACCTAAAATTGATGCATATTCTTTTCATGAATGGCAATATTACATGGAGACTCACTTGAACTCTTCTTGTATAGAACTTTGGAGAGTCACTCGTGATAGATACAAGCCTCATGACCCCAAGAACTTGACAAGAAGAGAAGCTGTAGATTGTCAACTCAACTACACCGCCTTGTCAATTCTTCAACAAGCCGTGGGTCCTAACCACATGCCGCATCTTCAACAATATTCCACCGCCAAGGAAACATGGGACGCTCTTGTCGTCATGTTTGTGGGCAATGAGAGCATGCAAAGGAATAGATATGATGCCTTGACCAATGAGGCCGAAGGTGTAACATCCCAAGTATGAAAAATAGCCTTTAGAATGTTTGCTATCTGTTATTTTATGTTTTGCATCATGGCATCATGTTCATTGCAATTGTTTTGCTTGTTTTTCATTTGTTTTCCAACTGTTTTCCTTTGTTTTCCTTTGTTTTCTATTTGAATTTCAAACCAAAATTCAAACCTTTTGTTTCATCCTTGTGATGTTACAATTTCCAAATGATATTTCAAATCAAAACAATCATTTGTTTCCATTTGTTTTCATTTGGTTTGCATCTGTTTTTATTTGTTTTCACAATGGAAATTCAAACAATATTCAACCTTTGTTTCATACTTGTCATGCTACAATCTTTTTCAAATAAAAAGTCCAACTCAAAACTCCATTTGTTTCCAATGATTTTCCATAATGATTAACTATTTAAATGAGGTCTTTTAATCAAACATTTAATTCCAAATTGCATTCAAATTCAAACCAAGCCACAAGCAGTGCCCAATTTGAAATTATAAAATTTACACAACAATCCTAATCAATTGCTTCTAATTAAACAATAGGGTCCCAAAATAAATAAATTCTTGTTTTAAATGATTAAATCAATGCTCAAAGTAATTCAAATTTAAACCATTTTTTGGCAAACAACAAGTTATTTCAAATTATTTGTAAATCAGAACTTGGAATTTGTTTGTTGATGACCCAAATGACTTCCCCAAAATTTTCCTAAAATTTCCCCTAACTCCAAACCCTCATCCTCTTCCTAATTCATTTCAGCAAAAAATAAATAAAATGGAACAAATAATAAAAAGAGAGGGGAGCACACACAGCAGGCCCAATTTTCTCCTCAGCCCATCACCACCCAAACCCCCTTCTGGCCCGATACCCCCCTCCACTTCTTCTTCCTCGTACGGACTCCATATGGAGCTTCCACGTTGCAGAGAACAGGGAGCAGACGGTGATCACCTCCTCTCCCCCCTCCTTAAGACCTAAGCCCTGCCCTAGGGTTCCCTATGCCCTTCCCTCCTCCCTCCTTCTTCCTCTCCGCCTCCAATCTCTCCCTCCTCCCTCTGCTCTCTCTTCTCTCTGGTCTTTTCTCTGTAGCCTGAACCTAGCTGAACCCGAAAAATCTCCACCTTTGCTCCGGCGATCGCCGGCTATCCGGTCCTCCTCCAGCCAGGGAGAGGGCGGGAATGGAATCCCCCCTCGGCCCTCTTCCTCCTTGTCACCACGCCAGGGGCCGAGACTGCCCGGAGAGCCGCCGCCATCCTCATCACATCGACGGCGACTCCCTACCCAACCTGCATCGCCACCCCTGTCCGCCCGCTCGAGGTACCCTCCCCTCGGTCCCCTTCCTCTCGCCTCCCTCCTCTCCCGCAGCACTCAACCCCCCACAGCGCACACACGCCACGCACCACGGCCACCCCACGCCCCAGCGCCTCCGGCGATCGCCACTGCCGGTCGCTGTCTGATCTCTGTCGAGGCACAGCAGCGTGCAGTTCAGTTCAGTTAAAACCCGAACCTAAACCATATCCTCACCCCTTCCCCCTTCCTATCACTAGGCGCATCACACCCCACTGGTTCGGTTCCTTCCACTCACAGCAGGAGGTGGGGGGTTCGAGTCCCCCCTCTCCCAAATAAAACCATCTTTTTTATTTCCAATTGTTTTGGTACAGAAACATCTCAGTAATCACAGCTAAGTCCCTGTACATTCTTTCTAGACCCCTGTAATTATTTTTCCAAGTCCCTAACGAATTAAATATGGCAGATTTACACCAAATCTTGTAAATTGCATAAGAAAATCATTTTAACTCCAATTTTAACTTTTTAAATATGTTTTATGTCCCAAATTAAATGTTCTATCCAAATATAAAATTTGTTTACTATTTTGAATATTTTAAATTGGTAAAACATTTGAATTCTTGTTTAAATCACTTAAACTTGCAAAAATCATAACTTGGGCATAAAAATTCCAAATTCAACAAACTAAATATGTTTTCCAATCAACTTTTCATGTACTTTCCAAATATAAATTTTGTTTGCTGTTTTGAATAATTTAAATTGCTGAAAACAACTGTTTCTTGTTTATTGCATTTAAAATTGCCAAAATAATAACTTGCTCATTTTAAATCCAATTTCAACAAATGAAATATGTTTTCCATGCAAAATTAAACCACCTTTCCAAATATAAAATTTGTTTCATGTTTTGAATAATTAAAATTGGTTAAATGATTTCAACCTTGTTTAAATAATTTAATATTGTTAAATTCATAACTTGATCAAATTAAATTCTTTTGGGACATATAAAATATGTTTTCAAACCACAAAAGTATAACCTTTTCAAATATGAACTTCACTCAATGTTTTGCACAAATAAAAATTCAAATAAGTTCATGTTTGAATTAAATTCATTTAATTCTTGTTTAAACTTGTTTAATTCATAAATAATTTATTTGAAATCCTTTTTCAACAAGTGAAACATGTATTCCAACTAAAATCTTGTTTTGTTTTCAAATATGAACTTTGTTATCTATTTTGAACAATTAAAATTGGTGAAAACAACAAATGTTTGTGTGACACCTTTAAGTAACCAAAATTTCTTAACTTAATAAACAAATTTCTAAACTTGTTAAACCTTATTTCCATTTGGTTCTATTGTTGTTATTTTGCTGTTTTCCTCATCCATGCATCATGCTAATCCACTTTCATATAATGATTAGTTGTAAAACAATTAATTCAACCATAATTCATGGGCTTTCCATATACAATCCAATTGCATATGGGTCCATTTAATCATGTTGTTACCATGTCAACTAGTTTATTTTGTTGCATCAATTAAATGGTCATGCATCATCCCATGTTTGTGCACTATGCCATGTTATTGATTGCTTATCTTTCTGCATTGTCTGTTTGCTTCTTCTCGGATACACGACGACGTTGAGACCGACGATACTTACGACACCCCTTCTAAGGATCTAGGTCAGTACCAGGCTACTGGGTTTGCAGGCAAGTTATCACTCACATGAACCATCGTGTTCCTTTCGACATTGGATACCGATACTTTTCCGTTGTCTATTCTGCTAGCCCTATGATTAGTTTCTTCTGTTACGAACCTATCACATGTATCCTTTAACCCTGATATTGCCTCACCTCCATACCTATAACCTTTTGCTTGTTGCCCGTGTCTTACTAGTATGCTTAGGGTTGTTTTGCTCGAGTCTGTTACCCGTTACTTTCTGTTACTATTTCATTATGTTCTGGGGGCTCGATGTTTAATCAATCAATCATACTAATGTTATTGTTAATAATAATTTGATGATAAGGCACCGGCAGGAGGCCCTGTGTGGTTTTGAGGCCTGCTAGTGTCGACCCTAATTAGGAAAAGGTTCTTGTCTACTGATCCATGATGAGCGCACTACCCGCATGTGGGAAGCGAGTATGGGTGCCCCCCTCAATTTGATTCGATTCGCATCTCGTCCAAATCGCCTCATTTAGTTCGTGTTTTCCATTTGCCGCATGCATGATTTTGCGAGCCCAGGCCAGGGTGGAACTTTTGTAGTCGGCATATAGGGGGACACGTTCTTAGAGTGCTATGAGGGTCCCCTTTCTTCGGGGCTCGATTAGCCGTGCGCCCAAGGTGCTTTGGGCTTGATGCGGAGAAGAGTTGAGTTGTGTTGAGTACCTCGCTTGGTGGGAAAGGCCTTCCCATCTGGCGGGTTATTCTTACGTGTACGGCCAAATTGGTGCACCCCTGCAGGGAAAATCTTCTCGAGAAGCCGTGTTTTCCGCGGTTATGGACTACTTGGTGAAAGTACTGGCTAACAAGTACTCAGGATAACTTAAACCTAATGATTAACAACCTTGCACCCAATGGTTAACAACTTGACTAGTAATAGGCTTATTGACACAATAATCTGAACCATCATTAAGTCAATTGTGTGAGTTATCCTCGGATTGCTTCTTTGGATAAGGGGCGATATCCAGGATGGGTTTGTTTGATGTTAGTTGATAGGTTGGTTACGATACGCGATCTTATCTCCTTTCTGTTAGCTGGAAGTGGTAGTAACTCTGTAGTTGGTTAGAGCAGCCAGTTGCAGCATATTTTATATCCCCTTTCTTCCGTTGAACCCAGAGCATCTGTGCTTGGTGTTGACGGGTTACACTTTGGTGAACTGTGAGTCTTGCTTGCCAGTACGTTTATGTACTGACCCCTTTGGGGTTGTGGTTTCCGCAGACTACGTTTCTGAGGATCCCCATGGTGGCTACTACGTGGAGTATGACGAGACTGCTGACGAGTAGATAGCGGACCCGGGCAGGATCCGAGACTTCGTGGATGGGCTCCGTCTTTTCGTTTCTGGCCTCTTAGGCCTATTTGGATCTTGTCTGTACTCAGACATGTTGAATGCTTCCGCTGTGATGTAATGATGATATGTTGGGACATGTGTCCTCTGGATGATTGTATTTGCTATCTCTGCTCTAATGAGAGCTATTTGCAACTTATTTCAATGTTTTGTGTCGTAGAGATCTGTTGTGATATCACTTGTTCAAACGCCGTTGACGTACCATGTGTGTATGTTTTGAAGTACGTCAATGGAAGTATCCTGATTTCTATGGGATAGTTTACGTCGACGCTGAACAGATAGGGGTTGGTTGTCACACATACGTGTGTTGGCCTACTCGTAAGAGGACGCGGGTGCCGGTAAGCCCCGTAATCCAATCTACTACTGTTCAACGGAACAGCGAGTATCCTTTAGAAGTCCGGGTGCGACAAATGGTATCAGAGCCTGTCTGCCTGTAGGATCCCTTTTTACTGGTCGCAGTTGAGTCTAGAAACTATTTTGTAGCTATATAGGAAAAATGAAACGTGAGAGTAGGAATTCTGTTCTTTTTCTTCTTTCCCCACCCACCCTCCCTTTTCTGGTAAGGAAGTGCAACGTTGTTTTCCCTTCTCATCTAAACTTTCAAGTTAGGTTTTCACGTATTCTGGTTTCTCTAGGATGGTTATATCTACTAGACCATAGGAATGGAGGTGGTTGTGACATGATTTATCATGTTGCCTACTCATGATTGAGAACGGAGGCGTGTAAGCCCCGGAAGCAAATCCTCTATTCCTTAAGCAGTAGATATTGATCCTTTAGAAGCCCGGATGGGTTTTTTCGTAGTACCTCAGGAGTTTTGTTCTCGTTTTCCCCGATGTTGATATCCTGTTCTTCTCAACATCCTTTTCGTCCGTTGAAATCTTGTTGTTGTTTTCCACTTCAATTCTTCTACCGGCGTCCAATAAAAACTTCCCAAATATCAAGTCTATCTGGCCAGAAAGGTTGTTGTTGTTTCGAAAACTACCAGGCTATGAGAGCTGGCATTCCTATCACCTGGGGTTGTTTCGAGGAAGCATTCCTGAATCACCACATTCCAGATAGTCTATTCCCCAAATGAATCAAGTTCTATCCAGCTATACACCCTCAATACAAAACCTCTTCCTTCAATTGAAAATGTTCCGGTGGTTTCCAAATTCCTGACATCTTTCCAGAAGAGTTGCCAGGGTTGCCTATCGTTTTGAACTTCCAGAAAAACTATCCAAGGTGCACGATGTGTTTCACGTGTCACAGTTCAAGAGGATCTTCGCAAGAAGTATCCGGACCTTTTCTTTTCTCAGTAGGAATCTCGGGGCGCGATTCCTTCAAGGGGGGGCGTTTTGTAACATCCCAAGTATGAAAAATAGCCTTTAGAATGTTTGCTATCTGTTATTTTATGTTTTGCATCATGGCATCATGTTCATTGCAATTGTTTTGCTTGTTTTTCATTTGTTTTCCAACTGTTTTCCTTTGTTTTCTATTTGAATTTCAAACCAAAATTCAAACATTTTGTTTCATCCTTGTGATGTTACAATTTCCAAATGATATTTCAAATCAAAACAATCATTTGTTTCCATTTGTTTTCATTTGGTTTGCATCTGTTTTTATTTGTTTTCACAATGGAAATTCAAACAATATTCAACCTTTGTTTCATACTTGTCATGCTACAATCTTTTTCAAATAAAAAGTACAACTCAAAACTCCATTTGTTTCCAATGATTTTCCATAATGATTAACTATTTAAATGAGGGCTTTTAATCAAACATTTAATTCCAAATTGCATTCAAATTCAAACCAAGCCACAAGCAGTGCCCAATTTGAAATTATAAAATTTACACAACAATCCTAATCAATTGCTTCTAATTAAACAATAGGGTCCCAAAATAAATAAATTCTTGTTTTAAATGATTAAATCAATGCTCAAAGTAATTCAAATTTAAACCATTTTTTGGCAAACAACAAGTTATTTCAAATTATTTGTAAATCAGAACTTGGAATTTGTTTGTTGATGACCCAAATGACTTCCCCAAAATTTTCCTAAAATTTCCTCTAACTCCAAACCCTCATCCTCTTCCTAATTCATTTCAGCAAAAAAAAATGGAACAAATAATAAAAAGAGAGGGGAGCACACACAGCAGGCCCAATTTTCTCCTCAGCCCATCACCACCCAAACCCCCTTCTGGCCCGATACCCCCCTCCACTTCTTCTTCCTCGTACGGACTCCATCTGGAGCTTCCACGTTGCAGAGAACAGGGAGCAGACGGTGATCACCTCCTCTCCCCCCTCCTTAAGACCTAAGCCCTACCCTAGGGTTCCCTATGCCCTTCCCTCCTCCCTCCTTCTTCCTCTCCGCCTCCAATCTCTCCCTCCTCCCTCTGCTCTCTCTTCTCTCTGGTCTTTTCTCTGTAGCCTGAACCTAGCTGAACCCGAGAAATCTCCACCTTTGCTCCGGCGATCGCCGGCTATCCGGTCCTCCTCCGGCCAGGGAGAGGGCGGGAATGGAATCCCCCCTCGGCCCTCTTCCTCCTCGTCACCACGCCAGGGGCCGGGACTGCCCGGAGAGCCGCCGCCATCCTCATCACATCGACGGCGACTCCCTCCCCAATCTGCATCGCCACCCCTGTCCGCCCGCTCGAGGTACCCTCCCCTCGGTCCCCTTCCTCTCGCCTCCCTCCTCTCCCGCAGCACTCAACCCCCCACAGCGCACACACGCCACGCACCACGGCCACCCCACGCCCCAGCGCCTCCGGCGATCGCCACTGCCGGTCGCTGTCTGATCTCTGTCGAGGCACAGCAGCGTGCAGTTCAGTTCAGTTAAAACCCGAACCTAAACCATATCCTCACCCCTTCCCCCTTCCTATCACTAGGCGCATCACACCCCACTGGTTCGGTTCCTTCCACTCACAGCAGGAGGTGGGGGGTTCGAGTCCCCCCTCTCCCAAATAAAACCATCT
Source organism: Alopecurus myosuroides (assembly GCA_028641055.1). Lineage (NCBI taxonomy): Eukaryota > Viridiplantae > Streptophyta > Magnoliopsida > Poales > Poaceae > Alopecurus > Alopecurus myosuroides. The sequence continues at coordinate 310,976,638 of CM054062.1, read as the reverse complement.
TTTTTATTTCCAATTGTTTTGGTACAGAAACATCTCAGTAATCACAGCTAAGTCCCTGTACATTCTTTCTAGACCCCTGTAATTATTTTTCCAAGTCCCTAACGAATTAAATATGGCAGATTTACACCAAATCTTGTAAATTGCATAAGAAAATCATTTTAACTCCAATTTTAACTTTTTAAATATGTTTTCTGTCCCAAATTAAATGTTCTATCCAAATATAAAATTTGTTTACTATTTTGAATATTTTAAATTGGTAAAACATTTGAATTCTTGTTTAAATCACTTAAACTTGCAAAAATCATAACTTGGGCATAAAAATTCCAAATTCAACAAACTAAATATGTTTTCCAATCAACTTTTCATGTACTTTCTAAATATAAATTTTGTTTGTTGTTTTGAATAATTTAAATTGCTGAAAACAACTGTTTCTTGTTTATTGCATTTAAAATTGCCAAAATAATAACTTGCTCATTTTAAATCCAATTTCAACAAATGAAATATGTTTTCCATGCAAAATTAAACCACCTTTCCAAATATAAAATTTGTTTCATGTTTTGAATAATTAAAATTGGTTAAATGATTTAAACCTTGTTTAAATCATTTAATATTGTTAAATTCATAACTTGATCAAATTAAATTCTTTTGGGACATATAAAATATGTTTTCAAACCACAAAAGTATAACCTTTTCAAATATGAACTTCACTCAATGTTTTGCACAAATAAAAATTCAAATAAGTTCATGTTTGAATTAAATTCATTTAATTCTTGCTTAAACTTGTTTAATTCATAAATAATTTATTTGAAATCCTTTTACAACAAGTGAAACATGTATTCCAACTAAAATCTTGTTTTCTTTTCAAATATGAACTTTGTTATCTATTTTGAACAATTAAAATTGGTGAAAACAACAAATGTTTGTGTGACACCTTCTAAACTTGTTAAACCTTATTTCCATTTGGTTCTATTGTTGTTATTTTGCTGTTTTCCTCATCCATGCATCATGCTAATCCACTTTCATATAATGATTAGTTGTAAAACAATTAATTCAACCATAATTCATGGGCTTTCCATATACAATCCAATTGCATATGGGTCCATTTAATCATGTTGTTACCATGTCAACTAGTTTATTTTGTTGCATCAATTAAATGGTCATGCATCATCCCATGTTTGTGCACTATGCCATGTTATTGATTGCTTATCTTTCTGCGTTGTCTGTTTGCTTCTTCTCGGATACACGACGACGTTGAGACCGACGATACTTACGACACCCCTTCTAAGGATCTAGCTCAGTACCAGGCTACTGGGTTTGCAGGCAAGTTATCACTCACATGAACCATCGTGTTCCTTTCGACATTGGATACCGATACTTTTCCGTTGTCTATTCTGCTAGCCCTATGATTAGTTGCTTCTGTTACGAACCTATCACATGTATCCTTTAACCCTGATATTGCCTCACCTCCATACCTATAACCTTTTGCTTGTTGCCCGTGTCTTACTAGTATGCTTAGGGTTGTTTTGCTCGAGTCTGTTACCCGTTACTTTCTGTTACTATTTCATTATGTTCTGGGGGCTCGATGTTTAATCAATCAATCATGCTAATGTTATTGTTAATAATAATTTTATGATAAGGCACCGGCAGGAGGCCCTGTGTGGTTTTGAGGCCTGCTAGTGTCGACCCTAATTAGGAAAAGGGTCTTGTCTACTGATCCATGATGAGCGCACTACCCGCATGTGGGAAGCGAGTATGGGCGCCCCCCTCAATTTGATTCGATTCGCATCTCGTCCAAATCGCCTCATTTAGTTCGTGTTTTCCATTTGCCGCATGCATGATTTTGCGAGCCCAGGCCAGGGTGGAACTTTTGTAGTCGGCATATAGGGGGACACGTTCTTAGAGTGTTATGAGGGTCCCCTTTCTTCCGGGCTCGATTAGCCGTGCGCCCAAGGTGCTTTGGGCTTGATGCGGAGAAGAGTTGAGTTGTGTTGAGTACCTCACTTGGTGGGAAAGGCCTTCCCATCTGGCGGGTTATTCTTACGTGTACGGCCAAATTGGTGCACCCCTGCAGGGAAAATCTTCTCGAGAAGCCGTGTTTTCCGCGGTTATGGACTACTTGGTGAAAGTACTGGCTAACAAGTACTAAGGACAACTTAAACCTAATGATTAACAACCTTGCACCCAATGGTTAACAACTTGACTAGTAATAGGCTTATTGACACAATAATCTGAACCATCATTAATTCAACTGTGTGAGTTATCCTCGGATTGCTTCTTTGGATAAGGGCGATATCCAGGATGGGTTTGTTTGATGTTAGTTGATAGGTTGGTTACGATACGCGATCTTATCTCCTTTCTGTTAGCTGGAAGTGGTAGTAACTCTGTAGTTGGTTAGAGCAGCCAGTTGCAGCATCTTTTATATCCCCTTTCTTCCGTTGAACCCAGAGCATCTGTGCTTGGTGTTGACGGGTTACACTTTGGTGAACTGTGAGTCTTGCTTGCCAGTACGTTTATGTACTGACCCCTTTGGGGTTGTGGTTTCCGCAGACTACGTTTCCGAGGATCCCCATGGTGGCTACTACGTGGAGTATGACGAGACTGCTGACGAGTAGATAGCGGACCCGGGCAGGATCCGAGACTTCGTGGATGGGCTCCGTCTTTTCGTTTCCGGCCTCTTAGGCCTATTTGGATCTTGTGTGTACTCAGACATGTTGAATGCTTCCGCTGTGATGTAATGATGATATGTTGGGACATGTGTCCTCTGGATGATTGTATTTGCTATCTCTGCTCTAATGAGAGCTATTTGCAACTTATTTCAATCTTTTGTGTCGTATAGATCTGTTGTGATATCACTTGTTCAAACACCGTTGACGTACCATGTGTGTATGTTTTGAAGTACGTCAATGGAAGTATCCTGATTTCTATGGGATAGTTTACGTCGACGCTGAACAGATAGGGGTTGGTTGTCACACATACGTGTGTTGGCCTACTCGTAAGAGGACGCGGGTGCCGGTAAGCCCCGTAATCCAATCTACTACTGTTCAACGGAACGGCGAGTATCCTTTAGAAGTCCGGGTGCGACAGAAGGGTTCTATATGCATGATGGAGAGAACCATGAAGACATGTACCGAAGACTCAAGACTCTTGCCTCCGCTTTCTCAAATGTTGGTGCCAAGTACATTGATGACGCTTGGATAAAGAGGAAGTACATGATTGCCCTAATGCCATTTGAGGGCGCGGACTTGAAGAGCATTCAAGGAAGACATGATTTTCCTTCTATAACCTCAACCCAAGTTATGCAAGAAATGTGCTCCTATCAAGTGCAAACCAAGAATGCTCTTGACAACCGTGATAGGGCCATAGGAATGCACAAAGGGGCATCGGTTTCTTTGAAGGCCAAGATTGTGTCAAGAAAGGTTGAGTATGAAGAAGAAGGCAATGAGGATGCTCCCCTTCTTCCCCAAGGGTAGCTCGTCCAGAATTGAAGTCCCCATTGATTGAGCTCAACCACCAAGCTAGATTTCCCATCTCCTCCACCCAAACTTGTTGAAACTTGTAGGATTGAAGGAGAAGCCCCAGATCTACATCTTCACCAACCAGATTTCTATTTCCCCCTCATTAGCTTCAGGGATCTTTGCCTAGGGTTTCCTCTCGTGGAGAAGCTAGGCTTCTTGTTACTCTTGGTGATTTGGGATTGTTGGGAGCCCCCAATTTGGTTGTGGGTGTGTGCCCCAAGCTTGTTTGTAAAGGATTCAATTCCCGCCTCAAAGGGGATCAATAGTGGAAGGTGGACTAGGCCTTTGTGGCGAAGTTCGTCGGAGAATAGGGTGAGGCCTTAGTGGCATTGAGTAGGCCTTCGTGGCGAGCTCACACCCCTCCAACGAGACGTACTCCCTTAACAAGGAGGAACTCGGGAATACATCGTGTCTCCGCGTGCTTCCTACCGGTTATCTCGTTCCCTTATCTTTTACTCACTTGTACTTGTTGCATTTATTGTTGTATTAGTTACATTAGTTGCTATCCTTGTCTAGGTAAATTCACCTTAGTTGCACTATCTAGGGAATTTACCTTTGTGTCAAGCCTAATTGTGAAGAAAAATTAAAATTGGTCGTAACACCTATTCACCCCCCCTAGGTGCCCATACTATACTTTCACCGGGGTCTGGTAACGACAGTTCTCCTAGGCATACATGTGCGACAACCCCTAATGCATATTTCCAGTTGGGGAGGAAGTGGGAGAGGCCCCCGAAGGCTATATCTCAGCCCTTGACCAAATTTAGGGCACCCTCGCCCCCTCCCTATGTGGACTGCCCCCGACAATGTTTCCCAATGAGTGTATCAACATTTATTTGGAATATGCAGGGGTTCGGGGCGGACGACCGTCAGCTCGAACTCTCTGATTAGATGCTACATGAAGATATAGACATTGTAGGCCTACAAGAGACGATTAGGCAAGACTTTCCTGTCGCTGAGTTACAGGGCCTGAGCCCCTGCTAGTTTTCCTGGTACTGGCTCCTGACCCCGGGACACTTAGGAGGGATCCTCCTTGAAGCTAAGGAGGATACTTTTCAGGTAGTTGATCTGGACCGCGGTGGATTTTTTGTGAGCATGACGCTCACCCAGAGACGAGCTAACCTTTGGTGGAAGGTGATTATTTTCTATGGCCCCGGGGCATAGGAGGTTTGCTGAGTTGCTTGCCAAGATGGCGTCCAAGGTGGAGTGGAGTCCCATACACGTGGTCGTGTCGGGGGACTTTAATCTTATACGCTCCCCTGATGACAAGAGCTTGGACAATGTGGACCTCCCTAGGATGAGGATGTTTAATGAATTCATTGTGGATCTAGCTCTACGGGATATAGACCCGGTGGGAACCCAATATAGATGGACTAATAACCAGGTCGATACAATCCGGAGCACTCTAGATCGGGTACTAGTATCGGTGGAGTAGGAAGTCGCCTTCCCACTCTGAAATCTTCGGGCTCTCGCTCGGGTGGGCTCCGACCATACTTCCCTCCTTTTTTCTTCTTGGGGAGGGGGTGTAGCCATGCTTTTGGAATTAATGGGCCTAAAATGGGCGGAGGCCATGTCTTCCTCGTCTAGGGCTATGCCAAGGTTATCCTCCAATTTATGCGAGGTTGGGGGCGAATGTGGGGGATGACATCCGGAGAGAAAAAGGAATCGCTTCTGATACAGATTCAGACACTTGATTCTGCATCGGACTTGGTGGGTTTGTCACCAATGAGTGGCTCCAGAGATATGCCCTAGAGGCCTCTCTGATGACAATCTATAAGGGAGAAGAGATCTTCTGGCACTAGCGGAGCCGTTGAAAATGGCTACTGTTGGGAGATGCGAACATGATGTACTTCCATGCAATTGCTAACGGTCGGCACTGGAAGTGCTCGATTCCGTGCCTATGGGCGGGTGGCCGCCTCTTAGAGGAGCCACAGGAACAATCCGCCCATGTATACTCCTTCTACAAGGAGCTCTTCCGGGCAGGACCCTGGTCTGGGGTTGCATTAGCTCGAGAACAATCTGCCCATGTATAATGACAGTGCGGATCTCACGCTCCCATTGCTACCGGAGGAGGTTAGGCGGGCCATTATGGCTATGAAGACTAATTCAGCCTGGCCCTGACGGCCTCCCCATTTCTTTCTTTCAGAGATTTCGGGGACATCTTGAGGCAGTGTTTATGCCTATGTTAGAAGAATTCTACATTGGGACATTGGTTATGTCACGACTTAATTTTGGCGTGATCACTCTGATCCCAATTTAGCAGTGCTACAGACATTGGGCAATTTAGGCCGATCACGTTGATTAATATCATCCAGCGTATCTTCTACAAATTTTGCGCAATTCGGTTAGCCCCAGTGGTGCACCGGTTGATCCACCCACATTAGTTTGCCTTCACGAAGGTACGATATATTCATGATGGTATCCTGGCGCTTCATCAGATTGTGCATGAAGTGAAGGTTTGGCACATTAAGGGTGTGTTCCTGAATCTAGATTTCTAGAAATCTTATTATCGTCTGGACTGGGTGTTCGTCCGCCACATCCTCGAACGACGATGGTTTGATAACCGTGTCATTTTTTAGATTATGCAGATCGTTTTGAGTGGTAACACGACGATTAATATAAATGGGGAAATAGGTGCTTATTTTAGATCTTCCCGCGGGGTGAGACCGGGGAATCCTGTATCCCCCATTCTTTTCAACCTTGCGGTAGATTCCCTCGCGACTATCCTAGACTTGGCTAAGGAGGCCGGACATATTTCAGGTGTGGTTGGCGACCTTTTCCGGGGGTGGGGTGACCCACATCCAATATGCGGACGACAGGATGAGGGCCCCCTCGGGAAGCACACATCGCCGCCGTTCCACGCATCGGGAGGTGAAGGCGAGGAAATGAGGGAGTTTGCCACGAGGAGACGAGTTTGAGGAGCTTTGCGCCGTCTTCAGTGGGCGCCGGGAACGTCGTCGTCGTCAGCAACCGCAAGCTGGCACCACCATCTCCTTCCCCTCCGACGTCCAGAACAACCCCGATGAGTCAAAGCCTCCTGCGTCGTTTGATTAAGGATGGCAATGGGTAGGGTATGGGGCGGGTAGAGCAATACCATACCCATACCCGTATAGTCAACGGGTAGAAAACTCTACCCATAGCCGTACCCATGGGTATGAAACTCTACCCATACCCATACCCGGCGGATACCCGTGCCCATTGGATACCCGACGGGTACACAAGTTATTATATTCATTGATAGCACATTTGACAAAATATCAGTTCGATCAATTGTATGCCTCATCGTCGGGAATTTATCTCCTTAATTTGAGTATTTGGAATATGAGAGGATTAAGTAGTGATTGCAGTTTGGGAAGATTTGGGAGAAGATGGGATTACGAGGACGCTTTGTGATGGAGGGATGATAACCCGGTAGGCTAACGCCAAGGAGTAACTCGGCCCAAAGGACGCTGTGCAAGACCCGGCTTAGGATAAAGGAGCTTCTAGAAGGCCCAGGATCATAGGCCCCGCAACCCGGATTGTGGGTTCCGGTAAGGAAGTTTAGGGTTTATAAGCAGTGTCCGGGTAGGATTCAGAGTACGCCTTGGAGAGTAAGCCAGGGGGTCCGGATGTTATATAAGCCGGCCCCTAGGTTAGGATTAGACAAGTTGTATCGTGAGTAAGAACACAATCGCCGAATTGCGAGGTATCGAGTATCCATTGTACCACGAGAGTTGAGATAATATATTCAGATCGGAGACTCGGCGACTTGATTGCCGGCTACCAGATCGCATATCACCATGGTTTCCTTTGAGCTAAACCCTCTCTCAAACACCAGAGTCGATTTGCCCCAAGACAAGTTACCCCCGGTAACGTCTGCCGTGATTATCCCACGACACTTGGCACCCACCGTGGGGCCTACGTCCAAGGGTGTTTACGTCACGGGAGAAGCTCGGGAGAACATGAAGAACCTCGTCATCGGCGAGATCTACACCAACCCCGAAGGAGAGAAGATGGTGGACGATTTTGGCTGGGGGCCAGAGTCGGATCTGCTCGAATCCGGATCTGTCGTGACAATCGGCCGGATCAACGTCTCCATTGGCATGGTACGTACGTCCGGTTCAATCCCTGACGATTTTGGATTTGATTCTGTGTCAGGGGAGGGCACCTGCGTTCAGTCTGATGGAGAGGAATCGGTCGGGACGATAGATCCGACAGAAGAGCCCACCACGAAGAGGAAACAGCCGGAGGAGCCGGCATGGACCCCGCGTGGCCGGGTCACGAGAGAAGATGACACCGAGTCTATCTTGCACCTGCTAGAGGACCTGTATGAGGAAGATAGCGATGATGAAGAAGAATATGAATCTGCACCAAGCGTTGTGCGCCAGGTCGCGGTCTACACGTCCCCTGCAACCAATCTTAATCAGGGGAACGTGACCGCGGCCGCCGTTGGAGCAGCACAAGCATTGGCCCAGCAGCAAAATCCGGTTGACGGAAACCCGGTTTTAACCCGGATTGACGGAGAATCGGCATCAGTTACCAGCCGTGCGGCGGATAGTGAGTTGCAGGCAAACACGTTCGGATATCTGGCAAACCGGACGCCAGGGGCGGGTCCTTCAAATCCGCAACACCCGGCCCTGTTCAACAACAATCTGATCCTGGATCCCACCGTTCTAGCCACAGTTATAACCCCGGAAAACGCGGTGGAACGTGTTAGGGATCTGGATGTAGCCCGTCGTGCATTGGAGCAACAGAGAAGGCAAGTAGAAGCAGAAAAACAAGGGGTAGCTGCGCGCCAGCGCGATCTGGATGCATTGGAAAACCGGCTCCAAGAAGAGACAACCAGGGTGCATCAAAGGCACCAAACCAGATTACCGGCAACGGGTGGAGTCATAAACCCGGCCGCGCTATTCATCACACCTCAGGATCAGCCGATTCCACGGAAGGACCCACAAACTGTACATCAACCCGCGACTGGAGGAGCACAGCCGGCAACGTGCAGGCCGGGTTACCCATATTACAGACTGGAGTTACTACCGGCAATACATTACCACCACCACCACCATCACGATTTCGCACGCCAGCAGGTCATTACAATAACCCCATGGATAACGTGTACGTAGCAACACTCGCATTGAATCAAATCCCCATAAGAGAGTCACCCCATGCGGAGCAGACCCGACGGGCGATCGATTTATTGCATACGGCAGTGGCGCAGCAAGTTAATTACCCGGACAACAGAAGCGGAATGCATGGGACACCATATATCAGCCAGCAACGAGTCAATACCGGCAATATTCAGACAAGTTCGGCGCGGCGTAGGGCAGAGCAGCAGCAAATGCCGCCTCCTCCCCGCGTCCAGGCCGTACCAGCAGCATCAGCAGCGCAAGCTATTGTGGACAGTTCCAGAGCTAGGAGAGCCGCGGCCGGGTCTGCGGTGCACAGACCAGCAGCAGTGCCGCGTCCAGCCGGACCCCCCGCAGGATCGCACGTTTCCCGAGTAAGGCCAGTTCCGATTAATCTCGCTGGGCCTAAGTGTCTGTCGGATAACATCAGGGCTGAGCCTTACCCGGATAAATTCAAGGAACCGGGTAAAGTAGTAAATTATGAGCCGACTATGGATCCAGAAACATGGTTGAGCAGTTATGAGATGGCTATGTCAATCCGCAACGCATCTGAAAATCTTCAAGCCGAGTTCATGTACTTAATGATGTCAGAAGGAGCAGCAAAGTTATGGTTCAATAATCTACCGGAAGGGTCCATCAAGTCATGGGAGGATTTGAAAACTGCGTTTATCAAGCACTTTCATGGGACATGCAGAAAGCTATTTACTATTGGTTACCTAGAGCGGTGTGTCCAGAAGAAGGGAGAATCGGCGCGCAGTTGGGTGCACCGAGTCATGGAGATACTTCACTCATCTACAGATATTCAGCCCAAGGATGCGTTACAAGCTATGGCAAAGACGTGCAAGTACATACCTTTAGTGCAAAAGTTAACTCGCATGAAATCCAGTCGGAATGCCTCAGAGGTTACGATGGGAGAGCTGATGGACGCATGCAACAAACACGCTGCAACGGATACTACAGAAGAGGACGTCGATGACAAGAAAGCAAAAACAAACACAAGTAACAATGGAAGAACCGGCAATGGACCAACGCCGGGTAACAATGGAGGTAAAAAATGGGAACAACCAGAACAAGCGCCCGTTTGAGGGAAGCTCCGAGTTTGTCGCTAGTACAGAAGCCGGGTCTTCGAGACCCAGGGCAGAAGGAAATTCCAATGGAGGAAACCAGAACGGAGGAAATTATCAAGGACCGCCAAGACCGGGTAACAATTGGGATATCTTCAGAATGGCGTGCCCAAAGCACAGCAGGAACGGTAGGCCGGCTAATCACTCATTGGAGCAATGTGCGGACCTACAGAGATGTAAGAACGAGGAAGTAAACAAGGCCATGCGAGGTGCAGGTCGGGGAGGAGGACCGGGTCCGGGTGGAAACCCGGGCAACGGCCCACCCCCAGCCGGTAACCCGGCGGGCAGAAATCCGGGTAATAACCAAGGGGGAGCTGGAGGTTTCCAAGCTAACCCCAAGCAATTAGGACAATACCACGTGCATACTACAGGAATTTCCAACAAGGATAAAAAGATACTGAAAAAGGCGGTAAACTCAGTTGCTTCGGCCGTTCCGAGATACCTGAGATGGTCGGAGCAGGATGTAGCGTGGAGCAGAAGGGATCACCCGGAAAGGATAGAACACCCGGGAGTCTTAGCATTGGTGGTCGCACCACAGGTTAATGGTTATGAGCTGAAAAAGGTCTTAATGGACGGCGGTAGTAGCATCAACATCCTATATTGGGAAACCTTTCTACGCATGGGTCTCAAGGAATCCCAGCTACAGAAGAGTTCAACCGTTTTTCACGGGATAGTACCGGGTCACTCAGCGTGCCCCGAGGGAAAAATCACATTGGAGGTAGCTTTTGGAGAATCGAAGGACAATTTCCGGGTTGAGTGGCTCACCTTCGAGGTGGTCAAGTTGCGCAGCCCTTATCACGCGCTATTCGGAAGGCCCGCTTATGCTAAGTTCATGGCCAGGCCGTGTTATGTGTATCTACAGCTAAAAATCCCGGGTCCCAAGCAGACCATCACCATACATGGGAGCCGGGATATAGCGGCTGAGTGCGATGAAGGAGATGCGGCAATGGCTGAACAAGCCTGCAGAAAAGAGGAACTCAGGTATTATCGATCACAAGTAGATCCGGATGACAGAACAGCGTTAAAAAGGCCGAATACCGAAGACGAGAGAGCGAAGTTCAAGGCAGCGCAGGACACCAAGATGGTGGCTTTTGTCGAGGGTGATCCCTCTAAGCAATTTGCTATAGGATTCAACTTGGACAGCGAGCAGGAGAAAGCACTTGTGGAGTTCATTCGTTCGAATCAGGATGTGTTTGCCTGGACGCCCAGTGATATGCCGGGTATCCCTACAGAACTGGCAGAGCACAGTTTGCACGTTGATCCCAAGTCCAGGCCTGTGAAACAGGGCCTGAGAAAAATGAATGAAGAAAGAAGGAAAGCTATAGGAGAAGAAATTGCACGGCTGCTTACAGCCGGCTTTATCATGGAAGTATTTCACCCGGAGTGGCTAGCAAATCCGGTTCTCGTAATGAAAAAGACCAATGAGTGGAGGATGTGCATTGATTATACGAGTCTCAACCAGCATTGCCCGAAGGACCCGTTTGCACTACCAAGGATAGATCAGATCATAGACGCAATGGCTGGAAGTGACCTATTATGTTTCTTGGATGCATATTCCGGGTATCATCAGATCAAGCTCAAGAAGGAAGATTGGGAGAAAACATCGTTCATAACCCCTTTTAGGGCCTTTTGTTACAAGACCATGACATTTGGATTGAAGAACGCCGGCGCAACCTATCAGCGGTGAATTCAGAAGTGCTTTGAGGACCAAATCGGACGTAACGTTCACGCATATGTGGATGATGTGGTGATCAAGACCAGAAGAGCAGAGACATTTATTGATGATCTACAGGAAACATTCAAGAACCTGAGAAGGTACCAGATGAAACTTAACCCGACAAAGTGTGTTTTTGGAGTCCCAGCCGGGAAATTACTCGGCTTTATCGTTTCTGAGAGAGGAATTGAGGCAAATCCGGATAAAATCAAAGCTATCCAGAGTCTGAAAAAACCGGAAAATTTGAAGCATGTTCAGAAGCTTACAGGGTGCGTAGCAGCGCTTAGCCGGTTCATATCCAGACTTGGAGAGAAGGCAATACCCTTGTACTGGCTCTTGAAGAAGTCTGATAAATTCGTATGGGACCAAGAGGCGGACGAGGCACTAAAGAAGCAGTTATCTGAGGCAACAGTCCTAGCAGCTCCCGGTCCTAAAGAGCCTATGTTACTATACGTTGCAGCAGGGCCCTGGGCTGTTAGCGCAGTGGTTGTCGTTGAGCGCAAGGAGGATGGAAAAGATCACCCGGTCCAGAGGCCGGTTTATTACATCAGTGAGGTGTTATCAGAAGCAAAGCAGCGCTACCCGCATTGGCAGAAGTTGGTTTTCGGGGTCTTCATGGCCAGCCGGAAACTGAAGCCGTATTTTCAGGAACACCCCATAACAGTGGTTAGTTCTATACCAATGTCGGATATTATCAGAAACTCGGATGCAACAGGTAGAATAGCAAAGTGGGCGATCGAGATGGGAGATTATCACATCAACTATGAGCCTAGGTCAGCAATCAAATCTCAAGCTCTAGTTGATTTCATTAATGATTGGACTCACACAGGCATGCCCACCATGGCTCCAAACTCCGAGTCTTGGATAATGCACTTTGATGGTTCCAAGCAATACGAAGGATCAAGAGCTGGAGTGGTGCTAACATCACCCAAAGGAGACAAGTTAAGTTACGTGTTGCAGATTCACTTTGACTGTTCCAATAATGTGGCCGAGTATGAGGCCCTATTGCATGGCTTAAAGGTAGCCAAGGAGATGAACATTAAGAGGATACGATGCTTTGGAGATTCGGACCTTGTGGTACAGCAGGTCTCAGGAACTTGGGATAGAAAAGATGCAACTATGGCAGCATACCGCAGAGAGGTGGACAGGGTTGCCGGATGTTTTTCCGGGTATGAGGTGGAGCACATAGACGGAAGAAAAAACGAGGCAGCAGACGCACTCGCCAGACTCGGCTCGCGCAGAGAGCCGGTTCCACCTAATGTTTTCCTGGATGAGCTATGGCGACCATCAGTTAAAACCGAGTCTGAGGAAGAACTGGCAAATCAAGACCCGGATTTGGAGCTCGTGGCCACAGTACGTGTTGTTCCCGAGTGGACAGAGCCGTTCCTGGCCTACCTATCACGAGGCGAGTTACCACAGCAGGAGGTATTAGCAAGACAAATTCTGAGGCGAGCAAAAGGATACTCTATCATCAATGGGGAGTTATACAAAAGAAGTGCAGCAGGAGTCTTTTTGCGCTGTGTAGCACCAGAAGAAGGCCGACAGATCCTCAAGGAGATCCATGAAGGTGACTGTGGGCATCATGCATCCACAAGATCCCTCGTGGCCAAAGCTTATCGACATGGTTTCTTCTGGCTCACGGCCCTAGCAGACGCGGAGCGCTTGGTGGCAAGGTGTGACGGATGTCAAAGGTACGCTCGCCAAACCCATGTGCCGGCTATGGAATTGCGGACTATCCCGTTAACTTGGCCGTTCGCTGTTTGGGGTATGGATATGGTTGGCCCCTTCCACATGTCACCTTGCAAAAAGACACATCTCTTAGTAGCTGTTGATAAGTTTACCAAGTGGGTTGAGGTCATGCCAGTTACCAATTGTGAAGCAATTACAGCAGTCAAGTTCCTGAAAAGGATTATCTATCGGTTCGGATATCCCCACAGCATAATTACCGACAATGGAACCAACATGTCCCTTGGCGAGATGGAGAAGTTTTGTGGAAACAATGGCATCCGTTTGGACATAGCCTCAGTGGCCCACCCACAGGCTAATGGACAAGTGGAGAGAGCAAATCAGGAGTTGCTTCGTGGATTAAAGCCACGGTTGCGAGTCCCGTGTATCAGAGCTGCGGGTGCATGGGTTGAGGAGTTACCTTCAGTGGTTTGGGGTATCAACACCACACCTAACAGATCTACTCAGATGACACCGTTCTTTATGGTTTACGGCGCAGAAGCAGTGTTGCCGAGTGACATTATTCATGACTCGCCTCGAGTATCGGCTTACGTCGAGGCGGAGAACGAGAAGACCCGGCAAGACGCCGTGGATATGCTAGAAGAAGAAAGGGAACAAGCTTTGGAGAGATCAGCCATATATCAGCAAGATCTGCGAAGATATCATAGTCGGCGCGTGAAAACCCGGGTCTTCCAGGAAGGAGACCTGGTTCTGCGCCTGGTACAATCAAAGGAAGGAAAACACAAGTTATCACCGCCATGGGAAGCTAGGACCGTTCGCCATAAGCCGGAATCTGCACAACGGATCATATTACTTGATAGAGGCAAGGGAAGAGTCGGCTACGGTTAATGACACCGCTCATACCACTTCATCTATGCAAGAGAAAGAAAGACCATGGAACGTGGCTCAGCTACGTCCCTACTATACCTAGTATAGGCTAGATTTACAAGTGGAATTACACGATGTAACAGACAGCAGGTTTCAGACGCACTCTTTTCCTATCCAGGGTACCTACGGGGACTGGAGGGTTTTTAATGAGGCGGCTTGCTGACCTAACTTTTCTCATATCAATAAAGAGATGGTTAAAGCAATATACTATTTTCTTTTCATATGTTTTTATCAAGTTTTTATTTCTGTTATGTTTTTTATCCTTCTTCCAGGTAAGTATTATTTACTGTTTTTAGTACATTAGTTTCTTTAGCAGTTTGCATATATTTAGGTCTTGGGGGCTGATTGCTTGAATAGCACAGTTACAAACTCAAAGACCTGGCCACGATGCCTATGAGTTATAAGGGCCGATTACTCGCAAACGAGTACGGCTGCAAGCTTATAACCGGACAAAGGAGCCAAACTTCTTGACTTTTCTTACTTAAGCTCGATGTGACTCGCACTAAAGTGGCATGATTTGCTCGCATATGATCACAATCAGTCATGATGCCCAATGGGACTTGTCTGACCCTGTCTTCATATAAGATGTAGCAACATGATTATCCACGCGAAAGCCGGCTTACAGTACAAGAGAGCCAAAAGGGTCATCTAAACCACAAGTTATGCAGAGTACAGGGTTAATAACCGGAAACTCATAGTTTATTAAGCATAACTTCAAAACCTATGTGAAACGGCTCTAGGTTTTGGGCTTAGCAAAAATGATTTGTTCTCTTTAAAAGACCTAACACCCTAGACTCGGAAGTTCGGGCCTTGGGGACTGCGGAATTTGAAACAAGAAACAAATCACCTAGCTATTAAGCTCAAAAACCCAAAAATCCGAGTCTTGGGGACTTGGGGACTTAGAGAAAAGTCCACCTGTCAAAACCCACGAGACCCGGAAACCGAGTCTCACAAAAGGAACCATAAAGAAAGTCGGAATATCAAGAGTAAATAAGATCAAAGGCAGATAGATATCAAATTCATCCAAAGGCCAGAAGGGCCACGAAAGCCATTAAGTTTCAAAACGTATTACATGACGCGACAGTAGTATCAAAGGTGCACAGGCGCACCATCAAAAATAATTGTTTAAAAGGCCCATTGGCCGAATGACGCATTGGATATGACAACGGATAGAAAAGATTACTCGGCATCTTTGGTTGAGGCATCCATCTTGTCCTTGCCCTTGCCAGCCGGGTCCTGATCCTTGACTTGTTCCTCAGCGGCCTTCTAAGCATCGTTACCCGGATGGGCAGTATCAGGACGAAGAGGAGGGCGGCTAGCCGGCGTAGAGGAGGAGGGCGCTGACTTCAAGTCGGCTTCCCTCTTTGCAGCTTCCTCCCTCTTCCTGGCCGAGTCAGCATTCCACTTCTCCAGAATATCGAAGGGTAAAGGCATATCCTCCTTCACAGCTTTACCCTTGGAGTCGTATGAAGTTACGAAGTTACTTAAATCCAGAGAATCGGCAATTGTAGTCGCTGAGTGACGCACCTCGCTCTGCACAGCCTTGAAATCCTTGACGCCAAATCTAGAACCATCAGCCTTGAATTCTGGAAACCCGGCCACCAACTTTGCCGGATCAAGCTTTGGAAAGTAAGCTTTAGCCAGCATTAGCCCCCGGGCCATCCCAACTCGGCATGCCGAGCGTTTCCAGAGCTCAATCCATGCGGGTACAGTGAACACGCATGGATCAAAGTTTCCATACCCGGATAGCCATCGGTTGGCCACTGTATGGTGTCTAGGATCCATTTAGTGCCGGCGCAGAATCTCCGGAGCACATTCTTCAAGTTCTTTACCTTCTGGATGTCATCCTCTTCTGGGGGCGCAAGGTTAGCACCTACAATATAAAAAACATGGATTATATCAAAGCATTCCGGGTATCATGGATCAAGAAAACAAAAAAATCAAGACACGAACCAGTCAGTAACAAAATCTCACCAAGGAGGACACGATAAGCGTCGGCAACTTGAGCCGATAGTTTCTTCAGCGCAGCTTGAGCAGTGGTGTATTTCTCTTTGTATTCCGTGACATCTTTCTCCAAGGTTTCCACCTCAGCCTCAAGTGCTTCTCTCAGCTTTACCTCGGCATCCAGGAGTTGATTGGTCTTTGCCAAAATTTCCTCGGACCGGCTCGCCTGCGCCTAAAAGGAATGGAAAGTTAAACATTAGTCGGATATCATAATCAGCCGAGTATTAAAAGGAGTACCGAGTGTAACTTCGACAAGTTAAACTCGGAACTTGGGGACTAGAAGGATAACAGGAGATATCAGTTAGTGTTACCCGATGTTCAGCGGCCATGCGCTCTAACATAGTGTTCTCTGTGGCCTTCATGGCAAGGAGGGCGCTCATCATTTGGTCGAAGGAGTGATTGCCCGAGCTGGAAGACCCGGGATCTTGGTAACCCGGAGATGGAGTCTTCTCCTTGACAGGGGAAGGCATCCGAGTCGTATGAGTATCGGAGTTTGGCTCGCCTCCCCCCGTGCCCAGGATTGTGGCCTCTTCCTCCTCGCGTGCATGCGAGGCTATAGGATACTCGGCTTCTTGATCAGCCGGGTCCTTCGGTGGCGCTTGCCGCTCTTCCTTGCCGCTAGCCGCGGCAGTCATATTATCAGTCGGTTCTCCTTACCCGGTTCTTTGGTTTCCATGTTTTCTTGGTCACTGATAGTGATTGTGGCTCTGTGGATGGTATAAATGAGCAGTTAGCATGAAACTGGAGAAAAATTATGGAAGGGTATTGGAACATCAGGAGAAGAACCGTACCCAGGGTTCACCATGAAGTCTGAGGGGAACTCGCTGCTAGACCCAGACGAAGCTGATAAACGTTAAGAAAGTAAGACATGGAACTGCCCCGCTAAGGGGTGATTCGGAAAAGGAAAACCACGATATTCAGGAAGAGGTTGAAAAATACCAGCGCGTCGAGCCGGGGACGACGGAATGCCCGGGTTAAGTGTGGATTCACCTGGAAAGTTCCGAGTCATTCTGCGCTTGGTCGCGGGTGGGTCCTTCAAGTACGGCCAGTCGGATAACTGTCGGTTAAGCTCGCGCATGCTGTCAAAAGAGTAAGGTTTGGAGGATATGGAAGAGTAGGGAACCTTGAAGACGACCCCGCGGGTTTTCCTCTTGGTCCCGACCTCGACTTCTGGCTCAATTTCACTTTTGTCGCTCTCGGTTTCTTCCTAGTCTCTCTGGTCGTCCTTGTCACCCTTGTCATCCATCCCTGAAAGGCGCAAGCATATAGTTGGAAAAAGAAAACAATGGGAAAGAAAAGTGATAGAGGTTGGGGTGATTGGAACCCGGGTGATACCTTCGTCAGTGTCGGCCGGCTCTTCCTCTTCTTCCTCCGGGTTACCAGAGTTGGGAGGGGTCTCAATACTCCAGAAGACGTTGTCGGCCTGAGATAAAAACATGAAAATAAGAGTCAGTAATTGTATCAAGTCAAATTATGAGAATAAGCGTATAAGTATCGGATTTTACCGCTGGAGCCGGGTTATCCCGGGTGAACGGCGCTAGCCCGGCTATACTCTTGATCACCTCCAGCTTCTCAGTCAGGAAGCTCTTGATGGTCTTGTTGGTGTCACCAGCTGGGTAATTCTTTGAGGAGTATCGGAGCGCGTCCGTGACGTGCCCCGAGTAGTCACACATCAGCTTGGCGCGAATAGAGTTGGGCTGGATCCGGAAGTCCACCCATGTCTTAACCAAGTTAAGCCCGAGGAGGCCTTGGGCAGAAAGAACGGCTATTTTCGATAGAAGGGGCTGGATGGCTTCCCTGTCCGACTCAGGGGGAAGCATTGAAGGTATCGGAGAGATCTAAGAGACCCTCCGAGTAACCCGGCAGTTTCCTCTCGCCGGGTGGGGAGGTGTCTCGGCAATAGAAAAAGGAAAGTTGCCAATGCTTAACATGAGAATTAAGATTGAGAGTCGGCATGGGAGAGTTCTTACGGCGCTGGATTGAAACCCCGCCGCAAGCCAAGAGCGCCCCGTCACCGCTTTCGCGGCACGGTTTGCATTGGAAGAGCTCGATAAACAAAGCCAAATTAGGCGGGATGCACAAGTAGGATTCGCAGAGGACTATAAAGTGGGTTATGTTCAACATAGAGTTAGGCCCTATGTCGAACACCCGGAGGCCGTAGTGGTTAAGGACCTCGCGGAAAAAGGAGTGACCCGGGGGGCGAAACCCCCGGATCACATGTTCGACGAAGCATATTACCTCGTCCGGATTAGGGGAAGGCCGGGTCTCGTCACAAGGCACCCTCCAGTGGATCTCCTCCTGAGGGGGGAGGACGCCCAACTCGGCCAGCTCCTCCAGCTTGGCCTTGGTCACAGAAGATTGTGCCCAGTTGGCGGATATGGATTGGGTCACCCTTGGCTTAGCCGACTGCTTCCCTTTGGTCTTGGGAGCCATTGATTCAGTCCGCAAAAGTACAAGGCAAAATATATTAAGCGTTAGACTCGGAAGTTATGGATTTACCGAGTATTGATAAGCAGTATGAAGATTACGAACTATCCGAGTATTGACAAGTAGTTCAGAAATTATGGGATATCTATGTATAGACAAGCATTTATGGAAAAAGGTTAATTGCCTATGTATCTAGTGCAAGTGAAAGAACCGGGAGAGGTGGAATTCCCGGGTATCTATGAACAGCCGCGGAAATCTGAGTGGACTACATCTAGATTGGAAAATCTACTATCGATTTCGTGGAGAAATTAATGACTACATGTGGTAGGAGAGCATTATGGGATCAATAATCAGGCAATTGGATGAGCTAGGATGTAAGCGCTCGACCTAATTTGGCGCGGGCCAAGAAATGGCCGCGGGTGGACCTAGATCTAATTTAGGTCAACCGAAGAAATTACCCATTGAGTCAAGGGGAATAGGAATCTTACCGGCATGGATTGGAGGAGGATGCGACGACGACAGATGGCGCAGTCGTGGTGCCCACGTGCGACTCCCGGCGGGCAGCTCGGAGGCGCGGCGGCGGAGATTGACGGTGGCGTGGGGCGGACCGTGGAGGAACGCAGCTGGCGGCGGCACTGCTCCGGCGACGTGCACGAGGTCTCCGTGGTGGCGCTCTGCGGGCTCGGATGGAGAAGCGTTGGTGAGGAGGAAGAAGATGGAAGGAATGGACCGTTGGAGTTAGGTCGCCCCCTAGGTACCTATTTATAGGTACGGGTGGGTAAACCTAGGCCAACGGGCGGGAATCGGAAATTTCGGGATAAGGGATACCCGTCCTGATTTTCTGGGATATGCGTTAAGTGCTGAACGGGATATCCGGAATGGATAGGAAGCAAATCTCCTCTGCGATATTTGGATCAATTAACGGGTGGAGTAAGCCGGGTCTTCTGCATCTTCCTTGGAACATTGATCCGGAAAATTAAAGATGGACTTAGAGAAAGCCGGGTTACTATATGGACCACCGATGGAGTTAGGCCTAGCTGTCTATTAAAGCAAATTAACCCGGCCTCTATGAATTTGTATGTTTGTTATTTTTGCAGGGAATAGCATGCGCTTCAAGGAGGATCCCGTGAAGCCCAAGCTATTCTGGGGACTACTGATGGAGGGATGATAACCCGGTAGGCTAACGCCAAGGAGTAACTCGGCCCAAAGGACGCTGTGCAAGACCCGGCTTAGGATAAAGGAGCTTCTAGAAGGCCCGGGATCATAGGCCCCGCAACCCGGATTGTGGGTTCCGGTAAGGAAGTTTAGGGTTTGTAAGCAGTGTCCGGGTAGGATTCAGAGTACGCCTTGGAGAGTAAGCCAGGGGGTCCGTATGTTATATAAGCCGGCCCCTAGGTTAGGATTAGACAAGTTGTATCGTGAGTAAGAACACAATCGTCGAATTGCGAGGTATCGAGTATCCATTGTAACACGAGAGTTGAGATAATATATTCAGATCGGAGACTCGGCGACTTGATTGCCGGCTACCAGATCGCATATCACCATGGTTTCCTTTGAGCTAAACCCTCTCCCAAACACCAGAGTTGATTTGCCCCAAGACAAGTTACCCCCGGTAACGTCTGCCGTGATTATCCCACGACACTTTGACCGACCCTTCTCCTCATCGCCTTAACCCTGGAGTCATGGCATTGTGGGTCGCTTCCTGCTGGGCTACATGAACATTATAAATGGGTAGGATATGGGTATACGCACGGGTACAACACCATACCCATGACCTACCCATGAATTGACGGATTGGATACGGGTACTACCCATGGATATAAAAGTATACCCAAACCCTGCCCATACGGGTCGAATACCCGCGAATACCCGTACGCACGGTTAAAATTGCCATCCTTACGTTTGATCCGCATCGGACGACCTTCGTTAGATCCAGTCCCGAACTGGTACCGGCGAATAGGAACTCGCTATGTTTCCTGCCTCGTCACCGCCTCATCAGCCGCTGCACCAGCTCCGCTCCAACCACAGTACGCCGCGTGGCAGCCCAATCAGCATAGTCAACTCCCCTGACCAAAATTGATTTTAAATCAAAATAAAATTGCAGAAAAATCACCAAACTTGTAAAATCAATAACTTTTGTTCGGTAACTCCGATTTAGATGATCTTGGAATTTTTGAAATCAGCACAATGTGCAGAATATTCTAGGCTATTTAAATTTCAATTTTGTAACATTCACTCACATGTTATTTGTAGATCTATGTTAATCACTATTTTGGGCATAACTATTAATCTATAAATCATTTTTAGGTGATCCAAATTGCTATGGTTTTGTTTTGATATCCTCTATCCAATAGAAACATTGGAAATTTTATTTATGCAACTTTATAACAGAAACTCTATTAACCTTCATATTAGCCTATATTAAAACCCTAATAATGTTAATAATTAAAATTTGATAATCATATTGTTTTGCATGCATCATAACCATGTTATTAACATCAGAGAACATCATTATTAGTACTTATTGCTAGTTGTGAACTTTGTGCATTAATTTGATCATCGCATAATATGAATACATGTTTTTGTATTGTTATTTTGTTGTCTATGTTATGTTTGCTTTGTATGTTTATGTGTGGTTTGTTTTGCTTGTATTAGATTGTGAAGAGGAGCAAGTATTCTGTTGTTTCTGTTATACTTGTTGAGATTGTTCATCCTATTGCCAAGGAAAGTGACACACCATCAAACCTGCCATATTTTTACTATGCATTACTAGTGTTTTTGAGTAGTATGCATGATAGGGAATTTTACTAAGTTATTATTATGCTATGCAAAACCCAAGTAGTGTGTGTAAATACCTTTAGAATTGTTATTTTGGGGACTTCGTACTTAGTGGATGCTTAGCCTTGCTACAAATTTGTTTTACTCAATGTTGTGGAAAATTCTGAGTATAACTTTCAATGAACCACCTGGGTGGATTTGGTTGTATGGTTGATGAGAGTTGGGTGTCTCCCCGAGGGGTGTTCACTTGAGGAATGCCACCCATAAAACAAAGAGATTACCAAGTCCTCTAAAGTTTAGTAGCTTTCCGTGCAGCCCTTTGACAATATGGGCCCTGTCTAGATCAACTAAGTTGTGAGAGGTCAGCCCAGGCTTGACAAGCAGATGTAAAATAATTATAGGTGGAACGGGTCTTGCTAATTGGGTTGAATTTCTTATTCTGAAAGATCTCGTCTCAATTCTCTCATTTTCATGATGCACTCCGTTTGTATACGATGTTTGGGCTAATTGAAGACAAAGTGTGAAAGTGCATAACCTCCGCAGAGTTAGAAACTATGATCATAGCTGTGTTCCTGGTAATGGACGACTTCGAGAAGCTGGACAAGGATGGACAAAATAAGCCCAAATAATTTGAGTAGAAACACTCCAGAATAAATAATAATAATAATAATAATAATAATAAACAAAAATGGACCACAAAATGGCCACGTCCCATCAATGAAAAAGGTTGAAAAAAAGGATAAGATCAAAGTAGAAAATGGTCCAACAAAGGACAAAGTTATGGGCTAGGCCCACGTAGATAACCTATATGGTCCGGGCTTATTTTGATCCACGATGATTTCAGTTCATCGTGGTTAAGACTAGCCACGTGGGAGCTGATGTGGCCTGTTGGACTATGTGTGATGATTTTGGATAGTCATAATCTTATGATGGTCTGAAATTGTCGTAGACATCCATGACAATTTCCAAAATATCGCCGTTATGGTTCATTTCTGATGCTCGGTTTTCGACGATCTATTTTTTTCATGGGATCGTCATGGACGACAAATAGTGACCATTTATTGATCAAAATAGAGCGTCGTTTATCAGCATATCTCTTGTAGTGTGATACGTCCACTTTGCATCACTATTTTATATCATAATTTGTTCTTACTCATTTATATATTTCATAATAGAATGCAAGTTATTTTGCTCAATTTTGCAGTTTCTAGGATTTATTTATCAGAGTCAGAAAACATGAGGAAAAACATCTCTCAAGTGGCCCTACTTCCGGACCTCCAAAGCGTCTGAAAATGGAAAAGTCTGCTTTACTAGAAATCATTTGGGGAGACCAAAATTATTTCGAGGAGACCCACAAGTCAAGGAGGCAAGAAGAGGGCACGGGTCCACCCTCAAGTGTGCCCTTGATGTCTACGCACAATTTTATTCTTATAGGCAGTGTTGGGCCTCCAAGTGCAGAGGTGTTTAGAACAAAAGCAAGTTTCCCTGAACTGGATTACCCAAGGTTTATCGAACTCAGGGAGGAAGAGATCAAAGGTACCCCTCTCAAGAAAACCATGAAATCACGATACAAGAAGTCTCTTGTGTCCCCAACACACCTAATACAATTGTCGGTTGTATAGGTGCACTAGTTCGGCAAAGAGAGAGTGAAATACAATTAATATGGATGTGTATAAGTGATAATAGCAATTGAAATAAAAATGGCAGAAAGCAAACATGTAGTAGAATTGATTGCAAACGGTGTGTCAATGCTTAGAAACAATGCCTAGGGATCATACTTTCACTAGTGAACACTCTCAAAAATAATAACATAATTGAATGCATAAATATCTCTATTCACTATGCTACTCCGAACCACTCTCCGGTTGAATAACAAACAACAATTCATTGCGTAAGGGTTACAAAGCACACCTTAAAGTCGCACTCCGTATCTAGTTAACCCCACGGTGTCACTATGAGCGCCCTAGAAGGTACTAGACAAACACCACAATTTCATAGGGTCATCCAACACAAGATATAAATATCATGCTAAACCACAGTGTGCACACACTGTCACCTTTACACCGCGATCAAAGTGTCTACGGAGATCTCATAAAAAACCACTTGAGTAGCATACCATATCAAGAGTACATCTACATATTCAACTAGATTACAAAGCTCATGATCACATAAAGATCACACCATGGGAGAGAGAGATGAGACACATAGCTACCGGTAGAGCCCTCAGCCCTGGGGTAGAACTATTCCCTCCTCATCATAGGAGACAGCAACGGTGATGGAGATGGCGGTGGAGTGGATGGAGATGGATCCGAGGGCACTTCTCTGTCCCGGAAGGGTGCCAAAACAGAGATTCATCTAGATTTTATGCATCGGGGGGCATATATAGGTGAAAGGGCTATGGCGGTGGGCATCCAGGGGGCCACACCACCCCTGGGCGCGGCCAAGGGGACCCGCGCCCACCCATGGTGTGGGCACCCCTCTGCCCCTCTCCGGGTCTCGTTTGGACTCCGTGGATCCTCCGGGACTTCTAAGACTTCTGGGCTTCGAATCGTCCAATTCCGAGAATATTTCCAGAACAACTTTTCTAAAACTAAAAACAGCAGAAAACATGGAATTGGCTCTGTAGCATCTTGTCAATAGGTTAGTCCCGGAAATCAATAAAAATGACATAAAGTGTATAGGAAACATGTAGGAAATAACATGAAAACAACATAGAATATCAGAAATTATGGATATGTTTATGATGTATCAGCCCTCCCATCGACTGGGAGCTATGGGCCCCCCTATGCGGCCCTCTTTTGGCATACTCTTACTCCTTTACGTAAAAATCATCGGGGACGCTTCGCATAATTTTTTCGCCACCATCTCGTGGTGGAAGTGAGATAGGAAGAAGAAAACCTCTCTGGAAGACATATTCTGCTATGGAAATTCCCTCTCATAGGGGAAAATCGTCACCGTTAGCATGCTGGGCATCATCGAGATCATCATCAACATCATCCACTTCATCCCATCTCACCCGACTACAAAAATGATGGGTGTAACTTGTGATATTCATTGGGATATCTTTACCGGCATTGATTACTTTGTTGTAGTTGACCCTCTTGAGTTGTATCGATGAATTCTTGTTATGGCTAGATTTTTGTTCATCCATATATCTCCTCTAATATTGATCCATTTGATGTCTTGTGAGTAGTTCCTTTAATTCTTGAGCACATGAGAGAAGTCTTGTTATAAGTAGTCATGTTTTGTTGAGTAAAATTTAATGGTTTGATATTTAAGTTGTGGTGTTATTCTTCTAGTGGTGTTGTGTGAACGTCGACTACATAGTACTTCACCTTCGTGGGTCTAGAGGAATGCATTGTGTACTGGTTTTCTTATAGAGAGTTTCCGGAGTGATAGAAACATGAACTCATGTTTGCAAGTTTTTACACAAGGGAACGTAGGATCCCAGAGTTTATTTAACGGTTGGATTTATCTTAATTAGTTTCTTATAGTTGCAGATGCTTATAAGTAGTGTAATCGCAAGTGTTCATTTGTCTTGGATAGGATGATGCACTAGCATAGTTTCATCCACACAACACTTATCAATACGATGGATGTTAATCAACGGTATGCGATGAAAGTAACCCACAAATCCTCCTCTGTGTACTCATGAAGGTTTTAGTCATCTTAAGTTACATCAACGGTTTGTACTTTTGTGCTAAAAAGGATTAGGTTACTTGCTTTAATTATTTACTTTTGTTTTTATTTACTTGTTGTCAATTTATCTATCACTGCAAAAACCTCTACAAATCTATCTTTCAGTATTTTACAGTAAAGTTTTACTCAAAACCACTTGTCAATATCTTCGGCTCCCTGTTGGGTTCGACACTCTTACTTATCGAAAGGACTACGATAAATCTCCTACACTTTTGGGTCATCAAATGCCAAGGTCAATCACATCAACTCGTTGCAGATCCTCCATCGATGGAAAACCAACCATAAAATAATTATCACCGTTATGAATAGCCTCCCGATGCCAAGATGTAATTGGAAAAATGTGAACCACCTGAGAATCCACCATCTTAGCTGTGACTGTTGTGCCCTGTGCCGAGAGAGGTGCAATTGGGGATGTTGAAGGGACCAAATACATCTTGTACATGTCGTCCGGAAACTGACTGAAGGTCGTGTCCCTTCATCCCATTCTCATTCCGATAACGAACTCGGTAGTCTTGGGAATCTTCAACTTTAGGGCATCTCCAGTCATGCCCCCAAATAGCCATCAAGAGAGGCGCCCGAAACGGCCCTTTGGGGAATGTCCGGACGGGAAGACGACGTTGGGGTGCATGGCTCCCCACTCGCACTCCCAACCAGAGCCCCCCCCCCTAAAAAACAACAATTTGACTTCGAACGACGATTTCATTCAAATTTTACGGAATATTAAATAATTTTAATCAAATTAAAACTAAAAACTTAAATTTAAACTAAAAAACAACGTCTTCACTAGTTGAGCACGTTGTAGTCGCCGTCGCTGTTGTTGTCGATACCGGCGTCAAAGCCGCCCGGCCAGTTGCTCGGTCCCGCCTCATCATCGTTGGCCGCCGGGGGGTCGAGGTCGATGAGCGGTGCGCCAGTCATCGCCACCGTGTTGACGACGGACCACACGCGCGTCGCCGTTGCGGGCAGTGCCGGCGGGGTGTTGAAGGACTCCAGAAACGGCAGCCTAATGCCCTCCAGGTCGTCGTTGGTGTTTGACGCCGCTGTGAGCGCCATCATCTGCTCGCAGAGGGTCACGGGGCGGGTCTCCGGCTTCGGCTTCTTCAGCGGCGGCGTTGGGCGGACTGGGCGGCAATGTCGCTGATGCGTAGGTCACCCGCGCAGCGCGTCGACGAGCACGTCTCCCGCTTGACATGCAGGTGCGGCGGCGTTGACACGCGCGGCTCCATCTTTGGCACGCGCAACGACAGCGTGGGCGCGGAGCGGCGGGAGGATCCTCCTGCGGACGAGGAGGAGGAGCAGGAGAGGAGAGGGGCGATGAGGGCGTCGCCGCGCGCACCTCGGGTCCCAGACGGTGGGGTCGGGCCAGGGGAGGCGCGGCGAGTCGCCGGCGATGTGCTGAGCACGAAGTCCAGCGAGAAGTCCTTCTGCGCCCAGAAGGCGTTGCACCCGTACTTGTTCCGCTCGGTGGCAGGTGGCGCTGGCCCGGGGCCATCCCAATAGTTCCACCGCTCGTCGTGGATCCGCTTGAATGTTGGTTCGTACCGAGCGGTGTTCACTGGGTCCCAGGCCGGGTCGGCGCGCTGCGCGTCGGTGAGCTTGTCGTAGTAGTGCGCCAGCACCTCTGAGCTCCAGGAGGCGTCGCTGACGCGTGGCGCGTCCGGGATGAGCACGCCGGCGCGCCCGATGGTGAACCTGTAGCCGGCGCGCATGTCCGGCACGCACGGGTACCATGCGGCGAAGAGGGCGCGTTGTGCTTGAGGAGAGAGCGGCGAGGAAAGACGTTGGCGGCGAGAGGATCCATCAGCGGTGATGGAGAAGGAGAGAGGAAGAGCAGAGAGAGAAGAATGGCGAGCGAGTGACACGGGACGGTGCTGGAGGCGCCCCTTTTATACCCGCGGCAGGCAGGCCAAAGGGTCGTTCACATTTACTCCGGCGTCCGTGTGGGCGACGCAACTGGCCGAAGCGACGACTTGCTGCGGCCCCTTCGTTTCTGCGCTGCCCCGGGAGAAGACGAAGAGCGCAGTGCCACTTTGACTACGCGTATGTCTCGCTGATGGGGCGGGCCCGCGGACTCCACGCGACGTTTTCTTCCCGTCCGGAGCCCCCACGAGAGCCCCTACGCGGTGAGGTTGGGCGGCTTCCGGGCGGGAATTGGGGGCGCGTCCGGACGGGAAAGCCCATTGGGGAGCGAGTGAGCGTATTGTGGCTCGTCCGGACGGAAAAGACCTAGGGGGACTGGAGACGCTCTTAGACACACTATAGGAATGAGCGAATACACCGACGTCTTTTGGCCGCCGGCATATGGCCGTCGGCGTAAGGCTGCGTAGGCATATGCCAAATTGCCGTCGGCGTACTAAAAGTCGTCGACGTAGGGCTATGCCGATGGCATAATATTTTCAAAACAATTGAAAAAAAATAAATTCAAAATTTTTTTGAATTTTTTGGATTTTTTTTAATTCTATTCCAGAATTTTGCACTTAGCCACATATTTAATCTCTAGTTACACAATTAATATGGTCAACATACTTAACATAGTCAAACTTCCCGTTCGGTCACTCATCTTGAAATTCCTTCAGCCAAAACACGCTTAACTTTTGAGTTCCTTCCAAACTAGATTCCAAATGAGATGTTAGAACTTAGTGATATTACTATCATATCAATCATATTAACCTATGGGGAATGATGTTAAACTTTTCTATTGTTTAAATTTTCAAAAAATTGAATAAATAACAATGATTATATAATGATCTTTATTGAATAAATAACAATACAATGCTAGAAATTACTTTATTTTTTGAATAAATTATTTAATATGGAATAATTCATATCTTTAAATCCGTAAATCGAAATTTGACAAATGAAATATCTAAGTAAATTAGAAAAATTAGAGGAATTCAAACATGACATCCATATCATAGAATCATCGATAGTTTTAGAAAATTTGAACTCTTTTGATGAATACTCATGGTGGCCATTTTGACAGTTTCTGCTGATTCAGCTGGAAACAGGTCAAATTCGAAATACAGGTGTCTCGAAGTTTGCTCATGATTTTTGGCAATAATCATTTTTAGATACACAACCACCTATTTTATCAGAGATACACCAAGACTTTCTCAATATTCAATCCCTAGCTATGAACGGTCATGCCCGCCGTCTTGACTTCTTCGTGAAACCGGCTTAGAAAATTTCAGAAAATTAAAAAAACCCAAAATTATGCAAGACCTTCGCGTGGTGTTATCCACCAAAAATAATAAATTTGGAATACGAAAGTTTTGTTGAAAATATGAACATAACTGAGCTATGTCCTACGAACATTCTAGGGTTTCGGGCCAAATGACGGGTGTTATGGCCAAATCCAGGCATAGTTTGTTTAAATGTCCCCATATTCCATAAAAACATGTATATTGCAAGCACGAACAGTGTTCACGGAGAAAGTTTTCCTTTTCATTGAATAAAAAACCATTTTCCATCTTTCTAGTGTGAAAATGGCTTTTTTGTGAAGCACCAACCACAAAGATGTTGCAAAACTTAGGACTGTATTTTTTGGAAATACTAGACCATGTTATATGCACAAATAACCAAATTGTTGCCTCTGAAAAGGTTTCCATCCACCTCTTTTGAAAACACAAGTTTCTGCCGACTCAGTTGGAAACGGGTCAAATTTGAACTACAGGTGTATTGTAGTTTGCTCATGATTTTTGGAAAAATAATTTTTAAGTAGACAACTACCTATTTCATCAGAGATACACCAAGAGTTTCTCAATATTCAAGCCCTAGCTACGAACGGTCATGCCCGCCGTCTTGACTTTTTCGTGAAACCGGATTAGAAAATTCCAGAAAATTAAAAAAAAACCCAAAATGATGTAAGACCTTCGCGTGGTGTCATTATATATGTCCTCCAGAAAAAATAATAAACTGGGAATACAACAGTTTTGTTGAAAATATGTTCACATAAATGAGCTATCTCCTACGAACATTCTAGGGTTTCGGGCCAAATGACGGGTGTTATGGCCAAATTCATGGCATAGTTTGTTTAATTGTGACCATATTCCATATAAAGATGCATATTGGAAGCACAGACAATGTTCATGGAGAAAGTTTTACTTTTCATTCAATAAAAAAATCCATTTTCCATTTTCCGAATGTGAAAAATGGCATTTTTTTGAAGCACCGACCACAAATATGTTGCAAAACTTGGGAGCTGTATTTTTTGAATATACTAGACCATGTTATATGCACAAATAATCAAATTGTTGCCTCTGAAAAGGTTTCTATCCACCTCTTTTGAAAAACATAAGTTTCTGCCGATTCAGCTAGAAACGGGTCAAATTTGAACTACAAGTGCCTCGTAGTTTGTCAATATTCAAGCCCTACCTACGATGGTCATGCCCGTCGTGTAGACTTCGTTTTGAAATAGGCATACAAAAATAAAAAAAATATGATGACGGTGAAACCCTTAACATACATAGTAGAATACTGGACATCTACAACCAAAAACACACTTGTACATACTTCGTATGGTACCACCTAGATTTTGGTTGGATTCAGACGTCCCACAGCCCTCTCAGACGAAACCGTTAACCCATTACTGTTAGTTCCATTCTTTCTCATGATTTTTTTTCTAAGAATGTAGCTTTAACAATATGCATGATAATTTAGATATGTTTCTTCTTTTCGAAACAAGCTAAAGAACGTCAAAATCCGAATTCGAATGCAAAAGTTATGATCAAAACGGTGATTAAGTCAGAAAAAAATTTGAGCTTTGTGCACCAGGTGATGGAGTCGGGTGTTCCCGGCACCAACTATTGCGCGGTGTTGTGCAGCAAGTGCCATGCGGTCAGGAATTCCGCTAACATTGGTTGCAACAGGGGGTGTTTGATGTCCAAGACCCAGCGGTGGCCGATGAGTGCATGTGCCATGTTGTGACACTTGCGCTTGGAGCTGGTGTACAGTAGGGGGAAAGCGGCTCGGAGAGGGCAGCCAGCCAACCAGTTGGATTCCCAGAAGCTAGAGGTGAGCCCGTCGCCGATGGAGACACGCGTGATAGCCGCGAATAGAGCGCGATCGGTGGCGTCGCATGGCGTTGGAGTGCCCACCCAAGGTTTGTCCGGAGCCCTCCACTCAAACCATAGCCAACGAAGGCGGAGCGCTCGTCCGAACGCCTCCAGGTTCGGTAACCCAAGGCCGCCACGTCCTAACGGGGAGCATACTATGGACCAGGCAATTTTGCACTTGCTGCCTGCAGTTTCGGATTCCTCTATGCCCCAAAGGAACCGACAGCGCAGCTTGTTAAATGCCGAGTAGAACTTAGCCGGAAGTTTCAGCGCAGTGATGGGATAGGTAGGTAGGGCGTGTTGGATTCGTGGATTGTATGGTGGAACGGTGTGACCCCTCTCGGGCACCGGTTACGTGTTGATATAGGTGAGGAATAGCCCCTCACGTGGCTTGTACAAATAGGTGTATGTACACAATTGGTGTACTACACCATATTGTATACATACGGTATTACATCTCCAATACCCCCCCCCCCTTAATCTAAACCTGGGAGAGGTTTTGATTACGCTTAAACTCATCTAGTTTCTTAGTACATAAAGTTTTAGTGAATCCATCAGCTATCTGATCATTACTAGATATAAACCTGATATCAAGTTGCTTGCTAGCAACGCGTTCTCGCACAAAGAAGAAGTCTATCTCAATATGCTTGGTGCGAGCATGAAACACTGGATTAGCAGACATGTAGGTGGCTCCAAGATTATCACACCATAAACATGGTTTCTCCTTGAGAGTAACTCCAAGTTCAGAAACCAGAGCTTGTACCCAAATAAGTTCAGCAGTGGCATTTGCAAGAGCTTTGTATTCTGCCTCTGTGCTAGAACGAGACAAAGTGGGTTGTTTTCGAGCACTCCAGGAAATGAGATTGGGTCCAAAAAATATGGCAAACCCACCTGTGGAACGTCTATCATCCAAATCACCTGCCCATTCTGCATCAGAAAAAGCACTAAGGAGTGTCGATGTGGACTTTTGAAAGGTAAGCCCCACTGTGCGTGTACCATGGATGTAGCGAAGAATCCTTTTGACAGCTGACCAATGAACAGTTGTAGGAGCATGAAGGTATTGGCATACCTTATTAACTGAAAACGAAATATGAGGACGTGTCATAGTCAAGTATTGAAGACCACCTACAATACTTCTGTAATGAGATATATCATCAGGTCCAAGTGGAGTGCCAGCTGTAAGGGCCAACGACTATGTGGTGGAGAGAGGCGTTGGACATGGTGTACAGGATGTCAGACCAACTTTGGCTAACAAATCATTGGCATATTTTGCTTGATTTAAAAGCAGTCCATCAGCCTGCTTATGAACTTCCATACCAAGAAAATAATGAAGATCTCCTAAGTCCTTAAGGGCAAAATCCGAACCCAAGTGATTAATAAGAACTCTTTTTTTTGAGTTTTTCACCGGAAAGAGCAAAGCTCTCACCTGAATATACCATTGATCAAAAAGAGGGGATGGTTCCCCGGTGTGTTACAAGAGATGGGGGGGAGTGAGATTACAAGGTTCAGATCGTCAGGCTGACGATCCAGTGGTCGACGTCGGAGCGCCAGTTGGGGGGGAGTCTTGCGCGCCAGAGTACGGCGTCATCGCGGCAACACTTGCGGAGGGTGGGGAGGGAGGCTGTCAGGTTGTTGAAGACAATCCCGTTGCGATGCTTCCACAGGTGCCAGAAGCAGAGAAGGCGAAAGGTGTCAGCTGATCTTGGGGTGATCGCGCGAGGGAGACGGCATTGGGAGGCGATGGCAGTGGTGAAGCTGGCATTGTCACAGCCCAGCTTGTTCCAGAACCTCTGGGCGAAGGGGCATTGGAAGAGGATGTGGCTCTCAGATTCGAGCGGAGATGCGCATATGGGGCACTTGCTGTCATCGAGCGCGAGGATCCCTTTTTTGTGCAGATTGGAGCGGCATTGCAGCCTGTTCTGAAGGAGGAGCCGAGCGAAGAAGCGCACTTTGGAGGGAGCGTGGTTGCTCCAGACGAAGGCGTAGTGCTCGAAGAGCTCGCCACCGAGAGTGCAGAGGCGGTAGAGCGACGAGCATTTTAGCTGCCCTGTCGAGGAGGCGCAGAGCGGCAGCGTGCGCACGTCAGGGGCGACTGTCAGGTTGATGCTGGCGAGTGCGCGTTCCAGAGCGGCGAGTTGGAGCGAGGCAGTGTGGGAGAGGCGAGGCACCAGCATACTCCGCAGACCGGTGTTGACAACCTGCCGCACGGTGGCGAGGGGAGAGGTGCAGTGAGAGTGCAGCTCACTCATGGCCATGCGGAGAGCGCCGATGGAGGACCAAGCGTCAAGCCAGAAGGACGTGCTCTGTCCGTCCCCGAGGGCCACGGTGGAGCAGGCACGATACAGTGGTAGGAGGCGGACCAGCGAGCCCCAATGGGTGCCAACAAGCGAGGCCGTGTTGCGCACATCGTCAATGGGGGCGCCGTTGAGGCTCGACCATACCCACCGCGGCCACGACTCGTGCGGCGAGCTGTGGAGACGGTGGAGGAGATTAACCATGATGCAATCGTTGTGATAGGCGAGGGAGCGAACGACGAGGCCCCCTTCTTCCTTTGATCGGCAGACGAAGTCCCACGCGACTAAGAACTGCGCGCCTGAGGCACGATCAGAGGCCGTCCATAGGAAGGCGCGGGGCCGTTTGTCGATAGCAGCCAGCACACCCTTGGGGAGGCAGAGCGCTCCCATGATGTACGTTGGCAGGGCGTCGAGCACGGCATTGAGCAGTACAAGCCGGACACCAGAGGAGAGCAGCAGCGCTCGCCAGCCGAATAAGAACTTGAATAGCTTGATTGGAGGAACTAGTCACAATAATGTCATCAACATATATGAGAATGTAGATAGTTATACCTGACTGATCATAAAGAAAAAGGGAAGTATCTGCTTTGGAAGGTGTGAACCCAAGTGTTTGAAGTTTATTACTGAGCCGAGAGTACCATGCTGGTGGAGCCTGCTTCAGACCATATAGAGCTTTGTCAAGTTTACAAATATAGTTAGGAGTAGCGGAAGACTCAAAACCAGGTGGTTGTTTCATGTATACTTCCTCTTCCAGAACACCAAGAAGAAACGCATTCTTGACATCTAGCTGCCGTAAACTCCATCCACGAGAAACAGTAATAGAGAGCACAAGTCTGATGGTAGCAATTTTGACAACTGGACTGAATGTATCTTCATAATCAATACCATACCGTTGTTTGAATCCTTTAGCAACAAGACGTGCTTTGTATCTATCAATTGTTCCATCAACATTTTTCTTGATACGATAAACCCATTTGCAATCAATAACATTCATGTGTTTGCTTGGGGGAACAAGATGCCAGGTATTATTAGCAATAAGAGCATCATACTCATTTTGCATAGCATGTTTCCAATCATCATTTTTCAATGCCTCAGAAAGATTCTTGGGTTCTCGTGTAGAGGTGAGAAAAGCATAGCGAATAGTACCATCCGTAAAAAAAATTGGTTGTCGTATACCTTTTTGTAGTCGCGTTTGTACTCCAGCAGCAGGAGGAGGTGCAGGCGGAGAATGCACAGAAGATCCAGGTGGAGACAAAGAAGCATCCGAATCCACACCGGGATCGGAGCCAGCCAGCGGCATGCTGTCGGGTGCGCAACAGCTGTCGGGCGGCGTGGGCGACGTGTCGGTCGGCGACTGACCGGTCGCGGCGGAAGACGACCCGCGCGCGTGCAGCGTGGGGTCCAGGTACGGGGGGACAGCCCGTACATGGGCGTGACAGGTGAGGACCCGCGCGGCGGAGATTCCTCCCTGCATGGCGACGTGGCGCGACGCCGTTGGCGCGGCGGGGGCTCTTCGCTGCATGCAGTGACAGGACTGACGGGGACGTGATCCGAGGCAGATTTTCGCAGGAAATCATCCTCGGGATCAGTTCCAGCAGCACCTGGTCGCTTGTCTTCTTGTGAGGGCATATTTGATGTGTAACTTTCACCATTTTCATCCCAATTTGATTCTGTTTCTTCGTGCGAATCCGTGGCATGCTCAGGGGCATTAACCTGTGGAGGAGCAGTAGGAACAATATGCAAATATGGTTCATTAGTGTGCACACCCCTAGGAGTTCTCGAGGAGGAATCATCTAATGGGAGAAGGAGAATTTCTTCTCGAAGACGGCGGCCTGCATTTGGATTCAAGGATGCAAAAGGAAAGATGTTTTCATCAAAGACAACATCTCGAGAAATATAAACACGGCCTGTATCAACATCTAAACATTTTACTCCTTTATGACGGGGACTATATCCCAGAAAAACACTCTTCTTGGAACGGAAGGATAGTTTATTTTTGTTGTAGGGACGTAGATTGGGCCATCAAGCACAACCATAAACACCAAGAGACTCATAGTTTGGTTTAACTTGCAGGAGTCGTTCAGTGGGTGTCTCAAAGTTCAAAACTTTAGAAGGAAGCATGTTAATAAGAAACGTAGTTGTAATGAAAGCATCATCCCAGAATTTTAGTGGCATGGAAGCATTAGCAAGTAATGCAAGACCTACTTCAACAATGTGTCGGTGTTTGCGCTCAGCTGAACCATTTTGCTGATGAGCATGAGGACATGAAACATGATGAACAATGTCGACACGTTGAAAGAAGCTATTTAATTTCTCATATTCACCACCCCAGTCAGTTTGCATAGTGAGAATTTTGCGACCAAACTGACGTTCAACATATTGTTGGAAGTCAAGAAACACTTGGAAAACTTCAGAGCGTTTCTTAAGCAAATAAATCCATGAAAATTTACTAAAATCATCGATGAAACTTACATAATATGCATGTTTGCCTACAGAAAGAGGAGCTGGCCCCCATACATCAGAAAATATTTGTTCCAACGGAACTGTTGAAACATTAGTGGAGACAGGATAGGGTAGCTGATGACTCTTGGCCTGTTGGCATGGATCACATATGTAAGGACTTATTTCTGGGGAATATGAAAGTTTATTCTTCCTAAGAATTTGCTGAACTATAAAGGATGAAGGGTGGCCTAGACGACGATGCCATGTAGAGGATGAAGGTTTGATGGTGGCGAGGACATGCTTGGATGGCTCCGAGACAGGAACAAGAGGGTATAAGCCACCATGACAGGGACCTCTAAACATGACTTTCTTCGTTACCTGATCCTTTATCAAGAAAAAGAATGGGTGAATTTCCACAAAGGCATTATTGTCTAATGTAAGATGATGAGCAGAAAGTAAATTTTTGGAAGCCTCGGGAACATATAAAACATTACGAAGTTGAATAGAGCTATTAGGGTTGTGCAAAATAGAATGACCAATATGTGCAATGTTCATACCTTGTCCACCAGCAGTGTGGACTTGATCACGACCTTGATAATTTTCCTGGATGGTGAGCTTGTTGAGTTGTCCAGTAACATGATTTGTGGCTCCTGTATCAACATACCAATTTGTGTCTACTCCATAGGCACTTTTGGGCTCCTTAGGTGGCGGTGGTGGTGTATCATCATCATCATCACCGTAGCGCCACCAACAATCACCTTCAGAATGGCCTTCCTTCTTGCAGATTTGACAGTAAACCCCATCTTGCCATGGTGATGCCACACGGTCCTTCTTTCCCCCTTCTGCCGACGCCCTTGAGGACGTTGCTGATCAGGACGTGGCTGCTGGGCCGGCTGCTGGGGACGGGGAGGACGGTATGGTTATGGTGGTGGAGGGTATACGTGCGGGTTGTAGGGTGGTGGCATCGGCTGATAGGAATTGTATGGAGGTGGGTATGGTTGTTGAGCATATGGTGGAGCATAAGGAGGCGGTGCATATGAAGGTGGAGGAGCATAATGCGGTGGAGGGTATGGAAGCTGCTGCGGTGCATAGGGCATGTGTTACGGTGGTGGCTGATAGGCAGGTGGCAGTGGTGTATGTGGGCGAGTAGGCCCTCCCCCATAATTCGGATACCTCGATGCCACATTAACTTATGAGACAAAAGAGCCACCAGGAGCTTGTCCAGAATTCTGCAACATATGACCACGAGTCTCACATGATAAAAGCTGAGAACACATATCAGGGAGAGAAGTGGAGGGAACAGCATTAATAGCAGCAACCAAATTTTTAAACGAACCATCAAGACCATTCATCATATAATATTTTAGTTCATCATCATCCACTGGTTTCCCTGCAGCAGCGAGTTGAGAGGCAAAACCCTTCATCTTTGTGATGTACTCGCGCCGTCATGTCACCTTTCTTGGTATTTGTGAGAGCACCACGAATAGTGGGCACACGAGACTTGGATTGAGAGGAGTACAAATAATTTAGAGCATGCCAAACCGCAGCAGCAGTGGAGAGCCCAAACACATGTGGAAGCACGTCCTCGGCAAGAGAATTGACAAGGAAACTGACTACCAGTTGATCCTTTGTGGTCCAGGCATCATAGGCCGGGTTAGGGACAGACATCTTCTTGTGATTTTCGTCCTCAATCTCAATAAGTTCCGGTGGACATTTATCAGATCCATCCAGAAGGCCCATAACGCGTGCACCGCGAAGAGTGGGAAGCGCTTGGGTCTGCTAGTACATGAAATTCTCCCTGTTGAGCTTGATTGACGGCGGCGAGCCAATGGAGGCCACATCGGGTGGAGTAGACGAAGACGCCATGGAGCACGTTGAAGAAGTTGTCGACGTAGCAGTCGATGATCGTGGTCGTAGAGAAGCGACGAAGTCCTGTACTTGCGATCGAGAAGACAGCGATCACGGTATTCTTCGGTGTAGCGATCTAGGGTTTAAAGCAACTGGAAAAAGATTGTTTGTAGGGGAAAACTAGGTACGGGAATTGAATTGGAAGGAGTATAGGAGGGTCGTGGAATTGTTTTTGTGTTTCTTTGATGCAAGGAACGGCTGGCAGCGGCGGTGGCAAGAGCCACGGCGAGACGGCAGCGGCGGCAGCTAGCGTCGCAGAAGAGCGAGGCCTGATACCATGTTGGATTCGTGTATCGTATGGTGGAACGGTGTGACCCCTCTCGGGCACCGGTTACGTGTTGATATAGGTGAGGAATAGCCCCTCACGTGGCTTGTACAAATAGGTGTATGTATACAATTGGTGTACTACACCATATTGTATACATACGGTATTACATCTCCAATAGGGCGCTGATGACGGAAGTGGACAGAGCACGTCGACCTCCGGCATTCATGCACCTACCTTGCCATCCTTCGAGGCGCCTTGCTGCGCGATCAAGGATGTGTTGCACGTCACTGAGTTTCAGTCTACCCAGAGAAAGTGGAAGGCCGAGGTATCGCAGAGGGAAGCAGACACGCTCTGCGGGGAAAGAGGACATCATGTCATCCAGGTTGAGCCTCTCACATCTAATGGCCGCCACCATGCACTTGGAGACATTGATTTGGAGGCCTGATGCCTGCCCAAACAAGTTCAGTAGGTGCAGTGTGACGCCCCGAGATCGGGCACTATGCAGATTCCAGCATTCCCGTCAAAATCCACATAATAACCGATTCCAGGTTGCCACTTGTGATAACATTACAACAGTTCACGAATATTCCGCAACAGCAACAGAAAAGATATATACAAGACGACTCAAACGAGTTAAGGATACAACTGATACAATACAAAGATCCAAATGACAGCGGAAGAAACAACATAGTGTCCGACTACGGACAAGATACAAATTGGACTAAGAGTCCTGAAGATAACCGATGGCGTCCAATCCCTGCCCAGGCCAAGCCGGAGGGATTCCCAAGCTAACGTCGTCAGACTTCAAACCTGTTGACTGCAATGTGGAATATGCAGCCACGAAATGGATTCGTGGGTCAGTACGGTTAAGTACTTGCAAGTGGATAAACCATACTCACAAGATACCAGCGTAACCAATCATCACCAGATACAAATACTTTGGGTACAACGGAAAGGAAGGGATTATTGCAAAGAAGCGGCAGCGGGCTGCACTAACTAACTAAAGAGACGCACTACAACATCCGGCTAATAGGAAGGGATAAGATAGCGTATCAGAACCAACTACAACTACTCACCAAACAATACCCATCCAATGTTACCCCCTACTAAGGAAGCAACCCAAGGAAACTCACACGGTTGATTAAGGTGACATTCATTTTTATGGTGGAGGTAATCTATATTACTAGTCAAGTTATCATCGTTAAGTGTAAGTTGTCTGAGTACTTGTTAGCCAGCACTTTCACCAAGTCAGCCATAACCGCGGACAACACGGCTTCTCGAGAAGATTTAACCCTGCAGGGATGCACCAATTTGGTCGTACACGTAAGAATGACCCGCCAGATGGAAAGGCCCTTCCACCAAGCGAGGCACTCAACACAACCCAACTCTTCTTCGCATCAAGCCCAAAGAACCCCGTGCAATTGAGCGCACGGCTAATCAAGCCCCACGAAGAAAAGGGGACCCTCATAGCACTCTAAGAACGTGTCTCCCTAAATGCCGACTACAAAAGTTCCACCCTGGCGCCAAGGGTTCGCACCTGCATATGCATGCGGCAAATGGAAAACCCGAACTAAATGAGGCGATTTGGACGAGATGCGAATCGAATCAGAGTTGCGGGGGGCGCCCATACTCGCTTCCCACATGCGGTTAGTGCGTTCATCATGGATCGGAGGACAAGACCCTTTTCCTAATTAAGTTCGACACTAGCAGGCCTCAAAACCACGCCGGGCCTCCTGCCGGTGCCTTATCATCAAATTATTATTACCCAAAACATTAACATATTGTTGATTGAATTGAAACCCAACTGTCAAACTAAACAGGTGATAAGACGGACAACAAGACTTGAGCGCAAACAACACTAAGCATGCAACTACGACACGAGGGCCAACGGGGTAAACAAACAACAGGTAATAGGAAGTGGAAGGAAGGCTATATCATGGTTGCAAGGTAAACATATGATAGGATCGAGACACAAGCATCGAATCATAAAGCTAGAATAAAGGCAACGGAAAGAATCGGTAACAAGTGATGAAAGGCAGCCATAGGTAGCAAGTGAGTATACTTGCCTGGAATCCAGCAAGTAGGGGTACATCCGAAGAACTTGTCGTTGCTCACATCATCTCAACGTCCTATCCTGGAAGAAGCAACGAACTAGAACAAACACCGGATGCAACAATTACTTCTACGGCAAAAGATCCAGCATGATCAAGATATGGATGCATGACAAGTTTAAGGATGCATCAAAGATAAACTAGTTGACATGGTAAACATATTTAAATGGGCCCATATGCAATTTGGATTGCATATGGAAAAGCCCATGAATTAATGTTGAATTAAATGATCTACAAATAACCATCATGTGAAAGTTGATTAGAATGATGCATGGATGATGAAAACAATAAGAAAACAACTATAGCTTCAGTTTGATATGTTGTTTACCAAGTTTGGAATTTTATTTATTAAGTTATGAACTTTGGCATTTTAAATGATTTAACAAACATTTGTTGTTTTCACCAATTTTAAATGTTCAAAAAATATGACAAAATTTATATTTGGAAAGAACACAAAATTTTAGATTGAATACATATTTCATTTGTTGAATTTGGATTTTAGATGGGCAAGTTATTAAATTGACAATTTTAAATGCATTAATTAAGAAATAGTTGTTTTCAGCAATTTAATTTATTCAAAATGGAAAACAAAATTTATATTTGCAAAGTTCATGAAAAATGGGATGGAAAACATATTTTATTTGTTGAAATTGGATTTTAATTGAGCAAGTTATGAATTTCACCATTTAAATGATTTAATTAAAGCATTAAGTAATTGCATTATTTTTATTTATCCAAAACAGAAAACAAATGTTATATTTGGAAAGAGCATGGAATTTTGGATGGAAACCATATTTTACATGTTGGAAAACAATTTTAAAGGATTTAGTTAAGCATATTACCAATTTAAATGCATTAAATAAGAGGTGAAACAATTATCCAATTTAAAGGTTGCAAACCAGAACACAAAGTTGATATTCAAGTGTGGCATTTAATTTTGGATGGAATTCATGTTTTGAGTATTTAATTTGGAGCAACCATGTGAAAGTTATTAATTATGCCATTTAGTTAATCATTTTAAGGATTATTAAGTGACCTTAAATTTAATTGTCCAATTTGCAGAACAAAGGTGATAATCAGAAAGTTCATTGAATTTTGACTGAAAAACATATTTTACATTTTTATTTTGAGTTGTTTTGCAATTTTTTAGGGGCAAAAGAAAAACAGGGACCAAACTGTGATTTACAGGGACTTAGATGTGAAGAGAGAATCCAGATCGGGAGGGTTTTCTCACCGGGGTGGATCCCAGCCACTGCCGCTGGCAGGCGGGCCTGATGCCACACGGCAGCTGACGATGCGCGGGTGGATCTGCGTGGCACCGGTAGTGGCTGACATGCGGGTCCCACTTCCGCGCGCGGAAAAGAACAAAAAGGGAGGCCTTGCCTCACCCGAGATTCGAACTCGGGTCGCCTGGGTGCAGAACGGACGCGCTGCCACTGGGCTGCTTCTGTGTGTTGTGATGGCATCTGCAACCAACAGAACATGAAGCAAACGCAGAAACGATAACTGAACCTGCACACGAAAGATTCAGGGTTCATGATCTCACAAGCAGAGCAACCCCATGGACGATCTGCAGCAGGCCCTGCTGAACCCTGGCGTGACCAGGAGGCCGACGTGCTACTTGTGGTGTGCTAGGACGCGTTAGTTAGATGGAAAGTTGCTTGCTTTGGGCGGTGCAGGAATAGTAGCGCAGATCAGTTACAGGGTTGCTCCCAACAAGAAGTTGCAGCTTGCGTCCATGGTTGACAGGACACACATGGGCACGCATCGACATGTATGGCAAGACAGGGACTTGGAGAACGGCGGGAATCGTAAGGGTAGCTCACCCTGAGTGTGCTGGTGTAGAAGAACACGCTCGAGGACGATCGACGGCCGCGAATTTCACCGAAAAAGGTGGCTGTTCGGAGAGGAAGAGGCACATGCCGGTGGTGACCTGGACGCTCCCAGCTCGATCCCTTCGTTGGGGACTATGAGGGCGACTAGACACAGCCGCTGATGGTCTCGGATGGGCGCGGGAGTGGCCGCAGTAGCGGCGCGGCGACGGCATCGTGCTCCGGTGATCTCTCTCGGTTCAGAAGGGTTCAGGTAAAACACGGACAGAGGAGGGGCGAGGGTGTGTGGCGGCGGCGCGAGATGGAGAGGAGGGGAGCAACCCTAGGGCACGGCTGCGTGGGGAGGGGTTGATATAGGAGGAGGGGCCGGTGGAGCTCCTGCAGGTGGGGGAGCTCCCTCCCTGCCTGTGTCTCCGTACGAGGGAGAAGAAAGGGGAGGAGGGCCGGAAGGCCAAGTGGGCTGGGCCGTGTGGGAGGTGGCTGGGCCACTAGCCTGGCTGCCTCTTTCTTTTCTTTTTTTTTCTGTTTTTATTTTTTTCTGTTTACTCTCTTTTTTTGTAGGAAAGAAAAGGAGAGAAAATAGAAGTAGGTGTTAGGGTTTTATGTTTATGAAATAATTTTTATTGATTTACCAAACAGTAAAGTCAAAGCATGTTAACATTAATTTCAAAATTTTGAAATGTCAATTTGATTTGAATTTGCTATTTGAATTTCAAATAGGGTTTCATAAGGATTTTATTTTTTGAAATAACCAATTTTATTCAATAAACTCAACCAATTATGAAAACTTATTGAATTTAATTGTTTGCAAGATTTTAATTTTAAACCACATTTGGAACATACCAAGTATGAATGATTTGATTTGAATTTGAACTGGAATTTACCGTTAGGGTGTTAATAAAAAGGGGGGTTTTATTAACAAGCATTTTAATTGATTCAAATTCAAAACTATTGAAAACATTTTGAGTTGTTTAGTTTGCAACTTTTAATTGGAAACTTTGGACATGTTTGAAAGTTTAAATTGGTTTGAACTTTTTAAGTTGTTTTGAAAACAGGGGCAATGCATATGATGCATGTGATGCAAAGCAAAAAGAAAAACAACCAAATCCTATTTAAGGGGGGGGGCAATCCCCCGGGTGTTACATGCAGCAGATTTTGAAGCTCCAATTTGACGGGGTTGATGAAGACATCACGTTGTCAGCGTAGAGGCTGGCTCTGAACTTTGCCTCCCTTAAAGGAAGCGGAGAAAGCCATCCCAACTCCGTGGCCTGCTGCAAGATCAAGTGTAGAGGTGTAACACCTGGGGTGTTACCTGTTTGTTTTGCTTGCATCATATGCATCACATTGCATTGCACCATGTTGCATCACAACTGAAAATTCAAAACAATTTAAACTTCCAATTTCAAAATTTCAAAACTAAACCACTCAATTGTTTTCACTGGTTGAATTTGTTCTAATCAAATTGCTTGGTAATACAAATCTCCCTGTTATTAAAACCCTAATGACTACTTCAAAAATTCAAATCAAATCACTCCTAATTATCATACTTCAATATGGGTTTAAAAATTAAAATTTTGCAAACCAATTGATTCAATAATGTTTAATTGATTGAACTCATTAAATACCATTTGTTTATTTCCAAACTTCCAAACCAAACCCCATTTACCAAATAAAATCACATAACAAATTAATATCCAATTAATAATTTCAAATTGTTGAAAACTATTTTTAAAACTACTTGTTGTTGTTGTGTTGCAAATTAATAAAATTTAGTTATCAAATAAACAACCCAAACCCTCTTTGAGAAACAAATTCAACTAACACCTTTTAATCAAATTAAACTTTCAAAATTGTGAATCTAAGATTAACAATTGCTTTAATTTCTGTTTGAAACTTAATACAAATTTCATAAAATAAATTTCCCCAAAACTCTCTTCTATCTCTCTCTCCTTATCCCTTAAAAAAAAATATGAGGAAAAAAAAATAGAAGAGAGGGGTGAGCTAAGAGGCAGGCCAAGCCCACCTACAACCAGCCCACCCCTAAGCCCAGCAGCCCACGACCACTGTCTTCTTCGTACGGACGCGAGGGGGAGAGGTCGCTGTCACCGAGCGCCTCCCCCCATGGGCCCTGCTCCTCCCTTTCTCCCCCCTACAAGTAGCCCCTCTCCCCCAGGAACCCTAGCCCTCTCCCTACCATCTTCCCCCTCCGCCGCCACCCCTCTCTCCACTCCCTTTCTTCTCTGTTTCTTTCACCACATCCACCTCCATGGCCGGAGCTAGGAGGACATGGAGCCACGGCCGTGAGCGACGAGAAGGGCCACAGAGACCGGGAACCGAACCCTCACGCCGCCCTCCACGTTCTCGCAGAAGCTCGGGGGCCAGGGTTGCCCGAGCCAACGGCGCCGTCGAAGCCTTTCCCGCCCAGGTTCCTGTCGCCACCTCGCCGCGACTCCCTCGACAGCGCAAGGTGAGGCCCCTCCTCTCGCCCTAGGGCCTCCCCTTCCCCTCCCACCTGCTCTGTGACCGGCCATCGAGCCGTGTGCGTGTTCGCCGCCGGCCAGCTGCGCTGGTTCCTCCCCGTCGATCAACGTTCTGTTCGTCAGGTTCTGATCGCTGCGAAATTCAGTTACAGCCGCAGAAATACAACACTTCCTTCGTCAGTTTCACCTCCCATCAGCAACTCAGCAGCAGCGCAACTGGTGCGTCCCCAGCGCGCACAGCCACAGATCCCGGGTTCGAGTCCCGCACCCCACTCTTTTCTGCTCCTTTTCATTTAAATTCAGTTAAGCCTAAAACTGCAGCACATAACCCCACACTGCCCCTTTCCATCACAACTCGAGCACTAGCCCACTGGTGCTGTTCCCCCAACGCAAGCAGGAGGTGCAGGGATCAAATCCCACCCATGCACAATTAACAAACTTTTATTTTTTTCAATTGTTTGGTCACAGCAACTTCACAAAATCACAACCATGCCCCTGGTAATAATATCTAGATCCCTGGGAAATATTTTTCTAGTCCCTAGTTACTAAAAAATGGCAGAATTTCACTAAATCTTGTAAAGTGCATAAGAAAATCATTTTAACTCCAATTTTGACCTTTTAAATATGTTTTCTGTCCCAAATTAAATGTTCTTTCCAAATATAAAATTTGTTTACTGTTTTGAATATTTTAAATTGGTGAAACATTTGAATTCTTGTTAAATTCACTTAAACTTGCAAAATTCATAACTTGTTCATAAAAATTCCAAATTCCACAAACTAAATATGTTTTCCAATCAACTTTTCATGTACTTCCCAAATATAAATTTTGTTTGCTGTTTTGAATAATTTAAATTGCTGAAAACAACTGTTTCTTGTTTATTGCATTTAAAATTGCCAAAATAATAACTTGCTCAAAATAAAATAATTTTGAACATGCAAAATATGTTTTCAAACCATCAAAGTGTGAACTTTTCAAATGTGAATTTGAA
Source organism: Alopecurus myosuroides (assembly GCA_028641055.1). Classification (NCBI taxonomy): domain Eukaryota; kingdom Viridiplantae; phylum Streptophyta; class Magnoliopsida; order Poales; family Poaceae; genus Alopecurus; species Alopecurus myosuroides. Next base: position 310,932,284 of record CM054062.1, on the reverse strand, counting down.
ATTATGTTTTGAACAAATAAAACTTCAATTAAATTCAAACTTGTTTCACATCCATTTAAAACTTGTTTAATATTGTTTAATTCATACTTAAATTATCCTAATTCCAATTTCAATATTTGAAACATGTAATCCAACTAAAATTTGATATTCTTTTCAAATACAAATTTTGTTAATTGTTTTGAACACTTTACCTTGATGAAAACAACAATTGCTTGGGTGACATGTTTAAGTAACCAAACTTTCCAATCTTAACCAATAATTTCCAAACCTGTTAAACCTTATTTCAATTGGTTCTATTGTTGTTATTTTGTTGTTTTCCTCATCCATGCATCATGCTAATCCACCTTCATCTGTTGATTAGTTGGAAAACAAATAATCTAACCATAACTCATGGGCTTTTCATATGCAACTCAAATTGCATGTGGGTCCATTTAAATCTGTTTATCTTGTCAACTAGTTTACCTTGATGCATCTTTAAACTTGCCATGCATCCATATCTTGATCATGCTGGATCTTTTGCCGTAGTAGTAATTGTTGCATCCGGTGTTTGTTCGAGGTTCGTTGCTTCTTCCCGGATAGGACGTTGAGATGATGTGAGCAACGACAAGTTCTTCTACCTTGCGGGATCTCAGGCAAGTATACACACTTGCTGCCAAATGGCTGCCTTTCATCACTTGTTACCGATACTTTCCGTTGTTCTGTTCTGCTAGCCTTAGTAGTAGTTGTTTCTGTTACGAACCTATCACATGAATCCCTTAACCTTGTTATTGCCTCACCTCCACACCTATAACCATCGCTTGTGCCCGTGTCTTACTAGCATGCTTAGGGTTGTTTTGCCCGAGTCTGTTACCCGTTACTTTCTGTTGTTACTTCTTTTATGTTCTGGGGGCTCGATGTTAATCAATCAACCTGTTATTAATAATATGCTGATAAGGCACCGGCAGGAGGCCCTAAGTGGTTTTGAGGCCTGCTAGTGTCGACCCTAATAGGAAAAGGGTCTTGTCTACTGATCCATGATGAGCGTGCTCACCGCATCCGGGTGGTAGTATGGGACCCCCCTCGACTTAGACCTGATCTGCAGCTTGTGCGAAGAGCCACACTTAGTTCGGGTGTTCCATTTGCTCCTTGCATAATGGGTTGATCACCCATGGTTACTGATGATGATGATGATGCATATAGGGCGAGGCCTGTGGTGCCGGGGGGTGTGGTTTTCACCCCTGCGCTTAGCGGACTGGCCGGGACCTTATAGCTCCGTGGCTCCTAGGATGGGTTGTAGAGATGGTTTGGGTCGTGTCAAGCCAACCTGAGTTTTAGTTGGTGGCTTGAGTGTGTACGGGTACTGGAGCACACCCTGCAGGGATAAATCTTCTCGAGAAGCCGTGTTGTCCGCGGTTATGTGACGACTTGGTGAAAGTACTGGCTAACAAGTACCCAGAACAACTTACACCTAACTAATGATAACTTGACTAGTAATAGTCTTATTGACACAACAACCTGATCCATGATTCATTAATCCAACTGTGTGAGTTATCCTCGGATTGCTTCTTTGGATAAGGGGCGAGATCCAGGATGGGTTTGTTTGAAGTTATCTTTCAGTTGGTTACTATACTCGATCTTATCTCCTTTCTGTTAGCCGGAAGTGGTAGAATTCTCTGTAGTTGGTTAGTGCAGCCTGCTGTCGCTTATTTGCAATAACCCCTTCCTTTCCGTTGGTCCTAAAGTATTTGTATCTTGTGATGACTGGCTACGCCGGTATCTTGTGAGTATGGTTTATCCACTTGCCAGTACTTAACCGTACTGACCCACGAATCTCTTTCGTGGCTGCATATTCAACATTGCAGTCAACAGGTTTGAAGTCTGACGACGTTAGCTTGGGAATCCCTCCGGCTTGGCCTGGGCAGGGATTGGACGCTCTCGGTTATCTTCAGGACTCTTAGTCCAATTTGTATCTTGTCCGTAGCCGGACGTTTGTGTCTTCCGCTGTTATTTGGATCTTTGTAAGGTATCAGTTGTAACCCTGGCTCGTTTGAGTCATCTTGTATCTATCTGTTTCTGTTGTAATTGTGGATTATTCGTGAACTATTGTAATGTTATCACAAGTGGCAACCTGGAATCGGTTATTATGTGGATTTTGGCGGGAATGCTGAAATCTGCATAGTGCCCGATCTCGGGGCGTCACAAATGGTATCAGAGCCTTGGTTCCGATTCCCGAGATTGTTTCGATACGAATGGTTATCGAAGCAACGGGTCCGCAAAGCCTGTAGGTTAACCTCGCTAACGGTCGTTGTTTCTAGAGTGTCAAAAACTATTTCCGCTAAACTATTTTGGAAAAACATCTCAATAGGATTCTTGTTTTCTCCTTATCTCTATTCTATTTTCCCCTCCCATCTTATTTGATTTGGAGTCTCCCCCCTTGTCTATCTTTCAAAGTGTTAGGATCCTACGTGGGTGGACGTTTTCTGAGCCTTTAACCTAATAGGTTCGATCATCGGAAGATTCCTGGTGGAAGAACATCGTCATCAACCCGAGCCAGAATCTCTTGTTAGTGGTGTCGAGGAGATCAGCTGCAAGCATGAAGAATCGATAGTCGAACTTCTTTCCCCTCCCGGGTTAGCAGGTGGATTGCGAGGGCGCAATCCCTTGTTAGTGGTGTCGTCTGTAACACCTGGGGTGTTACCTGTTTGTTTTGCTTGCATCATATGCATCACATTGCATTGCACCATGTTGCATCACAACTGAAAATTCAAAACAATTTAAACTTCCAATTTCAAAATTTCAAAACTAAACCACTCAATTCTTTTCACTGGTTGAATTTGTTCTAATCAAATTGCTTGGTAATACAAATCTCCCTGTTATTAAAACCCTAATGACTACTTCAAAAATTCAAATCAAATCACTCCTAATTATCATACTTCAATATGGGTTTAAAAATTAAAATTTTGCAAACCAATTGATTCAATAATGTTTAATTGATTGAACTCATTAAATACCATTTGTTTATTTCCAAACTTCCAAACCAAACCCCATTTACCAAAAAAAATCACATAACAAATTAATATCCAATTAATAATTTCAAATTGTTGAAAACTATTTTTAAAGCTACTTGTTGTTGTTGTGTTGCAAATTAATAAAATTTAGTTATCAAATAAACAACCCAAACCCTCTTTGAGAAACAAATTCAACTAACACCTTTTAATCAAATTAAACTTTCAAAATTGTGAATCTAAGATTAACAATTGCTTTAATTTCTGTTTGAAACTTAATACAAATTTCATAAAATAAATTTCCCCAAAACTCTCTTCTATCTCTCTCTCCTTATCCCTTACAAAAAAATATGAGGAAAAAAAAATAGAAGAGAGGGGTGAGCTGAGAGGCAGGCCAAGCCCACCTACAACCAGCCCACCCCTAAGCCCAGCAGCCCACGACCACTGTCTTCTTCGTACGGACGCGAGGGGGAGAGGTCGCTGTCACCGAGCGCCTCCCCCCATGGGCCCTGCTCCTCCCTTTCTCCCCCTACAAGTAGCCCCTCTCCCCCAGGAACCCTAGCCCTCTCCCTACCATCTTCCCCCTCCGCCGCCACCCCTCTCTCCACTCCCTTTCTTCTCTGTTTCTTTCACCACATCCACCTCCATGGCCGGAGCTAGGAGGACATGGAGCCACGGCCGTGAGCGACGAGAAGGGCCACAGAGACCGGGAACCGAACCCTCACGCCGCCCTCCACGTTCTCGCAGAAGCTCGGGGGCCAGGGCTGCCCGAGCCAACGGCGCCGTCGAAGCCTTTCCCGCCCAGGTTCCTGTCGCCACCTCGCCGCGACTCCCTCGACAGCGCAAGGTGAGGCCCCTCCTCTCGCCCTAGGGCCTCCCCTTCCCCTCCCACCTGCTCTGTGACCGGCCATCGAGCCGTGTGCGTGTTCGCCGCCGGCCAGCTGCGCTGGTTCCTCCCCGTCGATCAACGTTCTGTTCGTCAGGTTCTGATCGCTGCGAAATTCAGTTACAGCCGCAGAAATACAACACTTCCTTCGTCAGTTTCACCTCCCATCAGCAACTCAGCAGCAGCGCAACTGGTGCGTCCCCAGCGCGCGCAGCCACAGATCCCGGGTTCGAGTCCCGCACCCCACTCTTTTCTGCTCCTTTTCATTTAAATTCAGTTAAGCCTAAAACTGCAGCACATAACCCCACACTGCCCCTTTCCATCACAACTCGAGCACTAGCCCACTGGTGCTGTTCCCCCAACGCAAGCAGGAGGTGCAGGGATCAAATCCCACCCCTGCACAATTAACAAACTTTTATTTTTTTCAATTGTTTGGTCACAACAACTTCACAAAATCACAACCATGCCCCTGGTAATAATATCTAGATCCCTGGGAAATATTTTTCTAGTCCCTAGTTACTAAAAAATGGCAGAATTTCACTAAATCTTGTAAAGTGCATAAGAAAATCATTTTAACTCCAATTTTGACCTTTTAAATATGTTTTCTGTCCCAAATTAAATGTTCTTTCCAAATATAAAATTTGTTTACTGTTTTGAATATTTTAAATTGGTGAAACATTTGAATTCTTGTTAAATTCACTTAAACTTGCAAAATTCATAACTTGTTCATAAAAATTCCAAATTCCACAAACTAAATATGTTTTCCAATCAACTTTTCATGTACTTCCCAAATATAAATTTTGTTTGCTGTTTTGAATAATTTAAATTGCTGAAAACAACTGTTTCTTGTTTATTGCATTTAAAATTGCCAAAATAATAACTTGCTCAAAATAAAATAATTTTGAACATGCAAAATATGTTTTCAAACCATCAAAGTGTGAACTTTTCAAATGTGAATTTGAAATTATGTTTTGAACAAATAAAACTTCAATTAAATTCAAACTTGTTTCACATCCATTTAAAACTTGTTTAATATTGTTTAATTCATACTTAAATTATCCTAATTCCAATTTCAATATTTGAAACATGTAATCCAACTAAAATTTGATATTCTTTTCAAATACAAATTTTGTTAATTGTTTTGAACACTTTACCTTGATGAAAACAACAATTGCTTGGGTGACATGTTTAAGTAACCAAACTTTCCAATCTTAACCAATAATTTCCAAACCTGTTAAACCTTATTTCAATTGGTTCTATTGTTGTTATTTTGTTGTTTTCCTCATCCATGCATCATGCTAATCCACCTTCATCTGTTGATTAGTTGGAAAACAAATAATCTAACCATAACTCATGGGCTTTTCATATGCAACTCAAATTGCATGTGGGTCCATTTAAATCTGTTTATCTTGTCAACTAGTTTACCTTGATGCATCTTTAAACTTGCCATGCATCCATATCTTGATCATGCTGGATCTTTTGCCGTAGTAGTAATTGTTGCATCCGGTGTTTGTTCGAGGTTCGTTGCTTCTTCCCGGATAGGACGTTGAGATGATGTGAGCAACGACAAGTTCTGCTACCTTGCGGGATCTCAGGCAAGTATACTCACTTGCTGCCAAATGGCTGCCTTTCATCACTTGTTACCGATACTTTCCGTTGTTCTGTTCTGCTAGCCTTAGTAGTAGTTGTTTCTGTTACGAACCTATCACATGAATCCCTTAACCTTGTTATTGCCTCACCTCCACACCTATAACCATTGCTTGTGCCCGTGTCTTACTAGCATGCTTAGGGTTGTTTTGCCCGAGTCTGTTACCCGTTACTTTCTGTTGTTACTTCTTTTATGTTCTGGGGGCTCGATGTTAATCAATCAACCTGTTATTAATAATATGCTGATAAGGCACCGGCAGGAGGCCCTAAGTGGTTTTGAGGCCTGCTAGTGTCGACCCTAATAGGAAAAGGGTCTTGTCTACTGATCCATGATGAGCGTGCTCACCGCATCCGGGTGGTAGTATGGGACCCCCCCTCGACTTAGACCTGATCTGCATCTTGTCCGAAGAGCCACACTTAGTTCGGGTGTTCCATTTGCTCCTTGCATAATGGGTTGATCACCCATGGTTACTGATGATGATGATGATGCATATAGGGCGAGGCCTGTGGTGCCGGGGGGTGTGGTTTTCACCCCTGCGCTTAGCGGACTGGCCGGGACCTTATAGCTCCGTGGCTCCTAGGATGGGTTGTAGAGATGGTTTGGGTCGTGTCAAGCCAACCTGAGTTTTAGTTGGTGGCTTGAGTGTGTACGGGTACTGGAGCACACCCTGCAGGGATAAATCTTCTCGAGAAGCCGTGTTGTCCGCGGTTATGTGACGACTTGGTGAAAGTACTGGCTAACAAGTACCCAGAACAACTTACACCTAACTAATGATAACTTGACTAGTAATAGTCTTATTGACACAACAACCTGATCCATGATTCATTAATCCAACTGTGTGAGTTATCCTCGGATTGCTTCTTTGGATAAGGGGCGAGATCCAGGATGGGTTTGTTTGAAATTATCTTTCAGTTGGTTACTATCCTCGATCTTATCTCCTTTCTGTTAGCCGGAAGTGGTAGAATTCTCTGTAGTTGGTTAGTGCAGCCCGCTGTCGCTTATTTGCAATAACCCCTTCCTTTCCGTTGGTCCTAAAGTATTTGTATCTTGTGATGACTGGCTACGCCGGTATCTTGTGAGTATGGTTTATCCACTTGCCAGTACTTAACCGTACTGACCCACGAATCTCTTTCGTGGCTGCATATTCAACATTGCAGTCAACAGGTTTGAAGTCTGACGACGTTAGCTTGGGAATCCCTCCGGCTTGGCCTGGGCAGGGATTGGACGCTCTCGGTTATCTTCAGGACTCTTAGTCCAATTTGTATCTTGTCCGTAGCCGGACGTTTGTGTCTTCCGCTGTTATTTGGATCTTTGTAAGGTATCAGTTGTAACCCTGGCTCGTTTGAGTCATCTTGTATCTATCTGTTTCTGTTGTAATTGTGGATTATTCGTGAACTATTGTAATGTTATCACAAGTGGCAACCTGGAATCGGTTATTATGTGGATTTTGGCGGGAATGCTGAAATCTGCATAGTGCCCGATCTCGGGGCGTCACAAGAGGGTTGATCGCCAGGATGAAGAGAAGAGGCGAGAGGGGGTCTCCCTGACGGAGACCCCGTCTATGCAAGAACGGCATGCCGACGATCCCGTTGAGGATTATTGAAGAGGGGGTTGAGCTAAGAAGGAGCGCAATCCAATCTCGCCAACGTGCGGGAAAACCTAGGTGATGCATTAGCTCGAGGAGGAAGTCCCAGGATATCGAATCGAAGGCTTTGGCGAAGTCTAGCTTGAGGAGCAAGGCAGGCTTCTTTTTGCGGTGCAAGGAGCGGGCGGTGTTTTTTACGAACAGGAAGTTATCTTGGATGCATCTGGTTTTCAGAAACGCGCTCTGCGAGTGCGAGATGAGATTGCCGAGAAGTGGTGAGAGTCGTCTTGCAAGGACTTTGGAGAAGAGCTTCGCGAAAGAGTGCATCAGACTAATAGGTCTGAAGTCGGATACCGAAAAGAGTTGTTCCTTTTTCGGGATCAGACAGATGAAGGCCGAGGTCAAAGCTGCGAAATTGCCACTTGCCAGGTGATAGAGGTGATGGAAAGCTGCCATGACATCGAGCTTGATGATCGCCCAGCAGCGGCGATAGAAAACTCTAGTGAAACCGTCAGGCCCCGGGGCCTTCTCCGCCGGCGAGTCTTTAATGGCTTCCCAAACCTCACGGGTGGTGAAGGGGTTGTCCAGACCCGCAGCTGACGTAGTCATGTAGCTTGTTTAAGCTTATCTCGTTTGCGAATTTTTAAAAGTTTGAGACATGGTTTTCTTAGGATTCGACTTCTAAAAACAAAATTCTACTCATAGTTTCGTAGAAAGACATGCAAAGTTGCAAACAGTAGTTAAACAAACATTAAAAGGAAAAGTCGTTGCTACTCTTTAATGTAAATTAGTCACATAGTTTCATTTTATAATGACCCTCAGAAGAATGCTACTGGATTCGTTTTACTTCAATTTCATAAGCCTATACTATCAAGCCACTCCATTTCTCCGTACATTTAGCAGACCCGGCCGGATCACGAAAATGATAGACAGTGACTCGAACATCCAATTTGAAACATGGTTCGGATAGAACATTCGGTTTACTTAACAAACAAAGCATAAGTTGCAGACTACCAGTACTACTACTGAGCATCTATTGTGACAGAGAAACAGCAACATTGCATGACCCTTAAAACCAGCGCCATAATAGGTTTGCAGAGAACGAACATTGGACACGTTGTTTCAAAGACGTCATGGGCCTCGGTGCTCCTACTATATTTTCTTGATTCGCTTCTTCTCCTGTGCCTTGTACTCCTCTGCCTTCTGCACCATCCGCTCAATCTCCTCCGTGCTCAGCCGCCCCTTGTCACTGGTGATAGTGATATTGTTCTTGTTTCCCGTCCACATGTCCTCGGCAGAAACCTTGAGGACGCAGTTCCAATCAATTTCGAACGTCACATTGATGCGTGGCTCGCCCCTACGAGCAGGGCGGATACCGTCGATGCTGAACTTGCCCAGGAGGTGGTTGTCCTTGGTCATGTCCCCTTCACCCTCGTACACTTGGAAGAGCACACTGGACTGGTTGTCAGCGACAGTCGTGTAAGGTCCCTCTTTCTTGACAGGGATGGTGGTGTTCCGAGGGATCAGCACGCTCATCTCACCACCTTCTATCTCCACCCCAAGTGAAAGCGCCGTGACGTCGAGCAGGAGTACCTCCCTCACTTCCGCCTTACCTTGGCCACTGAGGATGGCGGCCTGTACGGCAGCTCCATAGGCGACGGCCTCGTCAGGGTTGATACTCTTGCATAGCTCCTTCCCGTCGAAGAAATCCTTGAGCATTTGCTGCACCTTGGGAATTCGGGTGGAGCCACCAACGAGCACCACGTCGTGGATCTGAGACTTGTCCATGTTGGCGTAACTGAGGCAATTCTGGACCATCTCAATGCACTTACGGAAGAGGTCTATGTTGAGCTCCTCGAACTTTGCGCGGGTGATGGCCCCATAGAAGTCAATCCCGTTATGGAGTGAGTCGATCTCAACGGCTGCCTGAGAGGAAGAAGACAGCATCCTCTTGGCCTTCTCGCATGCCGTCCTCAGCCGCCGGAGCGCCTTCGGGTTGCTCCTCATATCATTCATCTTGTATTTCCTGAGGAACTCACGCGCGAAGTGTTTCACCATGAGGTCGTCAAAATCCTCGCCCCCAAGGTGGGCATGACCAGCCGCGGCCTTGACTTCAAAGACGCCCATATCAATGTCGACACCAGGATCAATGTTGATAATGGAGACATCCAAGGTACCACCGCCGAGATCAAATATAAGCACCGTCTTCACCACATCGCTGTTGGAGAACCCGCCAAGACCATAAGCAACCGCAGCAGCAGAGGGCTCGTTGATGATGCGCATTACGTTCAGGCCGGCGATGGTGCCCGCGTCCATAGTGGCCTGGCGCTGGGAATCGTTGAAGTAAACCGGGACAGTGATGACGGCGTTCAAAACCTCAGCGCCGAGGTAGGCCTCGGCTGACTGCCTCATCTTGGCAAGCACCATCGCAGAGATCTGCTCGGCCTCAAACCTCCTCTCCTCGTTCTCGTGCTGCACAACGATGACCGGCCGGTCACGGGGGCCTGAAACAACTTTGAAAGGCCACATCTTGGTATCTGCTTGCACCCAAGCATCGCTGAAGTGCCGGCCGATAAGTCGCTTCACATCTGAAGAAATAATGTTCATTGTGGATTACGCATGTGACATATATTTCTAGAAAGATTATTTGGCTATTCTGCCATGTGGGTTTTTTAGATTGAAAAGACTAGGGATGTGAAATTCTAGTACTTTTGTCGGGGATTTGTTTTAAGATGTGAGGAATTAAGTCTGCAAATTATGATACAAATCGCCTACGCACGTTCCTGGGAATTCAGTGATAGGAAGTCAGAAACACTTAGGGAAACTGAACAAAATTATTTGCTAGAAAACTAACAATTCTTATGAGAAGAAACTAAAAATAAGCGCAGAAAATGGAAACTGGGGCAGAAAAATGCAGAGACCATATGCGGACTAAGCAATTCCGCAGGGAAGAAAATAAAGCTTTTACAGCAAAGAAAATGTAATGCAAGAGTAATTGAGTAGCTAGCTAGCACCGACAGGTGTGGTCTGTTGTCCTCACCGAAGACAGTGTTGACGGGGTTGTTTGCGGCCTGGTTTACTGCAGCTTCGCCGATGAGCGGCCAGGCGGCGTCAGTGAAGGCGACGCAGGACGGCGTGGTGAGGTTGCCCTGGTCGTTGGGGATGACCTCCACGCGGTTGTGCGACGGCCGCCAGACGGCAACGCACGAGTAGGTCGTGCCCAGGTCGATGCCGATCGCCGGCCCGTCGCCGCACGCCTCCGTTGCTACCATCTCTACGAGGCAGAGGAAATGGAATGGAGGGAGTACCAAAGATGGGCGCGATCTGATTGGGAAGCCAAGGCGGTGCAGGGATTTATAATAACCTAGCTAGAGGAAGGAAGGCCAGCGGGCGGGTGTGCCGTTGCCTGCAGTGTGAAAGCGAACAAGTCATGGTAACCTCAGCATTAACTACGCGAGTATAATTGGTTTATCAGAACGAGGATGACGGCACATTTTTTCACATGAAGCGCAGTTGTTCGTATTTTGTTTGCATCTAAATTGCTTTGGGCACGACAAATCCCGTCCGATACATGTACCAGGCTGCAATGGGCCATGGGGATAAGAAGTTGAATTGCAATGGGCCGTCAGGATCATGTGTCCTACGCGGAAATTCATCGTACGTGTACAATGTGCTTATAAATATTTACTTGATTAATTCTTTCTGAAAAACCGAATGCTTCCTAGTCCAATACTGAAAATTCTACTGAACTCTGCTGTAGGTATGACATATTTGGCACGATTCTGACCCGATAAAAGTGTCTGGGGAGTTTGTATGGCCATAGTACACAACATGTATACAACCTCCGACACATATTCCGGATCGGAGCTAGTATGATTTTTGTACGACGTTTCATACGGGCCATCCATCTAGGAGACCTAATCAAGCCAGCCCACTGGAGATGCATACCAGAATCGATTGTCATATGCATAGTACTTCCGAATTCGATTTCAGGTACAATGAACTCTTATTAGCTTTTTAGTTTCTCACTGATATATACTTCCTCCGTCCGGAATTAAATGTCACAAAGTTTGACAAAAGTGGATGTATCTAGACATAATTTAGTGTTAGATACATCCATTTTTGTCAAACTTTGTGACAATTAATTTCGGACGGAGGGAGTATTTACGTGCAGAAATTTCTTTTCGAACTCGGAACTTTGCACGGTCAAGAGCATATGAGAGTACCACACTCTACAAAAATTGTTCGGGGTTATTTGGCGCACCAGGGATGTGAAAACGTGTCAAAGCTCATTCTAACATGCCCAAACATAGATGAATTTTACATATCGAGAAGTGCCCGCATGTACAACTGTTGTATTGTGATCTCATAGAAATGGAAGAGGTAGTTTACGTAAATGAACAAATTTTGCTTGCAATTTTGCAAACATAAGGGTTTAAAGAGACCGAGAAGCTATTAATAGCAACAATAGAATATATAACAATGTTCTAAATAGCACGCTATCACATACTATAGCAGAATAAAAAGTAATGGATGGAGTATAGCGGCAACTCTTAAAAACAGTTGTAGCGGGGCTATAACGGGAATTTGTATTTGAAATCATTTTGCGGCAACATGTTCAAACAGCTATAGCGAGACTATGCGGGCTATTTAAAACATTAGATATAGTAAAATCTCGCACGAAATAAACGTGTATGGTTAGAGCGAGTTCCGATGAACCATATACCTAGAAACCCACATGCAAAAAACTGAACTTCACCAACTTTCACTTTCTTATGCATATGGAAGCACACATTTGGAATTTTTATTTGAATGGATGTTTCCACAACTCAACAGTAGAGATATTAATTTGAAAATTCTAAACATTCAAATTACAATCCTGACAATAGGTGTCGATCCAAAAGTATGACCAAGCATATAACAAGTAGAAATCAAACATGAAGAAAAACATGACAAATACGGAGCAAGATCATGAATCAAATGCCTCCAAGATATGTTGTTGAGGCTTGATACGTCCATTTTGCATCACTATTTTATATCATAATTTTTATTTATTCATTGATATATTTCATATTAGGGTGCAGTAGTTATGTTATTTTTGCCCTAGTTCGTATGTTTTGCAGTTTCCGGGATTCCTTTGTTAGAGTAAAGAAATAGCAGGAAAAAGCTCTGTCAAGTAGACCCACTTTTAGAATTCAGTAAATCGGGGAAAATTTAGAAAATGCATTTTGGAGGGAAATCACCAGAGGCTGCCAAAAAACACCAGGAGGAGGGACCCATAGCCATCAGGCGAGTAGGGGCCATGGGTCCCCCCATGCACACCCACCATTCGTCTGGTGGCATGGGGCCACTCTCCCGGCTCCCCTTTGGCGTATATCTTCCCTGAGACCTAATTCCTTTGGGGGACGCCTCACATAATTTTTTGGCCGCCGTTTCGGGACAGAAATGACACAGCGAGAAGAGAGCTCTCTCGTAGGCAGAATTCTGCTGGGGAAATTCCCTCCTGGACGGGGAAATCGTCACCGTCATCATGTCAGACATCATTAGGGTTGTCATTGATGCTGTGATTAACACTCTCGTTGGTAAACCGCAAGTGCAAGATATGAAGAGTGCAGCAGCAAGTTTTCCCTCAGAAAGAAACCAAGGTTGAATCGACAAGTAGGACAAAACCGCAACTTCTGAAGGTTGATGCAGCTGATGTTCACAGGGCGCACTACCGGTTCAGCAGCAACGCGGAACCTACACAACACAATCAAATCACTTTGCCCCAATGAAGCAGTGAGGTTGTCAATCTCACCGGTTTTGCTGAACACAAAGAGGTTAAACGTATTATGTGGAAAATAATATTTGTTTGCAATAGATGAAAGAGAACAGTGATGGCAGTAGTAAAACGGTAGCAGCAGTATGAAAACAGAGATTGCAGTGGTTGTGTTATTAGTATGAGGAAAATAGACCGGGGTCCACAGTTCACTAGTGGTGTCTCTCCATAGAAGATAAATAACATGTGTGGTGAACAAATTACAACTAGGTAATTGACATATATAAAGACTGCACCATCGTGCATATGCATGACATGATGATTACTATGTGATTCCTGCGGGAATTACAACAAGACTCATACACCGTCATCCAACTGCATCTATGACTAATAATCCACCCTCAGAATGTCATCCGGGCAATCCTTGGGTATTAAGTTGCAAGCAACATATAATCGTATTAAGAAAAGTGTGTAATGTAAACAATGTAAAGATCGTTGTTTTCTCCCTAATGGCAACAACATGTCCCCCATTCGTCACGTTTCTGTCACTCGAGCACAAATGCAAGGGAGGCATGAACCCACCATCGAGCATAAATACTCCCTCTTGGAGTCACTAGCATCTACTTGGCTAGATCATCTACTAACAACGGAGATCAGGCAAGATCATAAATAACATACACATGAAAAGAACATGATAGATTGATAATCAAGAGACATACCATTCAATATTCATCGGATCCCAGCAAACACACCATGTAGCCTTACAATAAGATGATCTTGATCATGTAGGGCAGCTCACAAGATCTAAACATGAGGCATAAAGAGGAGAGAACAACCATCTAGTTACTGCTATGGACCCATAGTCCAAGGATGAACTACTCACGCATCATTCCGAAGGCGGACATGGTGGTGTAGAGCCCTCCGGTGATGATTTCCCCTCCCGGCAGGGTGCCGGGGAGAGCTCCAGAACCCTCCCGAACTAGGGTTGACGATGACGGCGGCCTCGGGGGTTTTTCGTGGAAAAGGCTGATATTTTTAAGGTTAACATCCCGCGGGGTATAAATAGGCAAAAGGGCAACGTCGGTGGGTGGCCATAGGGCCCACACCACCCCATGGCGCGGCCAGGGTTGTGCCGCCCTATGGTGTGGGGCCCCTGTTGCCCCCATTCGGGTCTCCGCCAGACTCCGTGTGCGCGATAGATTTCTAAGACCCCTGGTTTTTGAATCGTCCAATTCCGAGAATATTTCTAGAACAACTTTTCTAAAACAAAAAACAACAGAAAACAGGAACTGGCTCTGTGGCATCTTGTCAATAGGTTAGTCCCAGAAAATCGATAAAAATGACATAAAGTGTATAACAAACATGTAGCAATTAACATGAAAACAACATGGAACATCAGAAAATATGGATACGTTTATGACGTATCAACATCCCCAAGCTTAGTTCCTACTCGCTCGAGTAGGTAAACGATAAAAACAAATAATTTCTGAGGTGACATGATGATGTCTACGCACGCTTCTATTCTTGTAGACAGTGTTGGGCCTCCAAGTGCAGAGGTTTGTAGAACAGCATCAAGTTCCCTTAAGTCGATCACCCAAGGTTTGTCGAACTCAGGGAGGTAGAGGTCAAAGATATCCCTCACAAGCAACCCTGCAAATAAGATACAAGAAGTCTCTTGTGTCCCCAACACACCCAATATACTTATCAGGTATATAGGTGCACTAGTTCCGCGAAGAGATAGTGAAATGCGAGTAATATGGATGGTTATAAGTAATAATAGCAATCTGAAATAAATATGGCAGCAAGAAATCATGTAGTAGAACAGGCGGAAAACGGTGTTTCAATGCTTGGAAACAAGGCCTACGGATCCTACTTTCGCTAGTGGACACTCTCAACAATGATCACATAATTGAATAACTAAATATCTTCTCTTCACTATGCTACTCTTAACCCTCTCCGGTTGGATAAAGAACAGTAATCATTGTGTAGGGCTGCAAAAACATTTCTTAAAGTAAGCATTCACATGTCTAGTTAACCCCACGCTGTCACTATGAGCGCCCTAGAAGGTACTAGACAAACACCACAATTCATAGAGGAGACACACACGATGTGCACACTGTCACCTTCACATCGCGGGACAAGGTGACTCCAAAGTTCATATTAATAAAACACTTGAGTAGCACAAGATGAAGAGTAACATCTACTTATTCAACTAGATTACAAAGCTCACGATCACATATAGATCATACCATGGGAGAGAGAGATGAACCACATAGCTACCGGTAGAGCCATCGGCCTCGGGGGAGAACTATTCCCTCCTCATCATAGGAGACAACAACAGCGATGGAGATGGCGGTGGAGTCGATGGAGATGGCTTCCGGGGGCACTTCCCCGTCCCGGCAGGGTGCCAGAATAGAGATCTGTCCCCCAAAACTTGTCGGCGGCGGCGGCGGAGCTACGGATGTATTTTGTGGAAAAGGTAGATTCCTTTAGGGTTTTCCCTCGGGGGAGTATAAATAGGCGAAAGGGCAATGTCGGTGGGTGGCCAGGGAGCCCACACAACCAGGTGGCGCCGCCCCATGGTGTGGCCACCCTGTGGCCCCCCTCCGGGGCTCTTCGGGACTTCCTGGACCCTCCTGGATTTCTAAGACTTCCGGGCTTCGGATTTTCCAATTCCGAGAATATTTCCAGAACAACTTTTCTGAAACTAAAAACAACAGAAAACAGGGAACTGGCTCTGTGGCATCTTGTCAATAGGTTAGTCCGGAAAATCTATAAAAATGGCATAAAGAAGGGAGAAAACATGTAGCAATTGGCATAATATCATCATGGAACATCAGAAATTATAGATACGTTGGAGACGTATCAAGAATCCCCAAGCTTAGTTCCTACTCGTCCTCGAGTAGGTAAACGATAAACAAAATAATTTTTGGGGTGACATGCTACCACACAATCTTGATCATAAAAATGTAAAAGCATATGTAATCTGAGATCATAGAACTTTAACACAAACATGATAAATAGAACTTTAATAATAAAGCATAGCAATCACTTTGCATCATGAGAATAACAATGCAAATAAAGATATATGTTTGTTTCAAGTATAGAGAAAGCATGGCAAAGTGGTATTTCGCTAGTCCTTAAGAGTGGGGAAAAACATAAATGCCAGGACACCTTCAAAGTTCATGAAGAATACTAGAACAAATAATTTGAGAACAAGCAATAACATATCATGAATCAATTAATAATGTTTCTCGGACAAATACACATAAAACTCACAATGGCAAAAATGATCTCTCAATTGTGCATAAAGTTAGAAGATGGAGACTCAACATAAAAGTAAAAGAAAGGCCATTCGCAGAGGGAAGTAGGGACCACTCATGTGCTAGAGCTTTTATTTTATTGAAGAGAGATATTAAAAGTTTGACATTGAGTGTCTATATTTTGGAAGATGTATGCTAATGTCAACGAATGGTAAACAGAAAATACAGTATGTCACAAGCCAACTAGATTTAACAAGAGCGGCTCCCATATGAAGGACGCAACTTGTATAGAAGATCATCCCTCTTTATCTTTTGTCTACACAATTATTATTTGACTGATAAATCAGGGGCAAAAATAGTGAAGAGATTTTGTGTGTATTAATTTGGGGTTGGGCACCCCGCTGCCAGCTCTTCTATCATTTGGATAAGCGGATGAAGCCACTAGTCTAGGGTGTGAAATCCAATCAACAAGTGAGATAAATATTTTCTATTTACGTCCTCATGAGCAAAAATAGGAACACAAAGCAGGAGTAATTTTGAAGGTTTTAAAGGTAACACATGAGCAATTTACTTGGAGTGGCAGTTAAATACCACATGTAGGTATGTATGGTGGACACAATGGGAAAACTTGGTTTTAGGGAGTTGGATGCACAAGTAGAATTCCATACTCAGTACAAGTGGAGGCTAGCAAAAGACTGGGAGCGACAAATCAAGAGAGTATAAGAGCCATAATCATGCATAGCGACATAAACATCATTAATCAAAGCATAAGCGGTATCACAAGTTCAAAAACTAAATGATCATAGAGGCTATTAGGGACTAGTTCATAGTCATAAACATGGTGCGAGCATGTGCCAAGTCAACCAAATAAAATATTCGAAAGAGAATACCATAAATTTATGCTTCAGTATGACAAGAACAACTCATGAATCTTTCAATGACACATTAAACACTCTCATCTATTTGAGGCTAATCATGCTACTCAATAACCACAAGGATTTAAAACTTAAAATAACATCTAGCATGATATGAAAAAGTTCTAGCCACAGTCTATACAAGCTTCTACTTGCACCATTAAAAATTCTACTTCAAGCAGCATATTCTTTTCCCAACAAGCACCATACAAGATATGTTTTAACAAAAATACTCTACATGATACAGCAAGAAAACATGAGAGTAATTACATAACACTACTAAAACTAACAGCTCTGAATAAGATATGCATGAAAACAAAGGCTAAACGCAATATTAGCAAAAAGTGAACACTCACGGAACAATAAGAATGAAAACTAGAGTGTTCTAAGCAATGAAAACAGAGTGTGTCTCTCTCCCACACAAATATGATAAGATCCTACCATAAACTACAGCAAAGAAAACTAAAAAAACTGAAAGCAAAAAATAAAAGACGTTCCAAGTAAAGCACATAAGATGTGACCAAATAAAAATATAGTTTCACTAGAAGTGACCTGATAATTTGTCGATGAAGAAGGGGATGCCTTGGGAATCCCCAAGCTTAGATGCTTGAGTCTTCTTGGAATTTTCAGGGATGTACCAACAAGGCATCCCCAAGATTATGCTCTTCACTCTTCTTGATCACATCATATCATCCTCTTCTCTTGACCCTTGAAAACTTCCTTCACACCAATCTTCTCACAATCTTCATTAGCAACGTTAGTGAAAATCGAAATAATAAATTCACATGGTTCAGTTTCAACACAAGCCTAACACTCATAAACACATTATATACTTTCAAAACTTCTTTGAAAACTCTTTTTTCTCAAAAGAACACCAAAAGAAAGAGATTAAGAGGCAAATGCAATTATTAGCAGAAATCTGTCAAAATAGAACAGTAGGTAAAGATGATTTTTTTCGAAAATCTTCGGTTTCTCAAATCAAAAAGTGTTCAACTAAGAAAAGTTGCATATATAGCCTAGGATTACGCACAAAACATTAAGTTAATTTTGAAATTTCTGTGATTTTATACGATTTTAACAGTGGACGGCAGGAATCTGTTTCCTGCGCAGAAATCCGAAATATAGTCTCAACTTTCCACTAGAGGCTTTACTTGGCTCAACAAAGACACAAAATAAAAGATATAATGGGGTTTCTAAGGAAATAAATAACGCCCAGGTGCAAAGAAAACAAAAATAAACGATGGAAAACGGGTTGAAAACGGAGAAATAAAACAGGTTTTCTCCCGGAAGCGCTTTTCGTTTAATGCCTTTCGGCTAGGCACAATGATTTTTAAAAGATGATCACATAAGAATAAGAGTTGAAGCACAATAAGAGAGCATCAAGAAGCAAATATAAAACACATTTAATTCTAACCCACCTCCTATGAAACAGAATCTTGTAGAAAAGCAAGTCAACGAAGCACAAAGTGACTAGCATAGGAAGACAAAATAAGTGCAACTTCAAAAATTTCAACATAAAGATGGGAAACTTAATATTGTTGAGATGCATAAAACCATGTTTCCCTCTCTTATAATAACCTTTAGTAGCATCATGAATAAAATTAACATTATAGCTATCTGATACATCGAAAACGTATCTCCTTTTCTGAACACTTTTCTCATTGTTTTCCTCTAAACTTGTGTGTTTTGAATACAACTAACACGGACTAACATTGTTTTCAGCAGAATTACTTTGGTGTCTTATTTTTGTGTAGAAAAATCAACTTTCGGGAAATTGCCCAAAAAAGACCCCATTGGTGTTTTCACCCCGGAAGACCCCGGGAGCCAGAAGGGGGCCAGGAGAGAAGCCACAAGGTGGCCACACACCCCTGGCGCGGGTCCTCCCAGGCCGCGCCAGCATAGGGTGTGGCCCCCCAGAGCCCCCCTCGGACTCCCCTTTCGACTACAAGTAGCCTCCAACCCTAAAACCCGAGGGGGTTCGTCATATTCCACAGAAACACAACAGAGTGGCCCCGCCATCCTGAACCTCGATTCGGGGATCAGAAGTTCCTGTTCTGCCACCCTGTTGGGACGGGGAAGTGGAGAAGAACATCGACATCGTCATCACCAACGCCTCTCCATCGACCATCCATGTTTACCCCATCCATGTGTGAGTAATTCCCCGCTGTAGGCTGAAGGGGATGGTAGGGATTGGATGAGACCATTCATGTAATAATGTCGTGATTGTTAGGGCATAGTGCCTAGTATCCTCTATTAGTGCTATTGACATTGTTGCAACTTGTTATGCTTAATGCTTGCCACTTTGGGCCCGAGTGCCATGATCTCAGATCTGAACATGTTATTGAACCACGATGATAATTATTGTTTCTTGATCATACCTGCAAGTTGTTTACACATATCGTTGTCCAGAACCCGAGGCCCCGAAGTGACAGAAATTGGGACAACCGGAGGGGATGGCTGCGATGTGAGGATCACAAGTGTTCACGGAGTGTTAATGCTTTGCTCCGGTGTTCTATTAAAAGGAACACCTTAATTACCAGTAGTTCCGTTGAGGCCCCGCTGAAAATGGGATGGTAGGACAAAATATGGTGTGCAAGTTCTCATTGCTTACATTATGTATGATGGTTAATGCAATTATAAGTTGCCTTGCAACTTAATACCAGCGAGAGGAAAGCATAGAGAAGCGCTTTCAAGGCGGATTATTAGTCATATATTCAGTTGGATAATGGTTATATATGTTTGATGTAGTACCTACATGCATATCACAATGAACTTCGCTTGTCAAAATTATTGTTGTTCCAATTCTATCAATTCCCCAACCATAATGCTTGCACCCAACATGTTTGATTATTTATCTTTGGAGAGACACCATTTGTGAAACTATGGCCCCTTGTCCATTATTTTATATTGATTACAATCTTGTCTACTTGATTTCAATCATTACTTTCTTGATGGTACGTTTTACTTTCATTGTTGTCATCACTATTTTCCACACTCTATGTTTAATCCCTTGGTTTTCACCATGATGGGGAGCTTCATAACCTTTCTGAAACATTGGGAAAAAGTGAGTTTGTGTGTTGTGTGTAGGTCCATACTCGTTCACTCTCCATTGTTGAGCATCATGCTGGAGACCTCTAAGTCCAACTGGTTTGATTACCTTGGTCTCAAAACCGAGGGAAAACTTCCTCCTACACTACATCACCTTGCTCTTGGGGTCCCCAACGGGTGGTGACTTTTCACCGCAACAGTATCTAGTGCTTTATTCTTGAGTCCATTGATGTGTATTCTTCAAGGTTTCTAAACTAGTCGTTAGATGTTGATGCAGATGAGCGGAGCTGGTATTCAAGATGAAGCGGTTCATTTGTGAAGTAGGCCATTGTTGAAGTGGTTATCCAATCTTCATGTTTATCCGGGTTGATTGTTGATCCTTGTATGTATTGGCACTTCTTATTAGGATGATGCGTGTGTGTCGACATGATTCTTGTTCTTCAGGGATCCCTGCAGTACATCGCTTCAATCTTCACTTAAAACAGATTGATTTTTCTTCAAGTTAGTAGATCAAGGTGCCGGTGTTTGAACCAAACCGATAGTTGTGACTAAGTAAATGTGTATATTTACATAAATACATAAATCCATTAATCATGTTCCCATTCATCATCCAAACCCAACATAGGGGCATCATGTTTACTTTCAGACTAAAACCATTCAAGATTGTCCAACTTGGCATTTTGAGTATATGCACTTGTGTCATAAATATGATTTCACGAAGTGGAATTCAATGCTATAATCAAGCTGATGCAAAACATGGGTTCAACCACTATGTCATTTCTAGGTGTATCTAGAAATAACACACATTGAAAAGGGGCATGTTACTGATGACACACAATTGTAGGGGATCGCAACAGTCTTCAAGGGTAAATATAGCCCAATTTATTGATTCGACACAAGGGAGTCAAAGAATATTTATAAGCCTTAACAACTGAGTTGTCGATTCAGCTGCACCTGAAAAGTATCTTGCTTAACACAATTTATTAGTAGTAACAATGATATAACAATAGCAGTAGTTTAATAGTAATAGTAGCAGGAAAACGGTAGTAGCAATAGTAACGGTGAAAGTAAACGGAATGGGCATCGGTGCTAAAAACACCGTATGCATAGAGATGGATGTATTGGTGTTGCATAAATGATATTAACCATCTAATAGGCGTAACAAAGGGCAGCACAAATATATAAGAGAGTATCCAAGTCACAAACTATCATAGGCATGTTTCCCGAGAATTGTCGCACTTTCTTGCAATAAGAACTTGCACGACATCTTTTGTCCTACCATCCCTTTGCTGCAGGGCCAAAAAGGAACTAATGGTAATTAAGATACTTGTTCTACCAAGCACCGGAGCAAAACATTAACATACGGTGGAAACATGTAACCTCGAAATAGAGTCCATCCTCTCCGATATCCCAACCATGTCACCTTGGTGTCTCGGGTTCCGGACAATAATAATTGTGTACAACTAGTAGATATGATCCAAAACATTAATTACACTCGTGAAAACATAACATGTTCAGATCTGAAATCATGGCACTCGGGCCCTAAGTGTGTCAAGCATTAAGAGATCCAAATTGAAAAAACGACATTAGATAGCAATAGTGGATACTAGGCATCAACCTCTAAGAATCTAGTGATCTATTACATGATGAATATCATCCAATTCCTACCATCCCCTCTGCCTACAGCAGGGAATTACTCGCACGCCAAAGGGGAATCAGGGAGAGTTGATGGAGAGGTGATGGCGATGACAATGGGACGATCTCCGTCCAATCCCCGTCCCGACAGGGTGCCAGAACGGGAACTTATGTCTCTCAAACTAGGGTTTTGGGTGTTAGCAGAGCTGCAGATCGTTTTCGGGAAAATCCTTCGGGGGTTCTGCATCTCGGGGAAGACGAAGTCTTTATGCCAAAGGGGAGCTCTGGGGGTGGTCCTAGGCCCCTAGGGGCCAACCAGCGTGGCCAAAGGGGGACCGCGGCCACCACCCACCTGGAGGCCCAGTGCCTCCCCTCCAGCTGTCCTTCGGGCTCCGGGATTTTTCCGGGGAGAAATAATTTTCTGAGATTTTCTGGAATTTTCTGAGAAATTTGAATTTATGCTCAAAACTAGACACCAAGAGGTAATTCCGCTGAAAACGGCGTTAGTTCGTGTTAGTTTGATCCAAATCATGCAAATGTAGGAAAAAACAGTAAGAAAAGTGGTTGGAAAGTAATACGTTTGCGGCATATGAGTTACGTATGGTGATCCTTGTCACCATTTTATTCCACTTGTAACTAATCTATTTCAATATAGTTCTGATTATTCTTGGCTCCGATATTCAATTTATCTTCGTATTAGTCAATCTTATGCTTTGTACTTCCCTTGCAAAACCACATGTTCCTCCTGCAGAACTTCTCACTATCCATATTTTTTAACGGTGAACTACAACTAAACCCGATAGTCCCTATCATTATATCAAAATAAATATGACATGCTTTGACCGATTAATTCAGGTGCTTGACTCAATCTATCATTTTTACATATATCTTGATCTTCTAGTGGGCACAATGAAACCCTGGATTGAGAATTTCATCAATGTTTGTGAAGAATTGATAAAATGATCACAAAACCCTCTCTTTTGACGGAAAATTAACGGTTGTTAAATCCAGCATTTCTGCTATGCAAGAATTTGTTATGTTCTCCCTCAGGCTCCCCCTCAATATCATACTGGTCATGTACAAGGATTTTCTAGTAGCTTCTTATGTAGTGGTAAGTACATTTATAATAAATTTAAATGCTTGGTAAAATGAGAGAATGTCTTAAAACCCAAACATGTTGGGGGTCTAGGATTCTAGGTGTCTTAATTCAAAAAAAATCTAGAACACTTCCCTACTCATGAAGAACATATATAAATTCATGAACCACCAAGACACTCACGGGTAAAATTAGTATGGCCAACTCAGTACCTAACAATACCCCTTAGAGAATAGCCATATGTGGCTCCTTTCTTATAGAATATTTCTTATCCTTATTGCACATCCTCATGGAGCTTACCAAAAAAAGATGGAAATGGGAGCATCATCAGGTTATGAAAGAAAAAAATATAACTTTCCCAAAACTAAGGATATGGGTTCACAAAACCATTCTCACGTGTTTTTAGTAAGAACCGTGTGGAGGATGAATTTTGATTAGACTATAGATCTGGAACTTGTGGAAAGATCTAGAAATACATACGTAGAAGCTAGACCATTTCTTTCAAGGAAATCCTTATCCAAAGTTATTGGAGCCAATTGAATGCAGGAAAACAACCCCCCCCCCCCTCAGCTGGGGTCATAGTTCCATCTCTCATTATTGGTTGCTTAGATTCTCTCAACATTTTTTTTAAAAGGACACTTCGCCTCAATTCAATCTTCGATGGTAAGACCATCCGTTTTTTTTCTTGCAGTTTGGCTCTTTCTCTTTTAGTATTTTACATGTTTATTTCCCTTTTTTTCTCAAATTCCATAAATAATTTCCTCAAAGTTTCACCAGATACTTGTACATTGGAAATACATATTCTCATGGGACTTCTATAAATGTAACGAAACAATTTATCTCAGTCTCAAACCCATTCCAAGTTTGAAAAGAGAACCTAACAACGGGAATCGGTTTCATCATAGATTCGTACACTAGAATTAAATAGTTTAATGGGAGAAATCACCAAATTTATCTCAGATTCGTACAATTATCAAGTTTTTTTCTTAAGAAACTCCATTGAAAATTCAGTTTGACACATTGGCACATATGAGTTACATTGATGTTTCAACCATTTGCAATGAAACCAAAGTTCATATCAATTTCAAATTAAGTTCTTGATAGATACATAAAAATTCTTAATACTCCATGATTTTTGTTGAAGAAACGACAATGAATCTTCATAGATCTGTACAATCTTTTTATTTGTTTGAGTGTCCATTTTATGTACACACAAAGTTCATTGATGTGTTTTATTAATGGTGCCCCCTCGAGCTATGTCTGGCGTGGTGGTTGCTGTCCTGACTCGTAGACCTGTGACCCATCCGACCTATAATTGTCGTTGTCCAAGCCTCGACCTGCATCATCCATGGTAGCCGTCCTGGGCAAACAAGGCGGTGCTACTAGCAAGAGGAGTGGCACCGACAGCAACTCGAATCTCGACACGGAGAGTTGGGTTGCGGGAGGAGAGAGAGGTAGGGTGCGGGAAGGGTTAAGGAGGAAGGGTGTACTAGAGGTGATTTGTTATAGTTTTGGAGGGGGGTCTGCAAAATGCCTTTTTTGCACGAATCTTGTAAGACTAGGAGACAACTTATTGCAATGGTACGACATGAAAA
Organism: Alopecurus myosuroides; assembly: GCA_028641055.1. Lineage (NCBI taxonomy): Eukaryota > Viridiplantae > Streptophyta > Magnoliopsida > Poales > Poaceae > Alopecurus > Alopecurus myosuroides. Next base: position 310,907,872 of record CM054062.1, on the reverse strand, counting down.
TAATTACATTCAATTGTCTTTTTTTTTTGCGGAATTACATTCGAATGTCAGAACCTAGCTTAATGATCTTGAAAGTCTTATAGACGAGTCGTATTATTAGCGGTACGAGGACCAGCGGGAGGGGACAAAAGTGAGCACCCCATTCCTTGTGCATGGCCAGGGAGGCAATGAATATATTATTAGCTGCGATGTGTAAGCAACGTGTTCCTTTGATGATTCCTTACCAAAAGTACGTCGTCTACGGGCACTCTATCGCCTTGATACCATCCCGGGAACGAACGAACACAGCACACGGCGGCTCGCCGGACCGGACCAGTATATATATATATATATATATAGGGAAAATGGATTCTATATATATACTGTCGTGTGCTGCTGCACCGATCGGTATACATAGATAAATACGGCTAGCTCCCCTGCTTTCAATAGTCATGGCGTCTGCGGAGACCAAAGAGGACATCCAGTTCCTGTGGAAGTGGCGCAAGTACCTGCTGCTGCTCGCCACGCTGGTCGCCGGCGTCACCTACGTGTCCGGCCTCAACCCGCCGGGCGGCGTGAGGTCCGAGGACGGAGGCCCCGGCCGAGAGCACCGCGTCGGCGTCCAACCACCGACGCCCCCACACCGCGTCGGCGTCCAACCACCGACGCCCCCACACCGCGTCGGCGTCGACCCGCCGCTGCCCCCGGCGGTGTACCCGAACCGCGTCGGCGACCCGGTGCTCGTTTCCACCTACTCGCGCCGGTACACCGCCTTCTTCTATTGCAACGCCGCCGCCTTCGTCGCCTCCCTGGTCATCATCATGTTCCTGCTGGACCGGCGGATCAGCAACAACGCCGCCGGCCTCGCCGTGCTCCGCTCCGCCATGCTGCTCGACCTGCTCGCCCTCATGGCCGCCTTCGCCGCCGGGAGCTGCCGCGACGTCGTCGCGTCAATCTACGTCTCCGCGCTCTTCGCCATCGTCTTCGCCTACGTCGCCATCCACGTCTACGTCGCCAGGCTCGCGGCGGACTCCTGCGCCTGGCCGCGCGCGGAGAACAGCCACCTCAAGGAGCGGCGCAAGTTCCTGCTGCTGCTCGCCACCTTCGCGACGCCGTTGACGTACAGCGCTGGGCTGACGCCCCCGGGAGGCTTCTGGAGCCAGACCGAGTTCGACCACCGCGCCGGCGCCCCGTTGCTCCACGACGGGCAATACAAGATTCGCTACCACGCATTCTTCTACGCCAACGCCAGCTCCTTCGTCGCGTCGCTCGCCATCATCATGCTGCTCATGAGCAGGTCGCTAAGCGGCCGCCTAGCCAGGTCGTACTCGCTGCCGGTGTGCGTCTTGGTGGAGCTGCTCGGCCTCATGGCCGCCTTCGCCGCCGGGAGCTGCAGATGGACCACCACGACCGTGTATATCATCTCTCTCGTCGGCGCCGTGCTCCTATACATCGTGTTGCTGGTCGTCATCGCGGTGTACGCCAAGGGCACGCTCAAGCAATGGTGTGCAGTGGTCTGCCGCGTACTGACCTGCGACAACACGCTCAAGTAATGAAGCGCCCACACACTCCGTTAATTTGCATGGTGTCTGGTTTCCATAATTATCCAGGTGAGCTAAGCAATGTTACATGGATTGGATGTACAGGGACGTGAAGCAGGCGACGCCGGCCATGCCGCCGGCGCCGAGTAATGCTATTGCTGGTGCCCCGCAAGAAGAATGTGCGGAAGAAGAGGGAGATGTGACGAGGAAGAAGAATGGCCAGGCTGCAGACAAGGTGGAGGAGTCACGGTCGCTTCTGCTGCTGCTGGCCACGCTGGCGGCGACGGTGACCTACCAGGCAGGGCTGAACCCGCCGGGCGGCGTCTGGCCGGAAGGGCACCCGAATCACATCGCGGGGGACCCAGTTCTACTTGACATACACCCCAAGAGGTACAAGGCCTTCTACCACTGTAACACGGCTGCGTTCGTGGCGTCGCTGGTCGTGATCATCATCGTCCAGAGCAAGGAGCTGAGCTCGAGCGCCGTCGTCAGGCGGTTCGCGCTCAACACGGTGATGATACTGGGCCTGTTCGGCCTCATGGGCGCCTACGTCGCCGGGAGCTGCCGGGACACCACCACCACCATCTACGTTTTCGCCCTCGCCGTTGTCGTGTTCGTGTATTCCATCGCCAAGGTCGTGGTCTACACGGCCTACGGGCAGAGCAAGCTGATCAAATGGGTGAAGGGCGTGGGCAAGAAGCTTGCGCGGGCACTGCTGCGCCTCCCCCCGGACGACGACCAGCCCAAGTCCAAGGACGGTGACCACGTAGAGAGGAAGCGCAAGTTCTTGATGCAGCTCGCCATCCTCGCCGCCACGGTCACGTACCAGAGCGGGCTGAACCCGCCTGGCGGGTTCTGGCCAGCGAGCAACGTGGCGAAAAATCTGACCGCCGGTGACCCGGTCCTCATCGATTACTACTGGACAAGGTACCAAATATTCTTCTACTGCAACGCGACAGGGTTCATGGCGTCCATCGCCGTCATCCTCCTACTTGTGAACCAGAAGCTGTCCAAGCAGAGTATTCGGAGCAACGCGCTCCACGTCTGCGTCATCGTCGGCCTGCTCGGCCTCATGGGTGCCTACGCCGCCGGCAGCTGCCGGAAGCTGCGCACCTCCGTCTACGTCTTTGCACTCGTGGCCGCGGTGGTCAGCTTCCTCACCTTGCAGATCCTACTGTACGTGTCCGCCGACCGCGACCGCTGGTCAGACCAGCTGCCATGGCTTCCCGAGTGCGTGAAGGGGCTGCTCAAGCCGCTGACGACCGGACCGGACGGCGAGAACAAAAGCATGGAGGCCTCCGGACGCAGCGAGAAATACCTGAGACGCAAGTACCTGATGCTGCTCGGCATCCTGGGAGCGAGCGTGACGTACCAGGCGGGTCTGGCGCCTCCTGGCGGCACCTGGGGTGACGACGACGACAACGCGCCGTCCCCGTCGCCGTCGCCATCGGCACAGCCCGGCAACCCGATCCTGCTTGACTCCAACGGCCCACGGTACCAGGCCTTCTTCTACTGCAACGCGACGTCCTTCGTGGCCTCCATCGTGGTCATCATGCTGCTGCTGCAGCGCACCGTGAAGAAGCGCGGCGCGCCGCTGTGGGCGATGCAGACCGCCGTGGTGCTGGACCTGCTCGGCCTGCTGGGCGCGTACGCCGCCGGCAGCTGCAGGGACTGGGAGACGTCCACCTACGTCATCGCGCTCGTCGCCGTGGTGGTGGCCTTCATCACGCTGCACGTGCTGCTGTCGTTCGACGCCGTTCTGAACAAGGCCAGGAAGCTCCGGGCGTGGAGGTACTTGGAAGGAGCCAGCGGTCCTCCGGACCCGCGCAACGCTGCCGAATTGCCGATGCCCAAGTAATGCTCTTCTTATGTTCAAAAAAAAAAAGTAATGCACTTCTTGCTTAATTAGATCGGTTCCATCCCCTTGGTTTGCAATGCTGCGCTGATCGAAAGATTCCGTCTCGTGTGGCTTCTGTTGTACATTTTGATTATTTTTTGGAGGATTTTGATTTAATTCAATTGTTCAATTAATCGCTTAGTTAGACAAATTATGTCGAGGTCCTCTTGGTTCAACACGAGTCACTCAGCAAATCCAGTGCTCTGGGCATTTATTCTCAAGCCTGTTCTTCTGTCCACTAGAGCGATTTGCTCGGGCAGCAGCCCATATGCGCTGATACCCCCACCGCACTTAACGGTCTGGCTGATGCACGTTGCTGCACACTGCGGTGCCTGACTGACATGTCGCTAGCTGCACTACCACCACGATTTCACTCCATGTCCGGTGTTATCGCTCAAATTAACCGTAAGGGCATGTACATTAGTACAGACGCCTGGTGTCTATAGCGTGTATCCACGTCATGTACAGATAACTCTGCAGACGGCACGTACAATAAGGAGTCTGTTTACCAATCTATATACTCCCTAACTGCTCCACGAAAAAAAAAGGCAAAAACCAACTGATTCTAAATCTCACGGAGGAAAAAGGCTAGTTGCCCGTGATTCCCGGCCCACGATTCGTAACATCCGCGTACAATGGTGATTATAGAGTCGATAGCCAGCTTTTCGCATGGGATTAGACGGTCGGTAACTTAATAGACGGGCTGTTCCGTTTTGCATTCTCTCTCTACTCCACGTCACCAATTTTCATACGTGGATCTTGATACAGACGGCTGACTAGATACCATTGCACATGCCCTTAATAAGTGACGCTGAATTGAACCGAATAAATTGCGCATGCAGGTGGCTGGGGGCACCTGGTGTACCTCGGCGGCAGCATCGGCCTCACAACACGAAAGCCCCCTGCCCAATAGATCGCCATCGCCGTCGTGCTATCTTTCTCCAACAGGCCGCGCCGCCTCGGGCGATCCGCCATGACACTCTCTACTTGATCCCTTTTATTTCACAATGCGGTCGCCCTCTCCCCAACAGGTCGTCGCCGATGCCGCGCTATATCTCTTCCTCCCAGCCCACCCTTATCTCGGTCCCTCCTAGCATCGCACTCACCTCTCCTCCCTCGGTCCCCCGCGCTGGCCGCTACCGTGGCTACCTCCCAGCCTGGGAGGAAGCGGCGGCGACCACCTAAGGATGCGTCCAGGCTCTCGACCTCTGGTAGGGCCCGACAGCCCATAAGGGGACACACCCCGCCGGTTTCTAATGAGTGTCTCCCTATTGGGCTGGAATATGCAGGGGTTCGGGCAGGACGGTCGGCGCCGACAGCTAGTGGAGTATATTAGGGATGAGGATCCAGATATTGTGGGCATTCAGGAGACGATTCGCCAGGACTTCTCGATTGCCGAGCTAGAGAGTCTGAGTCGTCATAAGTTTGCTTGGCAATGGCTACCGGCGACGGGTCGGTCGGGCAGGATCCTTCTTGGTGCTAAAGAGGACACTTTTGAGGTAGATGATATGGACCGCGGGGAGTTCTTTTTTAGCATGTTGCTCATCCAGATACAGACTGTGACGCCCCGAGATCGGGCACTATGCAGATTTCAGCATTCCCGCCAAATCCGCATAATAACCGATTCCAGGTTGCCATTTAGGATAACATTACAATAGTTCACGAATAATCCACAATTACAACAGAAGCAGATAGATACAAGATGACTCCAACGAGCCAGGGTTACAACTGATACATTACAAAGATCCAAATAACAGCGGAAGAAACAAACGTCCGTCTACGGACAAGATCCAAATTGGACTAAGAGTCCTGAAGATAACCGAAGGCGTCCAATCCCTGCCCAGGCCAAGCCGGAGGGATTCCCAAGCTAACGTCGTCAGACTTCAAACCTGTTGACTGCAAGTTGGAATTTGCAGCCACGAAAGAGATTCGTGGGTCAGTACGGTTAAGTACTGGCAAGTGGGAGAAAGCCCATACTCACAAGTTACCGGCGTAGCCAGTCATCACAAGATACAAATACTTTAGGATCAACGGAAAGGAAGGGGTTATGGCAAATAAGCGACAGCAGGCTGCACTAACCAACTACAGAGATTCTATTACTTCCAACTACCAGAAAGGAGACAAGATCGAGTGATAGGAACCAACTGAAAGATAACTTCAAACAAACCCATCCTGGATCTCGCCCCTTATCCAAAGAAGCAATCCGAGGATAACTCACACCGTGGTATTAAAGATGAGTCAAGTTATTGTGTGAATAACCTATTACTAGTCAAGTTATTAATCATTGGGTGAAACATGATTGATCATTATGTTGAAGTTGTCCTGAGTACTTGTTAGCCAGTACTTTCACCAAGTAATCCATAACCGCGGAAAACACGGCTTCTCGAGAAGATTTACCCTGCAGGGGTGCACCATAGTAACCACACTCATGAATATCCCGCCAGATGGAATGCCTCCCACCAAGCGGGGCACTCAACACAATCCAACCCTTCTTCGCATCAAGCCCAAAGCACCGCGTGCTGTGCGTGCGCGGCTAATCGAGCCCCACGAAGAAAAGGGGACCCTCATAGCACTGGAAGATCACGCCGCCCTAAATGCCGACTACGAAAGTTCCACCCGGGATCCAAGGGCTCGCAAGATCATGCATGCAGCAAATGGAAAGCCCGAACTAGTACGGCGATTTGGACGAGATGCGAATCGGTTCAAACTGAGAGGGAGCCCATACTCCCCAAATGCGGGTGGTGCGCTCATCATGGATCAGTAGACAAGACCCTTTTCCTAATTAGGGGGGTCGACACTAGCGGGCCTCAAAACCACCCGTGGGCCTCCCGCCGGTGCCTTATCATCAAATTATTATTAACAGTAGCATTAACAGGATTGATTGATTAATATTTCGAGCCCCCGGAACGGTAACAACAATAATAGTACGATAGTAAAAGAAGTAACCGACAACAGGCTCGAGCAAAAGCAACTCTAATCATGCTAGATAAGAACAGGCACAAACAAAGGCTGTAGGTATGGAGGTGAGGCAATATCAGTGGTTAAAGGATTCATGTGATAGGGTCGTAACAGAAACAACTACTACTAAGGCTAGCAGAAAAGAACAACGGAAGTATCGGTAACAAGTGATGAAAGGCAGCCATATGGCATGCAAGTGCGTATACTTGCCTGAGATCCCGCAAGGTAGCAGAACTTGTCGTTGCTCACATCATCTCAACGTCCTATCCGGGAAGAAGCAACGAACCTCGAACAAACACCGGAATGCAACAATTACTACTACGGCAAAAGATCCAGCATGATCAAGATATGGATGCATGTCATGTTTAATAGATGCATCAAAGTAAACTAGTGGATATGAAACACAAGTTTAAATGGATTCCATATGCAAAGATTGCATATGGCAAACCCATGCCTTATAGTTGAATTAATTGTTCTAACACTAGGCATCATGTGTAAGTGAGTTAGAATGATGCATGCATGATGAAGAACAAGGAGATAACAACATTAAGTGCATTTGGAATGATAGTTAACCATTTTAGAAAACATTTATTAAGTTTGGAAAATATTGTTACCTAATGGTGTTAAACAAGTAGGGGTTGTTATCATCAAGTTAAGTTGTTCAAACCAAACAACAAAGTTGATATTTGAAAAGGTTATCAAATTTTAGTTGGATTACATGTTCCACATGTTGAAATTGGACTTAGGATTATTTAATTATGAGTTAAACAATTTTAAACAATTTTTAATTGAATTAAACAGGAATTAAATGGTTTAGGCAATTTAAATTATTCAAACCAGAAAACAAAGTTTATAGTTGAATAGGGTATTCAAAATGGTATGAAAAACATATTTTATTTGAATTATTTGGACTTAGGAATAATTAGTTATGAATTATTACAAATTACATTTGAAGTATTCAAATTTGAAATTTAAAAGTATTTTGAAAACTCAAAACAGAATACAAATAAGTTATTTGGAAAGGTTATTTGAAATGGTATGGAAAACATATTTTATTTGCATTTATTGGATTAATAAATAATTAGTTATTGAATTTAGCAAAATACAATTGAAAGATTTAAATTTGAATTTAAGTTGTAATTTGAAAGTTCAAAACAGAACACAAGTTAGATATTTGGAAAGATTAGGAAATTTGGATCAGAATAGATATAAAGTTTGTGTTTATTGGATTTATAAAACAAAAGATATTGAATTTCAAAGTTTTGTTTGAATTCTGTTATTTAAAAGAAATTTGGAATTTTGGAAATATACGCAGAAATCCTTTTCTCACTGGGCCGCTATCTACACACAGCCACTGCCAGGGGGCCCTGGGCCTCTCTGTGCTCGCGTGGCGCGCGAGGGGCTTACAGGTGGGCCGCCCTCCCGCGAAGTGAAAGCAAAAAGGTGGGGGATAATGCGCCCTCGGGGGATCGAACCCGCGCGCGGTTCTCTCCGCAGAAGGAACCAGACCATATGGGATAGCGCGCTAGTTGTGATCGAAGGGGTAGTTGACTGAACAAAAGGTGAATAGCGAGGTGGCTGTTAACTGTCGACTGAACTCATCAGCGGACAGATTCAGTCTGCAGCGACTCGGACGGGGGCGGCCATCGACGATCCATCTCCGGTGGCGCACGGGGTGGAGTTGGTCCGGTGGGGGTCTGGCTCTCTCCCGCGGGCGCAAGTGCGCGCGTGCAGATACAGGAGATAGGGAGGAGGGAACAGAACGGAGCGCTCACCTGGGGCTGTTCGTCGATGTTCAGAGAAGGGGGGTGGCAGAACGGCGGCGGAGGAAGAACCTGGACGGCGTCGCCGCCACGGGCCTCCTCTCGCCTCTGCCCCTTCAGGGAAGATGAAGGCCAGGCCACGGGGGTTCCATTCCCGTGGCTAGCTTGGCCCGAGGAGGATCAAGGTGAGGGGGGTGGTGGCCGTCTACGGGGGTGAAACTCACGGTGGTGTTCGGTGTGTAACTGAAATTCGGACAGAGAAACGAAGGTGCAGTGCAGGTTCAGAAGAACAGAGTAGAGATGGAGGTAGAGAGGGTGGCGGCGGTGTGGGAGGAGGCTAGGGTTAGGGTTCCCGGGGGAAGAGGGACTACTTGTAGGGGGGAAAAGGGAGGAGCAGGTGAGGGGGATACGGTGCTGACAGCGACAGCCTCGCTCGGTTCTGTCCGTACGAGGAAGAAAGCCCTGGTGGGCTGGGCTAGGGGAGAGGAAAAGAAAACGGGCTGGTTAGAGTGGCTGTCTCCCTCTTGTGTTTTTTTTTTATTTCTGTGATCCTTTTTTTTTTTTTTTGGCAAGGAAGAAAAGGAGAGAGAAGAGAAAGGAAATAAAGGATTTTGGGTTTAATTTTTATGCATAATTTTATTAGTTGCAAAGCAGTAGTTAAAAGCAAGGTTAGTTGTTGATTTCAAAATTTAAAATGTTAGTTTGATTGGGAAATTTTGGAAATAACAATTCTATTTAATAAGCTCAAGCAATTAAACATTATTGAATTTAATAGTTGGCAATAAGTTTAATGTTTAAACCACAATTTGAATCGTGTCAATTATGTTTTGACTTGAAATTTTAATTTGCCATTAGGGTGTTTGATAAAAGGGAATTTTTTTTATTTAGCAGACAATTTTAAATAAATTCAACTTCAACTTATTGAAAACAAATTGAGTTGCAACTTCCAATTGAAATTTTTTAGACAGGTGTGAAAGTTTAAATGGTTTTGAATTTTCAGTTGTGATGCAAACATGGTGCAATGCAATGTGATGCATATGATGCAAGCAATCAAACAGGTAACACCCCAGGTGTTACAGACGACACCACTAACAAGGGATTGCGCCCTCGCAATCCACCTGCTAACCCGGGAGGGGAAAGAAGTTCGACTATCGATTCTTCGTGCTTCCAGTTGATCTCCTCGACACCACTAACAGGGGATTCTTGCTCGGAGTGACGACGATGTTCTTCCACCAGGAATCTTCCGATGACCGAACCTATTAGGTTAAGGGCTCAGAAAACGTCCACCCACGTAGGATCCTAACACTTTGAAAGATAGACAGGAAGAGAGAGTCCAAAACAAATAAGATGGGAGGGGAAATAGGATAGGGGTAAGGAGAAAACAAGAATCCTATCGAGATGTTTTTCCCAAAATAGTTTAGCAGAAATAGTTTTCGACACTCTAGAAACAACGACCGTTAGCGAGGTTTTCCTACAGGCTTTGCGGACCCGTTGCTTCGATAACCATTCGTATCGAAACAATCTCGGGAATCGGAACCAAGGCTCTGATACCATTTGTGACGCCCCGAGATCGGGCACTATGCAGATTTCAGCATTCCCGCCAAATCCGCATAATAACCGATTCCAGGTTGCCATTTAGGATAACATTACAATAGTTCACGAATAATCCACAATTACAACAGAAGCAGATAGATACAAGATGACTCCAACGAGCCAGGGTTACAACTGATACATTACAAAGATCCAAATAACAGCGGAAGAAACAAACGTCCATCTACGGACAAGATCCAAATTGGACTAAGAGTCCTGAAGATAACCGAAGGCGTCCAATCCCTGCCCAGGCCAAGCCGGAGGGATTCCCAAGCTAACGTCGTCAGACTTCAAACCTGTTGACTGCAAGTTGGAATTTGCAGCCACGAAAGAGATTCGTGGGTCAGTACGGTTAAGTACTGGCAAGTGGGAGAAAGCCCATACTCACAAGTTACCGGCGTAGCCAGTCATCACAAGATACAAATACTTTAGGATCAACGGAAAGGAAGGGGTTATGGCAAATAAGCGACAGCAGGCTGCACTAACCAACTACAGAGATTCTATTACTTCCAACTACCAGAAAGGAGACAAGATCGAGTGATAGGAACCAACTGAAAGATAACTTCAAACAAACCCATCCTGGATCTCGCCCCTTATCCAAAGAAGCAATCCGAGGATAACTCACACCGTGGTATTAAAGATGAGTCAAGTTATTGTGTGAATAACCTATTACTAGTCAAGTTATTAATCATTGGGTGAAACATGATTGATCATTATGTTGAAGTTGTCCTGAGTACTTGTTAGCCAGTACTTTCACCAAGTAATCCATAACCGCGGAAAACACGGCTTCTCGAGAAGATTTACCCTGCAGGGGTGCACCATAGTAACCACACTCATGAATATCCCGCCAGATGGAATGCCTCCCACCAAGCGGGGCACTCAACACAATCCAACCCTTCTTCGCATCAAGCCCAAAGCACCGCGTGCTGTGCGTGCGCGGCTAATCGAGCCCCACGAAGAAAAGGGGACCCTCATAGCACTGGAAGATCACGCCGCCCTAAATGCCGACTACGAAAGTTCCACCCGGGATCCAAGGGCTCGCAAGATCATGCATGCAGCAAATGGAAAGCCCGAACTAGTACGGCGATTTGGACGAGATGCGAATCGGTTCAAACTGAGAGGGAGCCCATACTCCCCAAATGCGGGTGGTGCGCTCATCATGGATCAGTAGACAAGACCCTTTTCCTAATTAGGGGGGTCGACACTAGCGGGCCTCAAAACCACCCGTGGGCCTCCCGCCGGTGCCTTATCATCAAATTATTATTAACAGTAGCATTAACAGGATTGATTGATTAATATTTCGAGCCCCCGGAACGGTAACAACAATAATAGTACGATAGTAAAAGAAGTAACCGACAACAGGCTCGAGCAAAAGCAACTCTAATCATGCTAGATAAGAACAGGCACAAACAAAGGCTGTAGGTATGGAGGTGAGGCAATATCAGTGGTTAAAGGATTCATGTGATAGGGTCGTAACAGAAACAACTACTACTAAGGCTAGCAGAAAAGAACAACGGAAGTATCGGTAACAAGTGATGAAAGGCAGCCATATGGCATGCAAGTGCGTATACTTGCCTGAGATCCCGCAAGGTAGCAGAACTTGTCGTTGCTCACATCATCTCAACGTCCTATCCGGGAAGAAGCAACGAACCTCGAACAAACACCGGAATGCAACAATTACTACTACGGCAAAAGATCCAGCATGATCAAGATATGGATGCATGTCATGTTTAATAGATGCATCAAAGTAAACTAGTGGATATGAAACACAAGTTTAAATGGATTCCATATGCAAAGATTGCATATGGCAAACCCATGCCTTATAGTTGAATTAATTGTTCTAACACTAGGCATCATGTGTAAGTGAGTTAGAATGATGCATGCATGATGAAGAACAAGGAGATAACAACATTAAGTGCATTTGGAATGATAGTTAACCATTTTAGAAAACATTTATTAAGTTTGGAAAATATTGTTACCTAATGGTGTTAAACAAGTAGGGGTTGTTATCATCAAGTTAAGTTGTTCAAACCAAACAACAAAGTTGATATTTGAAAAGGTTATCAAATTTTAGTTGGATTACATGTTCCACATGTTGAAATTGGACTTAGGATTATTTAATTATGAGTTAAACAATTTTAAACAATTTTTAATTGAATTAAACAGGAATTAAATGGTTTAGGCAATTTAAATTATTCAAACCAGAAAACAAAGTTTATAGTTGAATAGGGTATTCAAAATGGTATGAAAAACATATTTTATTTGAATTATTTGGACTTAGGAATAATTAGTTATGAATTATTACAAATTACATTTGAAGTATTCAAATTTGAAATTTAAAAGTATTTTGAAAACTCAAAACAGAATACAAATAAGTTATTTGGAAAGGTTATTTGAAATGGTATGGAAAACATATTTTATTTGCATTTATTGGATTAATAAATAATTAGTTATTGAATTTAGCAAAATACAATTGAAAGATTTAAATTTGAATTTAAGTTGTAATTTGAAAGTTCAAAACAGAACACAAGTTAGATATTTGGAAAGATTAGGAAATTTGGATCAGAATAGATATAAAGTTTGTGTTTATTGGATTTATAAAACAAAAGATATTGAATTTCAAAGTTTTGTTTGAATTCTGTTATTTAAAAGAAATTTGGAATTTTGGAAATATACGCAGAAATCCTTTTCTCACTGGGCCGCTATCTACACACAGCCACTGCCAGGGGGCCCTGGGCCTCTCTGTGCTCGCGTGGCGCGCGAGGGGCTTACAGGTGGGCCGCCCTCCCGCGAAGTGAAAGCAAAAAGGTGGGGGATAATGCGCCCTCGGGGGATCGAACCCGCGCGCGGTTCTCTCCGCAGAAGGAACCAGACCAGATGGGATAGCGCGCTAGTTGTGATCGAAGGGGTAGTTGACTGAACAAAAGGTGAATAGCGAGGTGGCTGTTAACTGTCGACTGAACTCATCAGCGGACAGATTCAGTCTGCAGCGACTCGGACGGGGGCGGCCATCGACGATCCATCTCCGGTGGCGCACGGGGTGGAGTTGGTCCGGTGGGGGTCTGGCTCTCTCCCGCGGGCGCAAGTGCGCGCGTGCAGATACAGGAGATAGGGAGGAGGGAACAGAACGGAGCGCTCACCTGGGGCTGTTCGTCGATGTTCAGAGAAGGGGGTGGCAGAACGGCGGCGGAGGAAGAACCTGGACGGCGTCGCCGCCACGGGCCTCCTCTCGCCTCTGCCCCTTCAGGGAAGATGAAGGCCAGGCCACGGGGGTTCCATTCCCGTGGCTAGCTTGGCCCGAGGAGGATCAAGGTGAGGGGGGTGGTGGCCGTCTACGGGGGTGAAACTCACGGTGGTGTTCGGTGTGTAACTGAAATTCGGACAGAGAAACGAAGGTGCAGTGCAGGTTCAGAAGAACAGAGTAGAGATGGAGGTAGAGAGGGTGGCGGCGGTGTGGGAGGAGGCTAGGGTTAGGGTTCCCGGGGGAAGAGGGACTACTTGTAGGGGGGAAAAGGGAGGAGCAGGTGAGGGGGATACGGTGCTGACAGCGACAGCCTCGCTCGGTTCTGTCCGTACGAGGAAGAAAGCCCTGGTGGGCTGGGCTAGGGGAGAGGAAAAGAAAACGGGCTGGTTAGAGTGGCTGTCTCCCTCTTGTGTTTTTTTTTTTTTCTGTGATCCTTTTTTTTTTTTTGGCAAGGAAGAAAAGGAGAGAGAAGAGAAAGGAAATAAAGGATTTTGGGTTTAATTTTTATGCATAATTTTATTAGTTGCAAAGCAGTAGTTAAAAGCAAGGTTAGTTGTTGATTTCAAAATTTAAAATGTTAGTTTGATTGGGAAATTTTGGAAATAACAATTCTATTTAATAAGCTCAAGCAATTAAACATTATTGAATTTAATAGTTGGCAATAAGTTTAATGTTTAAACCACAATTTGAATCGTGTCAATTATGTTTTGACTTGAAATTTTAATTTGCCATTAGGGTGTTTGATAAAAGGGAATTTTTTTTATTTAGCAGACAATTTTAAATAAATTCAACTTCAACTTATTGAAAACAAATTGAGTTGCAACTTCCAATTGAAATTTTTTAGACAGGTGTGAAAGTTTAAATGGTTTTGAATTTTCAGTTGTGATGCAAACATGGTGCAATGCAATGTGATGCATATGATGCAAGCAATCAAACAGGTAACACCCCAGGTGTTACACAGACTAACCTCCGTTGGGAGGTTAGTATTGTCTATGGGCCCGCGGATCATCGGAGATCCTCCGAGTTCTTAGACGAACTCAGGGCGAAGGTGGAGCGCTGCCTCGTCCCGGTTGTAGTGATTGGGGACTTTAATTTGATCCGATCTCCTCTCGATAAGAGTTCGACTAATGTTGACTTCCCAAGGATGCGCATGTTCAACGATTTCATTGCTGACATGGCGTTCATCGAGATTGAGCGGGTTGGTGCTAGGTACACGTGGACTAATAACCAGGCGGATCCGGTTCGCTCGGTTCTGGACCGCGTCTTGGTCTCGGCTGAATGGGAAGCGGCGTTCCCATTGTGTACCCTTCGGGCCTTCACCAGGGTGGGGTCGGACCACTGACCCTTGATCCTGTCAACGGGGGGGTTGGTCCCGTCTAGGCCGAACCGGTTCCACTTTGAGGACTTCTGGTTGGATCAAACGGGCTTTGTGGAGACGGTTAGGCTCAAATGGCTCTCCGCGTCGGCCTCCCCCCCCCCCCCCCCCCGCGGGTGTATAATGTGGTGGATGTTTGGCACTTTTGTGCTTAGAGTTCACGCCGATTTATGCGGGGGTGGGGGGCTAACCAGGGGGCAGAGATCCGGCGGCACAACGCCGCCCTACTAGGCCAGATCCAACTGCTTGACCTGGCGGCGGATGCAGGGGGCTGAGTGCAGATGGGTGGGGCCAGAGGTATGCCCTAGAGGCCTCCCTTACGGAGGTCTACGAAGGGGAGGAGGTATTCTGGCGCCAGCGTAGTCGGCAGAACTGGATTCTTAAAGGGGATTCCAATACTGCCTACTTCCACGCCATCACTAATGGGCGTAGGCGGAGGTGCTCTATCCCATTTCTGTGGGCAGATGACGTCTTGTTGGAGGCGGCCGAGGACATTTACGACCATATTTACTCCTTTTATAAGGGGTTATTTACGTCTACCCCTCGGTCTGGGGTGGCGTTGTCGTCCCACCTGTGGCCCCAGGGGGCTCTGGTTACCTCGGTGGAGAATGAGCGGCTGCTGCTCCCGTTCCTCCCCGAGGAGGTGAGGGAGGCGGTCATGGAGATGCGTATGTGCTCGGCTCCGGGGCCGGATGGTCTCCCGGTTTCCTTCTTTCAGAAGTTCTGGGAGACTATCCAGGTGGTCGTTTTGCTGATGTTTCAGGAGTTTTATATTGGGACTCTGGTTATGTCACGCCTCAATTATGGCGTGATAACTCTGATCCCCAAGATTACTGGGGCAACGGAAATTCGGATAGTTTAGGCCCATCACGGTGATTAATGTTATACAGAGGATCTTCTCTAAGGTGTGTGCGAGGCGCCTAGCCCAAGTGGCTGAGCGCCTCACGCACCCCTTCCAGTTCGCCTTCCTTAAGGGACAGTTCATTCACGTTGGGATTTTAGCCCTACATGAGATAGTCCAGGAGGTGAAGGTGCACCGTCATAAAGGCGTGTTCCTGAAATTAGACTTTCGGAAAGCCTATGATCGCTTGGACTGGTCGTTTCTCGGTCAGGTCATGCAACGGAAGGGCTTTGATGACCGGTTCATATCGTGGGTTATGCAACTCGTCATGAGTGGCAATACCGCGATTAACATTAATGGGGACATTGGTCCCTACTTTAGGCCTTCTTGTGGGGTGAATACAAATAGTTTGGATGCTTCCGCGTACTATAAGTGAGTAGACTCAACTGCGACCAGTAAAAGGGATCCTACAGGCAGACATGCTCTGATACCATTTGTCGCACCCGGACTTCTAGAGGATACACACAGCCCGCTAAACAGTAGGTAATTGGCTTACGGGGCCTACCTGCACTGTCGCACCCGGACTTCTAGAGGATACTCGCCGTTCCGTTGAACAGTAGTAGATTGGATTACGGGGCTTACCGGCACCCGCGTCCTCTTACGAGTAGGCCAACACACGTATGTGTGACAACCAACCCCTATCTGTTCAGCGTCAACGTAAACTATCCCATAGAAATCAGGATACTTCCGTTGACGTACTTCAAAACATACACACATGGTACGTCAACGGCATTGGAACAAGTGATATCACAACAGATCTCTACGACACAAAAGATTGAAATAAGTTGCAATTAGCTCTCATTAGAGCAGAGATAGCAAATACAATCATCCAGAGGACACATGTCCCAACAATTCATCATTACATCACATCGGAAGCATTCAACATGTCTGAGTACAGACAAGAACCAAATAGGCCTAAGAGGCCGGAAACGAACAGACGGAGCCCATCCACGAAGTCTCGGATCCTGCCCGGGTCCGCTATCTACTCGTCAGCAGTCTCGTCATACTCCACGTAGTAGCCACCATGTAGATCTTCGGACACGTAGGTCTGCGGAAACCACAGCCCCAAAGGGGTCAGTACATAAACGTACTGGCAAGCAAGACTCACAGTTCACCAAAGTGTAGCCCGTCAACACCAAGCACAGATGCCTTGGGTTCAACGGAAGAAAGGGGATATTAAAGATGCTGCAGCTGGCTGCGCTAACCAACTACAGAGAACTACAACTTCCAACTAACAGAAAGGGGATAAGATCGAGTATTGTAACCAACCTATCAACTAACCACCAAACAAACCCATCCTGGATCTCGCCCCTTATCCAAAGAAGCAATCCGAGGATAACTCACACAGTTGGATTAATGATGGTTCAGATTATTGTGTCAATAAGCCTATTACTAGTCAAGTTGTTAACCATTGGGTGTAAGGTTGTTAAACATTAGGTTTAAGTTGTCCTGAGCACTTGTTAGCCAGTACTTTCACCAAGTAATCCATAACCGCGGAAAACACGGCTTCTCGAGAAGATTATCCCTGCAGGGTTGCACCAATTTGGCCGTACATGCATGAATAACCCGCCATATGGAAAGGCCCTTCCACCAAGCGGGGCACTCAACACAACTCGACTCTTCTTCGCATCAAGCCCAAAGCACCTTGGGCGCACGGATAATCGAGCCCCGAAGAAAGGGGACCCTCATAGCACTCTAAGAACGTGTCCCCCTATATGCCGACTACAAAAGTTCCACCCTGGCCTGGGCTCGCAAAAACATGCATGCGGCAAGTGGAAAACACGAACTAAATGAGGCGATTTGGACGAGATGCGAATCGCATCAAATTGAGGGGGGCGCCCATACTCGCTTCCCACATGCGGTTAGTGCGCTCATCATGGATCAGTAGACAAGACCCTTTTCCTATTAGGGTCGACACTAGCAGGCCTCAAAACCACAAAGGGCCTCCTGCCGGTGCCTTATCATCAAATTATTATTTATAATAACATTAGCATGATTGATTGATTAAACATCGAGCCCCCAGAACATAATGGAATAGTAACAGAAAGTAACGGGTAACAGACTCGAGCAAAACAACCTAAGCATGCTAGTAAGACACTGGCTCAAACAATAGGGTTGTAGGAGTGGTAGTGAGGCAATATCAGGGTTCAGGGATTCATGTGATAGGTTCGTAACAGAAACAACTACTACTATGGCTTAGCAGGAATAGACAACGGAAAATATCGGTAACCAATGTTGAAAGGAACACAATGGTTCATGTGAGTGATAACTTGCCTGCAAACCCAGTAGCCTGGTACTGAGCTAGATCCTTAGAAGGGGTGTCGTAAGTATCGTCGGTCTCAACGTCGTCGTTTATCCGAGAAGAAGCAAACAAACAACGCAGAGGCAAACAATCAATAACATGGCATAGTGCACAAACATGGGATGATGCATGACCATTTAATTGATGCATCAAAATAAACTAGTTGACAAGATAGCAACATGATTAAATGGACCCATATGCAATTGGATTGCATATGGAAAGCCCATTAATTATGGTTGAATTAATTGTTTTACAACTAATCATTATATGAAAGTGGATTAGCATGATGCATGGATGAGGAAAACAGCAAAATAACAATAATAGAAGCAAATGGAAATAAGGTTTAGCAAGTTTGGAAATTCATTCATTAAGTTAGGAAATTTTGGTTACTTAAAGGTGTCACACAAGCATTTGTTGTTTTCATCATGTTAAATTGTTCAAAACAGATAACAAAGTTTATATTTGAAAATAAAACAAGATTTTAGTTGGATTACATTTTTCACTTGTTGCAAAAGGATTTCAAATGAATTATTTATGAATTAAACAAGTGTAAGCAAGAATTAAATGAATTTAATTCAAACATGAACTTATTTGAATTTTTATTTGTTCAAAATATTAAACCAAAATTCATATTTCAAAAGTTTATACTTTTAGGGTTTGAAAACATATTTTATATGTCCCAAAAGAATTTGATTTGATCAAGTTATGAATTTAACAATATTAAATGAATTAAACAAGGTTTAAATTATTTAACCAATTTTAATTATTCAAAACATGAACCAAATTTTATATTTGGAAAGGTGGTTTAATTTTGCATGGAAAACATATTTCATTTGTTGAAATTGGATCTAAAATGAGCAAGTTATTATTTTGGCAATTTTAAATGCAATAATTAAGAAACAGTTGTTTTCAGCAATTTAAATTATTCAAAACAG
Organism: Alopecurus myosuroides; assembly: GCA_028641055.1. Classification (NCBI taxonomy): domain Eukaryota; kingdom Viridiplantae; phylum Streptophyta; class Magnoliopsida; order Poales; family Poaceae; genus Alopecurus; species Alopecurus myosuroides. Next base: position 310,889,387 of record CM054062.1, on the reverse strand, counting down.
CAAACAAAATTTATATTTGGATAGAACATTTAATTTGGGACAGAAAACATATTTAAAAAATTAAAATTGGAGTTGGGATGAATTTCTTATGCAATTTACAAAATTGGGTGCAATTCTGCCATTTTTAGGGAACCAGGGGCTTAGAAAATATTCTCCAGGGGCTAGAATAATTTGTAAGGGCCTATTGGTGATTTGCAGTTGTTCTGGATCTGAAGAAATAAAACAGAAAAAAAGGATGTTTTAATTTGCAGGGGGTGGGATTCGAACCCACCCCCTCTGGCTTGTGCGCCGGGGACCTGAACCAGTGGGCTGGTGTTGCTCTGTTGTAACAGAAGGGGGGCAGCGGGGGGTTAAGGCTTCAGGTGCGGGCGTTTGTTAACTGAATCAAGATTCAGAACAACACTGCGGACGGGAGCAGCAGATACGCTGTCTAACAGAACCAAAAAAAAGCAACAGAATTTCTCGCCAAGGTTGGGGCTTGAACTCGGGACCCCTCAGTGCAACCCAGGGAACGAGGCCAGTGCACTACTGTTCAACTAGTGATGACATACGGTGCGTACAGAGGATCAAGTGTTTGCCCGCGCCGAACTGAACTCGAAATTCAGACTTCAGGTTCAGATGTAAAAGTAACAGGAGATCGGTAGCAGTCGCTGGCTCATGGCGCATGATCGAGGTCGAGGTGGAGCCATGCTTGTGTGCAGAGTGGAGCAGGGTGCGAGGCACACACGTGCGGTGTGGGGTGCAGGGGACGGGAGCATGGCTCACGGTTGCAACCTGGAGCTCCTTTTCTCGGCGTCCATGGCGGACAGCGCCACAACAGCGAAGAAACGGAGCAAGAGGGGGAAGGGAGAGGTGCCCAGCGGGGGAAGCTCACCTCGGGGAGGTTGACGGCGCGACGGTGCGGTTCCATTTTTGTACCCGGGACGGTCAACAGAGATCATGGCGACAGGCGACGATGAGCTAGCGGGAGATGGTCTGTACCTGCTGTGCTGTGATGGCGAAAACAGACAGAGAGGAGAAAGAATGATGGCGGCGCTGGAGGAACAGGGAGAGGATGGAGGGAAGCTAGGGTTCACGGCAGAGGGGAAGGTGGATGCTTTTTATGGAGAGAGGGGACTGGTACGACTGCAATCGAGGAGGGGAGGAGAGGATCATACAGTGGTTGCTCGTTCGTACTGATGACGACGTCATCGATGGGGAAGACGACAACAGCAGGGGGTATTGGGCTTCTAGGGGGAAAAATGGGCTGGGGGAAAAAAAGGGTTGGGCCTCTCTCCCTTGCTGGTTTTAATTATTTGTTCTATTTATTTATTTTTTTGCATAAAACCAAATGGAAGAAAAGGATGGGGTTTTAGGTTAATAAAATTTTGGAAAAAATTATGGTTAGTTTAGGTTTTCAAATAGCAACTCAATGCTAACCTTTAATTCCAAAAAGTTTCAAGTTTATTTGTTGTTTGTTAATTAAACCAAAATTGGATGTATTTTATTAGTGAATAAATATTATTGAAAACCAACCCTTTACTAGGGTGACCCTAATGTTTAAATTGATTAAGTGCTTATAAATGTTTGGTAACTTTCATAATGTTCAAATTAGGTGCTGTTGATGATTTACTTTGAATTTGAAACCAATTTGGATTTAATTAGTTGAAATAAAACCACCATTTTATTAGTTGATCAAACATGGAATAGATGGAAACAAAAGATTAGATTGTTTTGGTAATTTTCATAATTTTCCAATTGGGTGTTGTTTATACAATGTATTGAATTTTTGAATGTGATTTTTGAAACAACTGATTGATTAAAACCATTAACTTAACAAGTGAGCATTTTGGAATAAAAAGATAACAATTTGGTTGTTTTTGTTTGTGATTTTTATTTCAAAAGTTGTAACAGAGCAAGTATGAAAACAAAGCATTTGAAATTGTTTGAGTTTCATTGTGAAAACAATTAAGAACAGATGCAAAACAAATAGCAAACAAGGCAAACAAGGAAATAAATATGATGCCATGATGCAATACTTTAATAACAAGAAATCAAACATTCTAAATGGTAGGTTTTCATACTTGGGCTGTTACATGCACCCGCATCTCAATATGAGTAGGCCAACACGTAAACGTGTGAAAACCATCCTCTACTATTCATCGTCTGTGAAACCATCCAATAGGAATCCGAATACTTCCATTGACGTACTTCATAACATACACACATGGTACGTCAACGGCATTTGAACAAGTGATATCACAACAAATCTCTAAGACACAAAGAAATAGAAATAAGTGGCAAAAGCTCTCACTAGAGCAGAGATAGCAAATACAGTCGTGCAGAGGACACATGTCCCAACAAGTCATCATTACATCACAGCGGAAGCATCCAAAGTGTCTGAGTACAGACAAGATCCAAATAGGCCTAAGAGGCCGGAAACAAAAAGAACGGAGCCCATCCACGAAGTCTCGGATCCTGTCCGGGTCCGCTATCTACTCGTCAGCAGCCTCGTCATACTCCACGTAGTAGCCACCATGGGGATCCTCGGAAACGTAGTCTGCAGAACCAGCAGCCCCAAAGGGGTCAGTACGGACGAGTACTGGCAAGCAAGACGCACAAGATACCAAAGTGTACCCGACAACACCAAGTACAGATGCTTTGGGTTCAACGGAAGATAGGGGATACAAAGATGCGGCAGCGAGCTGCACTAACCAACTATAGAGACACGCTACAACATCCGGCTAAAAGAAAGGGATAAGATAGCGCATCAGAACCAACTACCACTAACCTCAAACAAACCCATCCTGGATCTCGCACCTTATCCAAAGAAGCAATCTGAGGATAACCCACACAGTTGGATTAATGAAGGTTCAAGTTATTGTGTCAATAAGCCTATTACTAGTCAAATTATTATTAATTAGGTGTAAGTTGTCTAATCCTTGTTAGCCAGCCCTATCACCAAGTCATCCATAACCGCGGACAACACGGCTTCTCGAGAAGATTTAACCCTGCAGGGATGCACCAATTTGGCCGTACACGTAAGAATAACCCGCCAGGCGGGGATCAAACCCACCAAGCAGGCCACTCAACACAACCCAACTCTTCTTCGCATCAAGCCCATAGAACTACGTGTTGTGCGTGCGCGGCTAATCGAGCCCCCACGAAGAAAAGGGGGACCCTCATAGCACTGGAAGACCACGCCGCCCTAAATGCCGACTACAAAAGTTCCACCCAGGCGCCAAGGGTTCGTACCTGCATATGTGTGCATCAAATGGAAAGCCCGAACTAAGTGTGGCGATTTGGACGAGATGCGAATCGAATCAGAATTGCGGGGGGCGCCCATACACGCTTCCCACATGCGGTTAGCGCGCTCATCATGGATCTATAGGACAAGAACTTTTCCTGAGTTCGACACTAGCAGGCCTCAAAACCATACCCGGCCTCCTGCCGGTGCCTTATCATCAAATTATTATTACCTCAAACATTAACAGGTGGTTGTTTAAATATCGAGCCCCCAGAACATAATAAATATGGTAAAAGAAATAACGGACATCAGACTCGAGCACAACAACCCTAAGCATGCTAGTAAGACACAGGCCAACAAGCAACAGGGTTATAGGTGTGGAGGTGAGGCTATATTAGGGTTACAGGATAACATGTGATAGGACCGGAACACAAGCAACGAATCATAAGGTTAGCAGATTAGACAACGGAAAGTATCGGTATCCAGTGTGGAAAGGACACAATGGTTTAGGTGAGTGAATACTTGCCTGCAAATTCAGTAGTCTGGTACTGGGCTAACTCCTCTGAAGTAGTATCGTAAACCTCGTCTGTCTCAACATCGTCGTCTATTCGGGAAGAAGCAAACAAACAACGAAGAGAGACGAACAATCAATAACATGGCATAATGCACAAACATGGGATGATGCATGACATTTTAATGCAAGTAAGAGATCATGGACATGATCACCAAGTTAAATGAGTGTCCCAAATAAGTTTGCATTATTTGGAAACCTCTCATATTTATCCTAGTGGCCTATGATTAATTTTAATAAGACCAATACATCAAAAGTATTCCCACATGCATGAAATGATGCTTTTCTGTTATTAATTGAAGTTCTTTCCATTTTGGTATAGTTTCCATAATTTTTGGGTGAAGAAAATAATAAATAAGAATTAATTCTTATTGTTTCCATTTCTGCCATTTTTGGTAAACAATTTAAAAAGAGGTACTTTCAGTTACAAAAGCATGGGAAATACTTGAAAACATGTGGACAATGTTTCACTGAACATTTTAAGCCATTAAACATAATTTTTGGATAATCATTGAATTTATTATGCATTTTTCCATAAGCATTTTTATTCTGCCCCTTTTAGTAAACAGAGGGAAACATGTTCAAATTTAATTCAATTGTGACCAAATAAAATACCACTGTGTAGAGTTTGTTATACAAAATTTTAGAGCCCAAGTTTGCTCAATTTGGGCTCACAGTTATGCATTTATTTGGTGGATATTTATGAATTTATGAATATTTGGTGGAATTTACAAATTAAGATTTGATCTGCTTTGGGGCTGGGCTGCAGGAAATAAAACCAAAAAGAAAAATGCGGGGGAGGGGGGGGGGGACTCGAACCCGCGCCCTGCTGTGTGCGCGCGAGAGGCCTGGGCCACTGGGCTGGGCTGCTGCTTTGTTTTAGATCTATGATGTGAAAATATTTTGAGGTGGAATCTCGCGGAAATAACTGAAACCGAAAGGTTCAGTTACTGAACCTAATCGCGACGGACGGACGGAGGGGACGCCGGCGGCTGCGGCCGCTGCTGCTAGAAAGGCGCGCGCGGGCGTGAGGTGTGTGCTTGTGGTGGTGCGTGCGTGGGAAGAGGAGGACGGGGAGTGCTCACCGAGGGGCTGGGTGGCGAGGAGTGGCGACGGGGAGCAGAGGAAGAACGCAGGCGGCCGAGGTCTTCACGGAGGCGAGGCGAGCTCCAGGGGCCTCCCCGAGCCCGGCCGTGGTGACGAGGAGGTAGCAGAAGGTGGCCCGGTTCCGTTCCCGGGCTCGGACGGCGTCGGGGGAGGTTCAAACGGCGGCGAGGAGCTCCTCAACTATCGGCCATGGCTGCCTCTTTTCTGGGTTTCAGAGAAGTTCAGAGAAAAAGAAGCAGGAGGGAAAGAGAGGGGAAAAAAATGGCGGCGGCGGCAGGAGAACGGAGGGGAGGCTAGGGTTTCCCTAGGACCTCGGGATAGATATAGAGAGGGAAGGGAGCAGGTAGGGCTGCAGGTGGGGGAGCCCTCCCCTTTTCTCTGTCTCCGTACGCAAGGAGGAAGACGACAGCGATGGGGGGGGCGCTTGGGCCTGGGGTAGTAGGTGGGCTCAGCCCACTTGGGCTGGCCTGCCTCCCCCATTTTTTTCCTTTTTCTTTTTATTCCTTTCTTTTTTTTATAGAGAATAGAAAAGATAGGAAATAGAAGGGTTTTTAGGGTTTATAAAATTATGAAAATAAGTTGATCGTACTGAACATTGGAAATTCCCATATGCACCAACTTTGGTTTTCCAAAATTTCAAATATTTCTTTGGTGTTTTAATTTGAATTTGAAATTCAACTTAGGGTTTTAATAAAAGGAATTTTATTAACCAAGTCAATTGTTAATTTCAATTCAATTTTTATGGAAACAACTGATTTGTTTCTGTTAGTGATTTATTTTGAAAACATTGGAACATACCAAGTATGAGCCAATTGGTTTGAAATTGAATGGAATTTTCAAATTGAAACACATGCCACATGCAATGCTTATGATGACATGATGCATTAACATAAATTAACAAGAAGCAAAACATTCTAAGGTTGTTTTCATACTTGGGATGTTACAAAACGCCCCCCTTGAAGGAATCGCGCCCTAAGATTCCTACTGAGAAGAGAAAAGGTCCGGATACTTCTTGCGAATATCCTCTTCGGTCTCCCACGTTGCCTCTTTATCGGAATGATGAGACCACTGCACTTTTAAGAACTTGGTGCTCTTGTTGCGAGTTTTGCGCTCGGTCTCATCGAGAATGCGAATAGGGTGCTCCTCATAAGAGAGGTCTTCTTGCAGTTCAATGGAATCATGATCAACTGCACGACCTGGATCTTTGAAGCACTTCTTGAGCTGTGACACGTGAAAGACATCGTGCACCTTGGATAGCTTTTCTGGAATTTCAAGACGATAGGCATTTTCTGCACGCCTTGAGAGAATGTTGAAGGGACCAATATATCTTGGTGCAAGCTTTCCTTTGACACCAAAACGATGAGTGCCTCTGAGGGGAGTTACACGGAGATATGCTTTGTCTCCAGCTGCATAGACCATGTCCCTGTGTTTGCTGTCATAGTAGCTTTTCTGACGAGACTGAGCAATCTTCAGATTGTCACGAATGATGCGAACTTTCTCTTCGGCCTCCTTAACAATGTCAGGGCCTAAGAGTGAACGTTCACCAGCTCCAGACCAATTGATTGGACTCCTGCATATGCGGCCATAGAGAGCCTCGAATGGCGACATGCCTAGACTTGCCTGATAGCTGTTGTTGTAGGAGAATTCAGCATATGGAAGACATTCCTCCCATTTCATGCCAAAAGAGAGACCACATGCTCTCAGCATATCCTCGAGAATCTGATTGACTCTTTCGACTTGTCCTTGAGACTGAGGATGATAGGCTGTGCTGAACAGAAGCTTGGTGCCCAAGGCTTCTTGAAAGCTTTTCCAGAAATGAGAAGTGAAGATGCTTCCACAGTCTGAGCTTATTTCTAGCGGAACACCATGAAGAGGAACAATCTTTTTTGTATAGAACTCTGCTAACTGACTAGCTGAGATTGTCTCTTTGACAGGAAAGAAGTGAGCGACTTTAGTGAGTCGATCAATGACAACGAAGATTGCATCGTTGCCCCTCTTGGACTTTGGAAAACCAGTGACGAAGTCCATTTCAATCATGTCCCACTTCCATTCAGGGATTTTCAGAGGTTGGAGAAGACCGGCTGTTTTCTGATGAACTGCCTTGACACGCTGACAGACGTCGCATTCAGAAACGTATTGAGCAATTTCACGTTTCATGCTAGGCCACCAATACAGTGTCTTGAGGTCCTGGTACATCTTTGTACTTCCAGGGTGTATGGAGAGAGGAGTTTCATGAGCCTCCTTGAGAATGACATCTTTGAGACTTTTAATTTGAGGAACTGCAATGCGTCCTTCGAAGAACACAGTTCCCTTGTCATCAATTGAGAAGCACTCAAATTTCAAATTGCCTGCTTTGATGTGTTCTACAATCTTCTTGATTTCAGCATCACGAAGTTGTTCAGAACGAATCTTGTCTTCGAGAGTTGGACTGGCTGTCAAGTTTGCAAGATAGCCTTGAGGAACAAGACCAAGATTCAGTTTTTGGAATTCTTCATGAAGAGGAGGTTGGCTTTCCATGACCATGAGATTATTTCAATACGATTTGCGACTGAGAACATCGGCCATAACATTAGCCTTGCCTGGAGTGTAAGAAATGGTAAGATCAAAGTCTTTGATCTTTTCAATCCATCTCCTTTGTCTGAGGTTTAGATCTGGTTGAGTGAAGATGTACTTCAGACTCTTATGATCGGAAAAGATTTCAGTGCGATTACCCAACAAGTATTGTCTCCATTTCTTGAGGGCAAACACAACTGCTGCGAGTTCAAGGTCATGACTGGGATAATTGAGCTCATGTGTGTTCAACTGACGTGAAGCATAAGCCACAACTTGGCGTTCTTGCATGAGAACTGCACCTAGACCTTGGAGAGAAGCATCACAGAATATTTGGAAAGGTTTGGAAGGATCTGGGCCAACCAGAACTGGTGTAGAAGTGAGTTTAGTCTTCAGAAGATTGAAGCTTTCATCACATTGTGGAGACCAGACGAACTTCTTGTCCTTCTTTGTGAGGTCAGTGAGAGGTTTGGCAATCTTGGAGAAGTTTGGGACGAAGCGACGGCAATAGCTAGCCAAGCCAAGAAAACTTCTTACTTGCTTCACCGTCTTTGGGGGTTTCCAATCAACAATTTCTTTAACCTTTTCTGGATCAATGGCTATGCCCTTGGCAGAGATGACATGACCAAGATAAACGACTTCGGAAATCCAAAACTCACATTTGGAGAACTTGGCATAGAGACGATGCTCACGAAGCTTCATGAGAGTTAGACGAAGATGTTCTTCATGTTCTTCCTCGGATTTGGAGTAGACAAGAATGTCATCAAGATATACCACAAAGAATTTGTCTAGGTATTCATGGAAGACAGAATTCATGAGTCGGGAGAAGGTCTCCGGTGCGTTGGTGAGACCAAAGGACATGACGGGGAATTCATATAGACCGTAGCGAGTGGTGAAGGCTGTCTTTGGAATATCCTCTTTTCTGATCTTTATTTGATGGTAACCCATTCTCAAGTCCAACTTGGAGAATATAGAGGCTCCAGCAAGTTGATCAAAAAGATCATCGATGCGAGGAATTGGATACTTATTTTTGATGGTCTTCTCGTTAAGAGGACGATAGTTAACAACGAGTCTCTTTGTTTGATCCTTCTTCGCAACGAACAGAGTTGGGCATCCCCAAGCCGAGGAACTAGGTTGAATGTAACCTTTTTCCATGTACATATCAATTTGATCCTTCAACAACTTCAGCTCGGGAGTTCCTATCTTGTAGGGATGCTTAGAGATTGGAGCAGTACCTGGTTCAAGTTCGATCACGAACTCAACAGCTCTATCCGGAGGCATTCCTGGCAACTCTTCTGGAAAGACGTCAGGGAAGTCGCAAACCACCGGAACATTTTCAAGTGAAGGTAGAGGATTTGCATTGAGGGTGTATAGCTGACTGGAACTTGATTCATGTGGAGAATAGATTATCTGGCCAGAAGGGTGGAACAGAGTTATTGACTTTTGAGCACAGTCAATTCTTGCTTTATTGGCCTTCAGCCAATCCATACCAAGAATGTCATCAATGTCAGAATTGCCAAGAAGTATGAGAGAAGAAAGGAATATGTGGCCTCCAATTAGAATTTGATTTTTGTGACTGATCTTGGAGGTTTGCATAGTTGCTCCAGGGGAGCTGACCACTAGCGGGGAACCCAAACCAACAAAAGGGAGTTTAATTGTTGTCGCAAAGATCTTTGACACGAAAGAATGTGATGCTCCAGTATCAAACAACACTTTAGCTGGAATAGAGTTTACGGGAAATGTACCGAGAACGACGCCAGGAGCTTCCTCAGCTTTGTCGATCTTGACATGGTTCACCCTTGCGGTCCTCCCGACAGGCCTGTTGTTGGAGTTGAAGGCCTTAGGCGGGGGAGCGCGCACCATTGCCTGGTTTGTGTTAGGACGAGGTGGTGGTGGTGGTAGCTGCCTCTGCGTGCACTTGTCGGCGTAGTGTCCCGTCTGCTTGCACTTGTAGCATGTGACGACACGAGGAGGCCCTGGCCTTGGCTGCCCCATCGAAGCCCTTGGATCATGCAGCTGAGCAGGGTTGGGTGGGCGGGGAGCGAAGCCTGGAGAAGTTTGGGCATATGGAGCCCGAGTGACAGCACCATTTGGTACCCAGATGCGGCGCTTCTGCGGAGGGGTGGTCATGTTGGAGGAGGAACCACCCTCACGCGAGTGCTTGCGAGACTCCTCGAATGCCTTGCGCCCATTTTCTTCATTGAGTGCGGTGTTAACGAGATCCTCGAAGCTGTCGGCCTTGACATTGGTGAGGGCATACTTGAGTTCCGGGTTAAAGCCTCTGCGGAACCTTGCCATCTTTTTGCTTCAGTGGACACCTCATCTCCAGCGTATCGAGCGAGGCGATTGAACTCACTCTGATACCCGATGACGTCCAACTTGCCCTTCTTGAGAGAGCAAAACTCTTCACGCATTCGTTCCATGAGACCATCTGGAATGTGGTGTTTCAGGAAGGCTTCCTTGAAACGATCCCACGTGACTAGCATGCCAGTTCTCATGGCCTGGAAGTTTTCCCACCAAGAAGCTGCCTGACCCTTCAGCAGATAGGAGGCATTCTTGACCTTGTCTTCTTCAGCTACGTGTGCAATCTCCAGAGCCTTGGCTATCTCACGGATCCAGTCATCAGCGTCTAGGGGCTCGCGTGTGGTCACGAAAGCTCTCGGACCCAGACTGAGAAACTCCTTGATGCTCACTCGTGGAGCTGTCTGGTTGATGTGCTCATTAGCCTGAAACTGAGCCATCCGCGTCATGACTTGGGTCATCTGAGTCAACAGCTCCGTGATTGGCGGTGGTTCAGGCGTGGTGTTCCTTGTTGGCGGCATCCTGAATGGAAATGCATTTTAGCACAACAATAGAAAAGGATAGACTTGGCAACCGAAAGAAAGATTACTCTGACGCATGAATAGATAACCAAAAGGTACACCATCACATGTTCAATTACATCAGAATATCCAACACACCATAAATGGTTCGAATACCAAAGGATAACTAAACATAGCTAAGAATGGATACATCGGTACTCCCATGCTCATCACGCAGGACGGCGGCGAGGAGTATGGCGAGAGGTACGGTGAGGAGTACGCCCATGAAAGTAGGTGGAACGACGATCCACGTAGATCTGACGTGGTCTGAGACCGACTCTAGGCGTGGTGAAGTACATAGCGTCGACTCCCTGTGCTCCAAAGCGGGGAATCCCAGTGTAACCAGCACCAAGGTTAAGGAGTGGACCTCTGATCGGCTCGTAACCTCCAGCATCTGGCAGACGACGCCCAACTGGCTGATCGAAACGTGCAAAGCGCTCGTCTCCAACAAAGTCTGTGGTGTAAGTCGCCAGACGAGTCAAAGCAAGGTAAAGCTGCTCTCTGACTGAAGCCAATTCCTGAGATAGTGTGCGGGCAACTGCGTCACTGTGTCTCACAAACTGAGCGGTGGTGTGCAGCCTGGAGTTATCATGCTCGTAAACATCCAAGTTGTCGTAGAGAGTGAAGTGAGCTCCCTCCGAAGTTATGCAACCACGGGGAATGTGGCGATAAATAGAATCGTCAAATCCCCAGTAGTCAGCACGAAGGACGGTGAGGCTCACATAAGCTGCCTGCTGCACAGCCATATCCACTGTGGAACCCACTGCCTCGTAGCGGTGGACTACGCTCATGCCATCATCCGACAGAATGTAGACGATAGCCTGGTAGTAGGTCTGCTTAAACTCTCGCTGCTGCTCGTAGACTTGGTACTCTGGTGCCCAACGGAACCCCAGAAAAGTGACCATGTCTCTCAGCATCACCGGATAACTGGTAGTGCTCTCACAACGAGTCATACGAACCACCTGCGGGTAGAACCTGAGATCCATCTGCAGATGATCGGGGAAGCTTTGATTAGACGCCGGTAGAAAACTGAAGTGGCAAGCAACAACAAGGTTCCAACGGACGAAAAGGATCTTGAGAAGAACAGGATATCGAAGCAACATTTGGGAAACACGAGACCAAACACTCCTGAGGTACTACGGAAAAACCCATCCGGGCTTCTAGAGGATCAATATCTACTGCTTAAGGAATAGAGAATCTGCTTCCGGGGCTTATGTGCCTCCGTTCTCAATCGTGAGTAGGCAACATGAAAATCATGTCACAACCACCTCCATTCCTATGGTCTAGTAGATATAACTATCCTAGAGAAACCAGGATACGTGAAATCCTAACTTGAAAGTTTAGGTGAGAAGAGAAAACAACGTTGCACTTCCTTACCAGAAAAGGGAGGGTGGGTGGGGAAAGAAATAAAAGAACAGAATTCCTACTCTCACGTTTCATTTTTCCTATATAGCTACAAAACAGTTTCTAGACTCAACTGCGACCAGTAAAAGGGATCCTACAGGCAGACAGGCTCTGATACCATTTGTCGCACCCGGACTTCTAGAGGATACACACAGCTCGCTAAACAGTAGGTAATTGGCTTACGGGGCCTACCTGCACCTGCATCTCAATATGAGTAGGCCAACACGTAAACGTGTGACAACCATCCTCTACTATTCATTGTCTGTGAAACCATCCAATAGGAATCCGAATACTTCCATTGACGTACTTCATAACATACACACATGGTACGTCAACGGCATTTGAACAAGTGATATCACAACAAATCTCTAAGACACAAAGAAATAGAAATAAGTGGCAAAAGCTCTCACTAGAGCAGAGATAGCAAATACAGTCATGCACATGACACATGTCCCAACAAGTCATCATTACATCACAGCGGAAGCATCCAAAGTGTCTGAGTACAGACAAGATCCAAATAGGCCGGAAACGAAAAGAACGGAGCCCATCCACGAAGTCTCGGATCCTGCCCGGGTCCGCTATCTACTTGTCAGCAGCCTCGTCATACTCCACGTAGTAGCCACCATGGGGATCCTCGGAAACATAGTATGCAGAACCAGCAGCCCCAAAGGGGCCAGTACGGACGAGTACTGGCAAGCAAGACGCACAAGATACCAAAGTGTACCCGACAACACCAAGTACAGATGCTTTGGGTTCAACGGAAGATAGGGGATACAAAGGTGCGACAGCGAGCTGCACTAACCAACTACAGAGACACGCTACAACATCCGACTAAATGAAAGGGATAAGATAGCGCATCGGAACCAACTACCACTAACCTCAAACAAACCCATCCTGGATCTCGCCCCTTATCCAAAGAAGCAATCCGAGGATAACCCACACAGTTGGATTAATGAAGGTTCAAGTTATTGGCTTATTGTGTCAATAAGCCTATTACTAGTCAAATTATTATTAATTAGGTGTAAGTTGTCTAATCCTTGTTAGCCAGCCCTATCACCAAGTCATCCATAACCGCGGACAACACGGCTTCTCGAGAAGATTTAGCCCTGCAGGGATGCACCAATTTGGCCGTACACGTAAGAATAACCCGCCAGGCGGGGATCAAACCCACCAAGCAGGCCACTCAACACAACCCAACTCTTCTTCGCATCAAGCCCAAAGAACCACGTGCTGTGCGTGCGCGGCTAATCGAGCCCCCATGAAGAAAAGGGGGACCCTCATAGCACTGGAAGACCACGCCGCCCTAAATGCCGACTACAAAAGTTCCACCCAGGCGCCAAGGGTTCGTACCTGCATATGCGTGCATCAAATGGAAAGCCCAAACTAAGTGTGGCGATTTGGACGAGATGCGAATCGAATCAGAATTGCGGGGGGCGCCCATACACGCTTCCCACATGCGGTTAGCGCGCTCATCATGGATCTAGAGGACAAGAACTTTTCCTGAGTTCGACACTAGCAGGCCTCAAAACCATACCCGGCGTCCTGCTGGTGCCTTATCATCAAATTATTATTACCTCAAACATTAACAGGTGGTTGTTTAAATATCGAGCCCCCAGAACATAATAAATATGGTAAAAGAAATAACGGACATCAGACTCGAGCACAACAACCCTAAGCATGCTAGTAAGACACAGGCCAACAAGCAACAAGGTTATAGGTGTGGAGGTGAGGCTATATCAGGGTTACAGGATAACATGTGATAGGATCGAAACACAAGCAACGAATCATAAGGTTAGCAGATTAGACAACGGAAAGTATCGGTATCCAGTGTGGAAAGGACACAATGGTTCAGGTGAGTGAATACTTGCCTGCAAACTCAGTAGCCTGGTACTGGGCTAACTCCTCTGAAGTAGTATCGTAAACCTCGTCTGTCTCAACATCGTCGTCAATTGGGGAAGAAGCAAACAAACAACGAAGAGAGACGAACAATCAATAACATGGCATAATGCACAAACATGGGATGATGCATGACATTTTAATGCAAGTAAGAGATCATGGACATGATCACCAAGTTAAATGAGTGTCCCAAATAAGTTTGCATTATTTGGAAACCTCTCATATTTATCCTAGTGGCCTATGATTAATTTTAATAAGACCAATACATCAAAAGTATTCCCACATGCATGAAATGATGCTTTTCTGTTATTAATTGAAGTTCTTTCCATTTTGGTATAGTTTCCATAATTTTTGGGTGAAGAAAATAATAAATAAGAATTAATTCTTATTGTTTTCATTTCTGCCATTTTTGGTAAACAATTTAAAAAGAGGTACTTTCAGTTACAAAAGCATGGGAAATACTTGAAAACATGTGGACAATGTTTCACTGAACATTTTAGGCCATTAAACATAATTTTTGGATAATCACTGAATTTATTATGCATTTTTCCATAAGCATTTTTATTCTGCCCCTTTTAGTAAACAGAGGGAAACATGTTCAAATTTAATTCAATTGTGACCAAATAAAATACCACTGTGTAGAGTTTGTTAAGAAAAATTTTTAGAGCCCAAGTTTGCTCAATTTGGGTGAACAGAACTCAAGTTATGAATTTCCAAAGTTTCAAATTTTAATAGCCATTTCTGTATTTAATTATTTAGTGCAAAATTTATTACAGAAACATGTTGACATTTTTACATATTTCGAAAGTGCTCACAGTTATGAATCTACAGAAATTTGAATCACCAAAATTGGAGCATTTATTATGCATTTTTTCAAACAGAGGGAAACATGTTCAAATTTAATTCAATTGTGACCAAATAAAATACCACTATGTAGAGTTTGTTAAGAAAAAATTTTAGAGCCCAAGTTTGCTCAATTTGGGCTCACAGTTATGCATTTATTTGGTGGATATTTATGAATTTATGAATATTTGGTGGAATTTACAAATTAAGATTTGATCTGCTTTGGGGCTGGGCTGTAGGAAATAAAACCAAAAAGAAAAATGCGCGGGAGGGGGGGGGGGCTCGAACCCGCGCCCTGCTGTGTGCGCGCGAGAGGCCTGGGCCACTGGGCTGGGCTGCTGCTTTGTTTTAGATCTATGATGTGAAAATATTTTGAGGTGGGATCTCGCGGAAATAACTGAAACCGAAAGGTTCAGTTACTGAACCTGATCGGGACGGACGGACGGAGGGGACGCCGGCGGCTGCGGCCGCTGCTGCTAGCAGGGCGCGCGCGGGCGTGAGTGTAAGGTCCGCCCCAAAACCACTGTTCAAGGACACCTTCGATATGCATACATTCACGATCCCAGGAAATTCAGTCGTGAACAACATATCAAGTTGCTACACAGATACAATATCCATCACACGATTACACAAAACACTTACAAAAGAGACATGGTCACCTGACCAAGTCCACACAACTGCCACGCAGGGCAAACACACAACACACACAGCGGAAGACTAACACACAAAACGTGGTAGAGCCCAAGTCACGCCTTAACCTACAGGCTGCTGACTGGGAGACGATCCTATTTCGCAATGGCCATCAGCGCAGTACTTCTCCTCGTTGATCCCCTCCTGAGATTCCTTCTCGAGGTCTGGCAAGTAGATACTAGGGGCGAAACCATAATGAGTACATTTGAATGTACTCAGCAAGACATCCATCATGTAACTTACCAAATGCAAGTATGCTTATATGGTGTAATAGGTAGGCTATAAATAGGGTTCACTAACAATGGTGTTCATATAGGATGACACCACAGTTGCAGTCAGGTAAATCTGTATCTTCGTTGAAGAAGATACTTCAGAAGAAAATAATATAGTTTTTCTTTCGCATGTAGACATCACATGTACAAGAGGTTTTGTAAAACTTTATTTAAAGAAAGTTTTCTCTTTGCAAAACTTCTTGGAATCAATTTCCAGAATTCTTGCTTAGAGTAGAAAAGTTTTTATTTGCAAAACCTTCTGTTTTGTAAAACAACTTCTGGCTTTCCGTCATTAGTACCTCCATGGTACAAAATTTCCTTCCTTTCCGAACTTCCCAAGTTCAACACCTTTTTGAAAAAACATCTTTTTGAAAACATTGACACAATGCTAGCTACATGGCCATTCAACTGTCCATATCCGAGGACGCGGCTTCTTCGAAAAAGTTGTACTCTGCAGAGGTGTACACATCCACTAGATCCAAAACTCTGCCATGGACCACCCATGGATCGTCACAGCGATATGCAAGCACCAGAGAATTGATCCTAACTGTCCACTCTGACACAAGCTAGTATGTGCTTATTCCTTCAGGTGGGTTGTCTCCCCGGCATCAGGTCCTGCCTTGCCTAGTCGGGAGGCCCAGCTGTCGCATCCGGAGGGAAAATTAATCCCACACTGTGTATGTCCCGTTTCTCCCTCCTGGCGACACTTCGGTTCAGAGAATCAGCTTCTCTATAGCACTTTGGAATAAAACATACACTAACAAGTTCAAGCATCTAGATAGGCCCCATACCCATATAGGGGTAGAGTGGCAGTACGGTAAAGGTTGTCCGGCGAAGACTAGGTTATGTGTCATTTTTGAAAACATGTTTTTCCCAAAAATGACCACTTCCACATTCCTCCGGAGAATAAGGATCCGCCTTTTCTCCGGATTTTCCATAAAGCCTTTGTTTTGTAAAAACACAATTTTAGGGTGTCCACTTAGGGACTAGTATATTTAATGGTAATAAATACCATATGGTGGCTTATGGGCTTGGTAACACCAAGTTTCAACTACTGGCATAGTAGTATATATATAATAGTAGTATTCACTCAAAAATATTTTTTGGAAATCAAAGTTTTTTGTAAAACTTTTCAGAAGTAAAACATGCATGATAGATAATGATAAGTGTATTATAACAGCAAGCATCGGGATGTCTTGCCTTAAATCTCTTTGTGTCCCTGGTCTTGAAGTAGCTTGATTTGACACACAGCTCTACGACTCCACCTTCTTCTTCCTCGTTGTTCTAACGCCGTAAAAAAAATAAAGACACACACTCATCACCAGAAGGACAATAAAGTAATCAAACCACACCTACAGCAAGGCAACACATACTAATGCAATCACAAACAAAATTATCGAGAGAACTACCTCACAAACTCTCAGAGTGCAAGACTATCGTCAGGAAACATATGGTTTTAAAGGAACATATTCCACACCACAATATCATAGGTTGAGTGGGGGTACCACTATCATACCAAGATATTAAGGAAGCTAAAAATATAGCTTGTGGTAACAAGGGTGAGGCTACTAAGGTGTTCATAAACAAACAATGTCATATCAACCATCAAAACAACACCCATGGCAGTGGGTATTAACAACAACACAAGCAATCAATCCAAACAAGTTTACCAATAGCCTTAAGCATATACAACAAGGTACTACTAAATATAATGATAACACTAGCACCAAACTTATGCTAAGGTAAACACTCATACAATTTCCAAACAGCAAAACAAACAGAACACATATGAATTATCTAGTTATTTAATAAGCTAAAGTCTACACCAAAGCTAAGGAATCACTCAATAATGAAAGTAACGAAACAAACCAGTGGCTCAATAAATTGTAACAAGTCAATAAAACACACTCTAAAATAGAATAACAACAAGGTACATTACTCTTAGCAAAATATCAAATGACAGGAGTCAGCTATTAGCAAACTAGTAGGGAAAATTTACACAAGCATGCCCTAAGGGATAATTGCATTCCACAACCCATAAAGTCACACAACTACAATATAAATACCATAATAACAGAAGGGAAAACATTCTAAACGTGCTAGGGATCATCATACACTCCTAAAAATAAAAGGACAATAATAAGGGAGCAAACTCAACATCTAGTGGGACACTAATGCAACACTAGAGGAGCAATCAATACTATGAGAATGAAATTTTCCTAAACCATAGATACATGAATAAAAAACACCTACTAACAGTACATATACCTTACACATGCTAGTAATCAAATATACTAAAAAAATGCTATGAAAACAACTACTCATACTAGTGAAAACAATATAGTTAGATAAAACAATCAATGCTACACATGCTCTCCTATGAAATAATGTGTAAGCTAACAGAGGTGATACCATCACTACATCAGTACCAAAATGGTACTGGAATCACATAACCATCCCAAAAATATAGGTATATAATCATAGCAAAAATAGCTCACAATATCTAGTCCATAAAAATACTAGAAAACAATAAGAAACTAATTATGTTTCTATTTGTTTTTCCAATCATGTACAAACTTCCTAGCATACTAGTAATGAAAGAAAAACACTTAATAACAGTAACCAACACATTTACACATGCTAGGAAACAAGTTTATAACAAACCATCATTTATTTTAAATCAAACACACAAGATTCAAAATAAACAGAAAAGTGCTGTTTCTAGAAATGCACACCAACAATAATCCAGAGCCCTAAAAATTATGAAAAGCTTGTATTACATAGATCTAATCACACACAAGCTCATCCAATTGTATTCACATCAAAAATAATTTTTAAACTCTCTCTAAAAATCTTAGAAAAGGCTACTGGTATTTCACCAAATTGGATGGCATTTCCAAATGGTAGCTCACCTTGATGCAAGGTCAAGTCTCACTGATAGACCTTTCCAAGGGCTACTCAGAACAGTTTGGTTTGCAAGATTTGGCCACTTAAAACTCAAGTTATGATTAAAATGGTGAAACGGAGTGCTTCTGCGATTTTTATTAGTTCTTTTAAAATATAGCACAAAATGCATTTCTGTAAGTTGGGTGTGGTTAATAATTAGTAGATCTAGCTCTTTGATTTTTGGTTTGGCAAATTTTACTCGTTTGCATTTTCATTTCGAATTAAAGTAACATGCCTGAAATAGCTCTGCAGAAAAAGAAAAAGAATCAACCTGCGCGGGCCAACGGGCTGGATCCCGGAGGGAGATGGGCCGCGCGGAGCGGTGCCGGCCCGCTAGACGAGCGCGCGCGCCGAACAGGTATGCCACCGTCCGATGCGAGATCTGCGGCCGAGATCTGACGGGGCGAGGTTTAAACGGATCCACTGGATGTGGATCCGACGGCCAGGGAGCTTCCACGTGAAGAGGTCGACGGGAACCGTAACAGACGGCGGAGTCCGCTCCGGCCGCCGCTGCGGAGGCCCGTCCTCGCTGCCGGTGGCTCCCGTGGCTCCCTAGAAACGATAGGAGCACCAGGAGGACCAGAGGGACGCGACGGAGCCGATGCTCGCCTAGATTTCAGAAGGAGGAGGTCGGAGTGGGGAGTTTGTCGGGCACGGCGGCCACGGACGAAGGACGACGGTGGCGATGGGGTTCCGGGGGGTAGATCTACAAATTGGAGGGGGCATGAGCACTAGTGGGGTTCAGGGATGGTGTGGAGGGAGAGAGGACTCCCGGAAACGTCCCGCGTCGGAGGGTTTGCCGTGCAGCTCGCCGGCGGTTTCGGGAGCTCGATTTCGGCGAGGTGTGGATACATAGAGAGGGGTTCTGGGCGCCGTGCTCCGATTCAGATGAGGAGGAGGGGGACTGGTGATATGGCGCGCAAGAGGGGAGGCACTGAGAGGCTATCCGCAGGGCACGACCTCCTGGCGTCCACGGTGATCACCGCGGCGAGGGCGAACAGGCCAGGGGGGCTCTCCTCGGGCAAAACCTTGCCAGGGAGGCTGGCCGTGGAGAGAGGAAGCAAAGGCCACAAGGGCTCGGGCAGGGGGGACACCAGGGAGGTGGGGGAGGTGTGAGCTCTCACAGCACCCGAAGGTGTTTGATATGAAGGAGAGGGGGAAGCAGGGGATCCAGGGGGTGGGGAACTGGCTCTTCGAGCTCGTGGAAGTCCAATCTTCTAGAAGGTGGGTCCAGGAGACAGCAGAGTATGGAGGAGAGGTGTGGGCATGTCAGCCCATGCCAGAACTTAGTGTGTAAGTCAAGTGGGGGGGTGGATGGGTATGGCAGTGCCATTTGCGCCCAGGAAGTCAATGGGGTGGGGTCTAGGTGACTAGGCATGCCAGGAATCCAAAGTGAGAGAAAAGGAAGGAAAAATATCACCCAATGATCACTTTCCAAAATAGAGCAGAAGGTGTTTGTGCTGGTTTTCTTCAAAAACTTGAACACAACATATGCAAGAAAATATGTCTAGGAGGTAGGTAATGGAAAATGGGGTAGGGTAGTGGTGGTCTCCCACTTTTCTCAAATTGTTTCCTTTGAAAACTTTCAATTTTCCAAAAACTGCTGTTTCTGTTTTTAAATGTTTTCTCCAAAATTTTGAATAGAAGATATGTTTGAAAACATGTTTAATGGATAGAGAATCAAAAATCTAGTCTAGGGGTGGTGGTCCCCAAATTTTCTGAAAAGATTTGTTTCACAAAATTTTGGAAATTCAAAAAATGCTGAAACTGTTTTTGGATGTTTTCTTCAAAAATTTGAAAATGACCAGCAAATGTTTTTGGATAACTAGGTCACATATGACCCTAGGAATGTTGGGGAAGTTTCCCAAGGATTTTAGAAATACTTTTATTAACAAAAACATTAAAAGTCCATTTCTGGCCTTTTTGAAAATAGCTTTTAATAAATAGGAAAATGTTTATAAACCAAGTATTTTTTAGTTGGGGTGGAAGGGTATATAATATAGGTATCAAAAGTGATTTTTAATAAACAACTCCTTTGAAAAATATTTGAGATACCAAGTGCAAAAGGATGATAACAGGAATTTATTTAATAAGCCAAAATCCCTGAGAGAGGATAAATCACTTGATCATGGGAAACAAAAATGGGTCACATGAATATGAGGTAAAAGTCATGAAGATGACAAGGGAAGGTTCACTTATCTCAAAAAGGATAGGAGTGATTTTTAGGAAGACTTAACAAAAGCATTATGATAACAGGGACATGATCATATTTGTTGGGAAGACCTCAAGAGGGTTTTGGAAGAAAATGAATGGGTTTAATAATCAAATACAAACATAAGGATAGGGCTCATAGATAGGTACCATTATATCCATGATGATATACTGGTCAAAGATCAGGATTCCTCCTTAGGGCAGGAGGCCAAACTAGAGAAGTAAAACAGAACATAAGATGAGATATAAATAGGATATAACATGCTACTGATGTAAGGGCTTTGTTATTTGTAGATCTTATTAATTGAAACAACTCACAAACACTCACAACAGTTATAAATACTTTGAGACAAAGAAAAAGATAAGGTCACCTCATAAGCATGTAATAACAAGACTTTAACAAGTTCCCTCAAGCAAAGGAGTTCTGCAGTTTTAAATTCTTGGATTTTTCCCTCAAGTGTTTTAAAGAAAGTTAGTGGTCAAGCCAAACCACTTAAGGAAGATTTTTATAAAAGAGGTTCACCTCAATTCTTGTTATTGATGTAACCATTTTGTTTTGGTTGGTTCCAACACCAACACTCAAGATCAAACAAGGCAGACAGAGGTGAAACAAGATTAATTGTTAAGCATTTTAAAAAAGTTTTTGTTGGCCCTGAATTTTGACTCTCCAACAACTACATTTTGTTGGTTTCCAAAAAGAGGGGTGTGACAGATCTCCCCCCCTTAAAATGAATCTCGTCCCCGAGATTCGTAAGGGAAAACATGGGAGTGGGTTTTCTCAACACACAGCCACACAAAACAGTCAGGGGCTAGAATTTTCTTTACCCAAGAAAAACAAAACAATTTTTTTTATAGAAATGGTCAGCAGGCCAATCTTGATCCATAAAAGTTGTTTTTCTCTGGTACTCAAAATAAAATTCCACTTTAATGTTTATAAAAAAATTTGGCCACCCATAAGTGGTCACAGAAGCCTAGTTTTGCAGGGGTAGAGGCTATCAACAGCTAGTGATCCTTTCCATGATTTGAAAGAAAAACCAGGAGCTAGGTTCACCCAGATTTTTCTTGAGTGTTCAGCTGACGTGTGGGACAGGGCCCACTTGGCAGTCGGTGCCCTTCTCTCATCTTTTTCTCCTTCTTGCCTTTCCTTCTCATCTGGTGCGTACACCATCGGCATCAGGGCGTCCCGCCCATAGTGAGTCCATGGTGGGCTGACACCTTGCTCTGGGACTGCTGTGAGTGTGACATGTTGATGCTTTGGCCACTTGAGGAGGGATGCGTCGGTGGTTTCGCGCCATTTGCAAACACTGCCGCTGGATTCTTTGGCTCTTCCCGCGTAGTGCTTGATGAAGGAGAGGGCTCTGCTCTCGCTGCTATAAGAAGGGTAGCCGAGGTTCTCTAAATCGCACCACACGATGGGCTTCATTTCCCAGTCGATCGATGACTTCTTCAAGGAGTATGTCACCCTGCTGGAGCAAGCAAATCCCTTGGAGCACTTCCTCATCGTGCTACTCTTCAGCTGTTGCTTGGTGGGATCGGTCACCGTGATCCTGGTAGCCATGATCTTCGCATTCTGGGACATCCATGACTGGTGGTATGGTACCAGGGACAAGACCATGGTGGAGGAAGGACGAGCTGTGGCGCCGGTGGTTGCGCCATTGGAGACTCACGCTGGTGGCACTAGGCCTGGAGGACTGGAGGGGCTTCGTCGTCGACTGACTCGGGGTTCTACGTCAGGTGAGGGTAGCTCACCTTCAG
This sequence comes from Alopecurus myosuroides, assembly GCA_028641055.1. Taxonomy (NCBI): domain Eukaryota; kingdom Viridiplantae; phylum Streptophyta; class Magnoliopsida; order Poales; family Poaceae; genus Alopecurus; species Alopecurus myosuroides. Next base: position 310,867,055 of record CM054062.1, on the reverse strand, counting down.
ACTAGGCTCCACTAGTAATAGCTAGGCAATGTTAGGGTCTACACCAGAGTAGGTGTAGCGGTCTGTGTTGGAAAACAGGCTTGTATCTTATTTTTCTGAAACTTTTATCTGTTAGGTGTAATGTTATTTCCCGAACAATGCATCCCTTTGAAATTCCTGAGAGAATTTGTAGTTCTTCAAGATCATTCTTCTGCTTGTGGGGTCTTGTGGCAAAGCAATGTGCAGAGTGTAACCACACCAGGCAGGCATGGAAGGGTTTTACTTCCAAAGTATTTTTTAGAAGATTTTTCGAAGGGAGGATTAATTAGAGATAGCTTAAAACATCCTAGGTTTCTTTGGGCAACAAAACAATGTGGTTGTACTAGTTTTGTTAAGATGAGAAAACACTAGTGTAACTAGTTTTAAAAAAGTTTTTCACACTGGTAAGCAAGGAAGGGAAAACTACTCCACCAAAACAGAGCAAGAAAAATCATCACACACAATTCCTAACAGTCAGTACTCAAAAACAAGCAAAACAGGTACTTTAAATGCTAACAGACGTCTAAAAAGAAACGCGGAGGAAAAAGGGTAGCTCAGGTGAAATAACTGAGCAAAAACCTATGCATCCTATGGGTCTGAGTCAACCAGGGTTGTTTGAAAGTTTCTTCCCACTCTTCCTGATCTTGAGGACTTCCTTCACTTTGTTCAGGTTGGAGAGAGACTTGATTGGTAAGATCACTTCAGTGTAAGAGGTTGTGGCAGATCTTCATTCTTTGTATCGAAATCACCTGGGTGATGAGGTTCTCTTAGAAGGAAAAACTTTGGCTTCTTCAGCTTGCAAATCACTAAGGTCCCCTTGGGAATCGTCAAGCAGCTAATTTTTTAAAGTTCTCAGAAGAACAAAAAAACTTTTGGAAAACCTTTACATAAAAACCAAAGTGTGTATTATTTTGTTTTCAAAAAGTTGTCTGAAAAGTTTTGAGCCATAAATTTTGTTTGAAACAGAGGTTATAAATTTTGTTTGAAAAAGTTTGTTTGCAAAAGGGCTATAAGTTTTGTTTTCAAAAAGTTTTGAGCCATGAAAACAAAGGAGAAAAAGGACATGTGGACTATTTTCTCTGGTTCCCAACTCTCGGGTTGTAAATTTGGCAATAATTTTGGGAGTAAGGGAGAGTAGGAGCTATGCTTAGGATTTTCTTTGGATAAAATATCTTAGGTAATAATATAGTTTTTACCAAAATATTTTTATTTCCTAACTGACGTCCATGCTAACTAAGGTCTCCTAAAGTCAGGATAGCTCTGATACCAACTCTGTAAGGTCCGCCCCAGAACCACTGTTCAAGGACACCTTCGATATGCATACATTCACGATCCCAGGAAATTCAGTCGTGAACAACATATCAAGTTGGTACACAGATACAATATCCATCACACGGTTACACAAAACACTTACAAAAGAGACATGGTCACCTGACCAAGTCCACACAACTGCCACGCAGGGCAAACACACAACACACACAGCGGAAGACTAACACACAAAACGTGGTAGAGCCCAAGTCACGCCTTAACCTACAGGCTGCTGACTGGGAGACGATCCTAGTTCGCAATGGCCATCAGCGCAGTACTTCTCCTCGTTGATCCCCTCCTGAGATTCCTTCTCGAGGTCTGGCAAGTAGATACCAGGGGCGAAACCATAATGAGTACATTTGAATGTACTCAGAAAGACATCCATCATGTAACTTACCAAATGCAAGTATGCTTATATGGTGTAATAGGTAGGCTATAAATAGGGTTCACTAACAATGGTGTTCATATAGGATGACACCACAGTTGCAGTCAGGTAAATCTGTATCTTCGTTGAAGAAGATACTTCAGAAGAAAATAATATAGTTTTTCTTTCGCATGTAGACATCACATGTACAAGAGGTTTTGTAAAACTTTATTTAAAGAAAGTTTTCTCTTTGCAAAACTTCTTGGAATCAATTTCCATAATTCTTGCTTAGAGTAGAAAAGTTTTTATTTGCAAAACCTTCTGTTTTGTAAAACAACTTCTGGCTTTCCGTCATTAGTACCTCCATGGTACAAAATTTCCTTCCTTTCCGAACTTCCCAAGTTCAACACCTTTTTGAAAAAACATCTTTTTGAAAAAGTTGACACAATGCTAGCTACATGGCCATTCAACTGTCCATATCCGAGGACGCGGCTTCTTCGAAAAAGTTGTACTCTGCAGAGGTGTACACATCCACTAGATCCAAAACTCTGCCATGGACCACCCATGGATCGTCACAGCGATATGCAAGCACCAGAGAATTGATCCTAACTGTCCACTCTGACACAAGCTAGTATGTGCTTATTCCTTCAGGTGGGTTGTCTCCCCGGCATCAGGTCCCGCCTTGCCTAGTCGGGAGGCCCAGCTGTCGCATCCGGAGGGAAAATTAATCCCACACTGTGTATGTCCCGTTTCTCCCTCCTGGCGACACTTCGGTTCAGAGAATCAGCTTCTCTATAGCACTTTGGAATAAAACAGACACTAACAAGTTCAAGCATCTAGATAGGCCCCATACCCATATAGGGGTAGAGTGGCAGTACGGTAAAGGTTGTCCGGCGAAGACTAGGTTATGTGTCATTTTTGAAAACACGTTTTTCCCAAAAATGACCACTTCCACATTCCTCCGGAGAATAAGGATCTGCCTTTTCTCCGGATTTTCCATAAAGCCTTTGTTTTGTAAAAAACACAATTTTAGGGTGTCCACTTAGGGACTAGTATATTTAATGGTAATAAATACCATATGGTGGCTTATGGGCTTGGTAACACCAAGTTTCAACTACTGGCATAGTAGTATATATATAATAGTAGTATTCACTCAAAAATAGTTTTTGGAAATCAAAGTTTTTTTGTAAAACTTTTCAGAAGTAAAACATGCATGATAGATAATGATAAGTGTATTATAACAGCAAGCATCAGGATGGCTTGCCTTAAATCTCTTTGTGTCCCTGGTCTTGAAGTAGCTTGATTTGACACACAGCTCTACGACTCCACCTTCTTCTTCCTCGTTGTTCTAACGCCGTAAAAAAAATAAAGACACACACTCAGCACCAGAAGGACAATAAAGTAATCAAACCACACCTACAGCAAGGCAACACATACTAATGCAATCACAAACAAAATTATCGAGAGAACTACCTCACAAACTCTCAGAGTGCAAGACTATCGTCAGGAAACATATGGTTTTAAAGGAACATATTCCACACCCCAATATCATAGGTTGAGTGGGGGTACCACTATCATACCAAGATATTAAGGAAGCTAAAAATATATCTTGTGGTAACAAGGGTGAGGCTACTAAGGTGTTCATAAACAAACAATGTCATATCAACCATCAAAACAACACCCATGGCAGTGCGTATTAACAACAACACAAGCAATCAATCCAAACAAGTTTACCACTAGCCTTAAGCATATACAACAAGGTACTACTAAATATAATGATAACACTAGCACCAAACTTATGCTAAGGTAAACACTCATACAATTTCCAAACAGCAAAACAAACAGAACACATATGAATTATCTAGTTATTTAATAAGCTAAAGTCTACACCAAAGCTAAGGAATCACTCAATAATGAAAGTAACCAAACAAACCAGTGGCTCAATAAATTGTAACAATTCAATAAAACACACTCTAAAATAGAATAACAACAAGGTACATTACTCTTAGCAAAATATCAAATGACAGGAGTCAACTATTAGCATACTAGTAGGGAAAATTTGCACAAGCATGCCCTAAGGGATAATTGCATTCCACAACCCATAAAGTCACACAACTACAATATAAATACCATAATAACAGAAGGGAAAACATTCTAAACGTGCTAGGGATCATCATACACTCCTAAAAATAAAAGGACAATAATAAGGGAGCAAACTCAACATCTAGTGGGACACTAATGCAACACTAGAGGAGCAATCAATACTATGAGAATGAACTTTTCCTAAACCATAGATACATGAATAAAAAAACACCTACTAACAGTACATATACCTTACACATGCTAGTAATCAAATATACTAAAAAAATGCTATGAAAACAACTAGTCATACTAGTGAAAACAATATAGTTAGATAAAACAATCAATGCTACACATGCTCTCCTATGAAATAATGTGTAAGCTAACAGAGGTGATACCATCACTACATCAGTACCAAAATGGTACTGGACTCACATAACCATCCCAAAAATATAGGTATATAATCATAGCAAAAATAGCTCACAATATCTAGTCCATAAAAATACTAGAAAACAATAAGAAACTAATTCTGTTTCTATTTGTTTTTCCAATCATGCACAAACTTCCTAGCATACTAGTAATGAAAGAAAAACACTTAATAACAGTAACCAACACATTTACACATGCTAGGAAACAAGTTTATAACAAACCATCATTTATTTTAAATCAAACACACAAGATTCAAAATAAACAGAAAAGTGTTGTTTCTAGAAATGCACACCAAAAATAATCCAGAGCCCTAAAAATTATGAAAAGCTAGTATTACATAGATCTAATCACACACAAGCTCATCCAATTGGATTCACATCAAAAATCATTTTTAAACTCTCTCTAAAAATCTTAGAAAAGCCTACTGGTATTTCACCAAATTGGATGGCATTTCCAAATGGTAGCTCACCTTGATGCAAGGTCAAGTCTCATTGATAGATCTATCCAAGGGATACTCAGAACTGTTTGGTTTGCAAGATTTGGCCACTTAAAACTGAAGTTATGATTAAAATGGTGAAACAGAGTGCTTCTGCCATTTTTATTAGTTCTTTTAAAATATAGCACAAAATGCATTTATGTAAGTTGGGTGTGGTTAAGAATTAGTAGATCTAGCTCTTTGATTTTTGGTTTGGAAAATTTTACTCGTTTGCATTTTCATTTCGATTTAAAGTAACATGCCTGAAATAGCTCTGCAGAAAAAGAAAAAGAATCAACCTGCGCGGGCCAACGGGCTGGATCCCGGAGGGAGATGGGCCGCGCGGAGCGGTGCCGGCCCGCTAGACGAGCGCGTGCGCCGAACAGGTATGCCGCCGTCTGATGCGAGATCTGATGGGGCGAGGTTTAAACGGATCCACTGGATGTGGATCCGACGGCCAGGGAGCTTCCACGTGAAGAGGTCGACGGGAACCGTAACAGACGGCGGAGTCCGCTCCGGCCGCCGCTGCGGAGGCCCGTCCTCGCCGCCGGTGGCTCCCGTGGCTCCCTGGAAACGAGAGGAGCACCAGGAGGAGCAGAGGGACGCGACGGAGCCGATGCTCGCCTAGATTTCAGAAGGAGGAGGTCGGAGTGGGGAGTTCGTCGGGCGCGGCGGCCACGGACGAAGGACAACGGTGGCGATGGGGTTCCAGGGGGTAGATCTCCAAATTGGAGGGGGCATGAGCACTAGTGGGGTTCAGGGATGGTGTGGAGGGAGAGAGGACTCCCGGAAACGTCCCGCATCGGAGGGTTTGTCGTGGAGCTCGCCGGCGGTTTCGGGAGCTCGATTCCGGCGAGGTGTGGATACACAGAGAGGGGTTTTGGGCGCCGTGCTCCGATTCAGATGAGGAGGAGGGGGACTGGTGATATGTCACGCAAGAGGGGAGGCACTGAGAGGCTATCCGCAGGGCACGGCCGCCTGGCGTCCACGGTGATCACCGCGGCGAGGGCGAACAGGCCAGAGGGGCTCTCCTCGGGCAAAACCTTGCCAGGGAGGCTGGCCGTGGAGAGAGGAAGCAAAGGCCACAAGGGCTCGGGCAGGGGGACACCAGGGAGGTGGGGGAGGTGTGAGCTCTCACAGCACCCGAAGGTGTTTTATATGAAGGAGAGGGGGAAGGAGGGGATCCAGGGGGTGGGGAACTGGCTCTTCGAGCTCGTGGAAGTCCAATCTTCTAGAAGGTGGGTCCAGGAGACAGCAGAGTATGGAGGAGGGGTGTGGGCATGTCAGCCCATGCCAGAACTTAGTGTGTAAGTCAAGTGGGGGGGGTGGATGGGTATGGCAGTGCCATTTGCGCCCAGGAAGTCAATGGGGTGGGGTCTAGGTGACTAGGCATGCCAGGAATCCAAAGTGAGAGAAAAGGAAGGAAAAATATCACCCAGTGATCACTTTCCAAAATAGAGCAGAAGGTGTTTGTGCTGGTTTTCTTCAAAAACTTGAACACAACATAGGGATGGAAATATTATCCACGGATCCAGATATCCATGGATATCCAACCCGTTAGGTAAGGGTTTGGAGGGCATCTTCTACCCATGGATTTTCACAGGTGGATATCCACGAACTTACGGGTTAGGCACGGATCCAAAATTGGCTCCATGGATACCTGGTGGATATCCACATGAGAAGTATGGCCCACATGTATTGAGCATATTATATTGTCTTGTTATTGTAAACTTGCAAATTCATATCAACCATTAAGTATTGATAATATTATGTCGTGTTCATCCTGACTGTGGTGTATCTCAAACTTAATATTTCTATTATGTGACCTTTTATTTTAATCATCGATGCTTCCATGTCCACATGGTTATGTATGGTGTTTTGATTGCTTCATGGATCTGGATATCCATGGATAGTTGGATATCTAACGGGTATGGGCATGGGTAGCATCCGTGACCTATGGATACTTTCATGGGTGGGCAATAAAGAACCTCATGGATATGGGCATGGATTTGGATCGGATCAACCCACCCAAACCCACCCCATTGCCATCCCTAACACAACATATGCAATAAAATATGTCTAGGAGGTAGGGAATGGAAAATGGGGCAGGTTAGTGGTGGTCTCCCACTTTTCTCAAATTGTTTCTTTTGAAAACTTTCAATTTTCCAAAAACTGCTGTTTCTGTTTTTAAATGTTTTCTCCAAAATTTTGAATAGAAGATATGTTTGAAAACATGTTTAATGGATAGAGAATCAAAAATTGAGTCTAGGGTTGGTGGTCCCCAAATTTTCTGAAAACATTTGTTTCACAAAATTTTGGATATTCAAAAAATGCTGAAACTGTTTTTGGATGTTTTCTTCAAAATTTTTGAAAATGACCAGCAAATGTTTTTGGATAACTAGGTCACATATGACCCTAGGAATGTTGGGGAATTTTCCCAAGGATTTTAGAAATACTTTATTAACAAAAACATTAAAAGTCCATTTCTGGCCTTTTTGAAAATAGCTTTTAATAAATAGGAAAATGTTTATAAACCAAGTATTTTTGAGTTGGGGTGGAAGGGTATATAATATAGGTATCAAAAGTGATTTTTAATAAACAACTCCTTTGAAATATATTTGAGATACCAAGTGCAAAAGGATGATAACAGGAATTTATTTAATAAGCCAAAATCCCTGAGAGAGGATAAATCACTTGATCATGGGAAACAAAAATGGGTCACATGAATATGAGGTAAAAGTCATGAAGATGAAAAGGGAAGGTTCACTTAGCTCAAAAAGTATAGGAGTGATTTTTAGGAAGACTTAACAAAAGCATTATGATAACAGGGACATGATCATATTTGTTGGGAAGACCTCAAGAGGGTTTTGGAAGAAAATGAATGGGTTTAATAATCAAATACAAACATAAGGATAGGGCTCATAGATAGGTACCATTATATCCATGATGATATACTGGTCAAAGATCAGGATTCCTCCTTAGGGCAGGAGGCCAAACTAGAGAAGTAAAACAGAACATAAGATGAGATATAAATAGGATATAACATGCTACTGATGTAAGGGCTTTGTTATTTGTAGATCTAATTAATTGAAACAACTCACAAACACTCACAACAGTTATAAATACTTTGAGACAAAGAAAAAGATAAGGTCACCTCATAAGCATGTAATAACAAGACTTTAACAAGTTCCCTCAAGCAAAGGAGTTCTGCAATTTTAAATTCTTGGATTTTTCCCTCAAGTGTTTTAAAGAAAGTTAGTGGTCAAGCCAAACCACTTAAGGAGGATTTTTATAAAAGAGGTTCACCTCAATTCTTGTTATTGATGTAACCATTTTGTTTTGGTTGGTTCCAACACCAACACTCAAGATCAAACAAGGCAGACAGAGGTGAAACAAGATTAATTGTTAAGCATTTTTAAAAAAAAATTGTTGGACCTAATTTTTGATTCTCCAACAACTGCATTTTGTTGGTTTCCAAAAAGTGGGGTGTGACAGTGAGGTGTGTGCTTGTGGTGGTGCGTGCGTGGGAAGAGGAGGACGGGGCGTGCTCACCGAGGGGCTGGGTGGCGAGGAGTGGCGACGGGGAGCAGAGGAAGAACGCCGACGGCCGAGGTCTTCACGGTGGCGAGGCGAGCTCCAGGGGCCTCCCCGAGCCCGGCCGTGGTGACGAGGAGGTAGCAGAAGGTGGCCCGGTTCCGTTCCCGGGCTCGGACGGCGTCGGGGGAGGTTCAAACGGCGGCGAGGAGCTCCTCAACTACCGGCCATGGCTGCCTCTTTTCTGGGTTTCAGAGAAGTTCAGAGAAAAAGAAGCAGGAGGGAAAGAGAGGGGGAAAAATGGCGGCGGCGGCAGGAGAACGGAGGGGAGGCTAGGGTTTCCCTAGGACCTCGGGGTAGATATAGAGAGGGAAGGGATCAGGTAGGGCTGCAGGTGGGGGAGCCCTCCCCTTTTCTCTGTCTCCGTACACAAGGAGGAAGACGACAGCGATGGGGGCGCTTGGGCCTGGGGTAGTAGGTGGGCTCAGCCCACTTGGGCTGGCCTGCCTCCCCCATTTTTTTTCCTATTTCTTTTTATTCCTTTTTTTGTAGAGAATGGAAAAGAGAGGAAATAGAAGGGTTTTTAGGGTTTATAAAATTATGAAAATAAGTTGATTGTACTGAACATTTGAAATTCCCATATGCACCAACTTTGGTTTTCCAAAATTTCGAATATTTATTTGGTGTTTGAATTTGAATTTGAAATTCAACTTAGGGTTTTAATAAAAGGAATTTTATTAACCAAGTCAATTGTTAATTTCAATTCAATTTTTATGGAAACAACTGATTTGTTTCTGTTAGTGATTTATTTTGAAAACATTGGAACATACCAAGTATGAGCCAATTGGTTTGAAATTGAATGGAATTTTCAAATTGAAACACATGCCACATGCAATGCTTATGATGACATGATGCATTAACATAAATTAACAAGAAGCAAAACATTCTAAGGTTGTTTTCATACTTGGGATGTTACATGGAGCTCCCAAGACTCTTTGCGATTTGCGCGGACCCATCCTTAGTGGTGGCTACGACATTTCGTCAGGGGTCTTGGGATATTGCATTTCGACGCACGTTTGGTCCGGGTGAGGCAGAGGAATGGACTGAGCTATTGGGAGCGCTTCCTGCTGATGTGTCGGGGGCCCTGACCAGGTGACCTGGTCATTGGCCTCGTATGGGACTTTCACGGTTCAGTCGGCCTATCGATCCATGTTTGCTGCACCCACTAGGTCGTGGGCCTCCCCCTTTGGTAGTCCTCACTTCCCTTGAAGATTAAGATATTTGTGTGGCAGTTACTAAGGGATAGGCTACCCTCTGGGATTGAGGTGGCCAAACGCCGGGGACCAGGGGATGGCTTATGTCCACTCTGCAGGACCCCTGAATCGAGTACGCACATTTTCTTTGTGTGTCCCGCTGCCCGGTTTCAATGGAACTTCGTGCGAGAGGCCTTGGGTCCGGCATGGCTTGCCTTGGACCTTGGAGAGTTCCTAGAAACCCTGGCACACCATGCAGGAGGAGGCAGGTGTCTCTTCTGGCTGGTGTTTGCGGCGATGGCGTGGTCGTTGTGGACGACCCGTAATAAGATGGTGATTGAGAAGATCTTCTTGAGGCGGGCTTCTGACTCAGTTTTCAAATTCTTGGCCTTTTTGCAGTAGTGGCACCCGTTGTGTATACAACAGGACAGGGCGCGGCTGGACGACTCCATCGACAGACTCCTCGTAGTTGCGTGTAACCTCTCCGCTTTGGCGCCTCCCTGAGCCACCGCTCTAGGTCGGGCGTCCTCTCTGCCCACACCACCACCCCCCCTCGCCCCTTCTCTAGCGTGTGTGTGTGTTGGGTGCTTTTTTTCCTTTGGGTTGTGTTGTGCTGTGGCCCCAGCCTTGCGGGTGTGTTGTATCTGTGTCACTGTAAAATCCTGTGGTCGGTTGCTTTATTTATAAAGCGGGGTGAAAGCCTATTTCGAGTGGTCCCCCGCACTGGCCGACGTGGCCCCAACCATGGAAGTCAACTGGTCTCCATGTCGCCTCAACTCCGACTTCCATATTGAAGTCACCTGGCCTCCACCGAAGTTTTTTATGGCCTCCCTCTCCTCTCTCTCGAGTTGAAGGTTGCCCTTCTTCTCTCTATGTTTAGGGTTTAGATGTAATTTTTTTAAGATTTGATACATGTTTGCAATTCTAATTTGAAGTGGTACGACTTATTTAGGGATATTAGATTTGCTTGTGCCGATTAAGATCGGCAATTTTGAAGTTGTGCTTTGTGCCTAATTAGTTTTTTTATGGATTTTGTATCTATTCGCAACCGGCATCTATTGGTTATTTTATTATGATGATAATGATAATAGCTACCACTTTTTTATGGATATGGTATCTATTTATAATTGACGTCTATTTGTAATATTTTACATATGTATGTATTTATTTTCTATTTTTTGTATGGATATTGTTCTCATAATGGTTGTATTTTGTTTTTCTTCAATTTTGTAGGACGTCTCTTAACCAAGATATGTACGAAAATTATCATTGTGCCATGTTTATGGGGGAGAAACTGTGATTTTTAGCTATGTCCAATTGAGGTCCTTTAGGGTTGAAGTTAAGCCCGATGCGTGATACTCCAAGATGCAGTATGACTAGCACAAAGTATATCCAGTGGACCGGATTTCTCCCTTTTATAAATCTCGTATCTCATGGGATGCCGAAGATGAACCCTTGCAGGGATGTGGAAAGGAAGTGAGGTCAAGGGGGAAAAGGAGAGGCCATTGATACCTTCGAGCCGGATTTCCGAATGTAGTATGTAGCTTTTTTCCTAGTGCTCGAGATTTATCGAACCAGAAACTAGATGCTTGATAAGGACATTCAACAAGTCAGCCTAAGAAAGTCTTTATTAATCTTGATTTTGCCGAACCAACTTGCTCTATTAAAATGAGGTTGTCTTTAATGATTTAAAATAGAGCAGGGCTTCAGGTTTCATCTGCAGCAGTACGTTAGTAACATGGGATAAATAAGATACGATGGAAATTTTTAGTAATAATACATTCATATGCTATATAATGTACGTAGGCAATTCGTCCTTGAGTCACTTTGGCCCAGAGCACTGGTTACCATAGATTAATTCATTCACCTTGGCCCTATCCATCGCGCGGGGTTGCCTCAACTATTAAGAATTAACAGACAAAAACTTTAAACTCTGTGACATTATTGTGATTCCAAAGAGAATTATTTTCAGTTGCTGTACTCGTCCTCTCATAGAGTTTCTATTGGATGTATGCCCAAGATACAATAATATACATTTGTTTCATGATTAAAGTATTATGTTTTTATGCTATAACTGCTTTGATCACTGAATATGAGATTCAGAGGAAACCCCATACGCACGTGTAGAATCATAAACACACTGTTATACCCTTTGTCATGTATCATAGAACAAAGTTGTCAATATTAGATGACCATGTTTTCCTGGTCATGGACAAATGTTTTGTCAATATTAACAAGGGCAATTTGCTGTTTCAACAAAGTGGCTGGGTAGACCCAAGTTTTTGAGATACTGCGAGATTTTTTTTGGTAAATAGTATCATCATTGGATTGTTGTTTTGTTTGCTTCCTTAGACCATGAGAATATTCAATGGTGTTTACCGTAAGGATCATTTTGGTATAGTCAAGTTATCACACTATAAACCGAGTGATCAAAAAGGCTAACACCGGGTGGTCACGAAAGTATTCATTCCATTGTGATAGTTCAACATTGGGAATTACTCCTCTATTTAACAGAGAGATACATCCAGGATCCACTCGGTGAAATAGTATCGGTAAATAAGTCCGTGCAGGCAAGGACATGACACTAGTCATGGGGATACTATGTCACGGTCACGAGTAAAAGGAATCATACTAGATATCACAAATAATGTGATAAAGTGGTTAAAGAGTTTAATCACGGTCTTATCAATTATCTCGTCCCGAGGTATTCATTGGTATCGTGGAGTAATAGGAACTTGCTTAAGAAACCAACAGGTTCAGCAGTTTTGTTCGTATAACTCGTACGAAGCAATATGGAAGTCCACGGTCCTCATGTTGATTATTGATTAGGAAATTTGTTTCCTAATCATTTCTAGTTGTTATCGAACTTGTAGGGGTCACACACTTAAGTCGTCATAGTCATTTGTTCACATTGGATGGTCCGGAGAAATAGCGGGCATCATCCGGATGTTTCCATCGTGATAGAATTATTATTCAGAGAGATTACGGGGTCCATGTGATGTCACGTTATGTCGAGAATATTTATAACATTTTTATATAAGGTCGATGATTTTAGACATATGCGTCACAGGGTTCTGGAAGAGTTTCAGAGGACTTTCCATATAGGGGGCAGTGTCGGAGGAGGGAAGATTTCCTCTTATGGACAAACCCTAATTTTAGGGGCTGCAAGGTGGAGACCATGGTATCACGATGCGCATTAGGCTCCCCTAGGATTTTCCCTGATTTATTTGAAAAACAAATGAGGTGGAAAAATAAAAACAAAAAAAGGGAGGGGGTTGGACTCCATCTAGGAGTTCAATCTGATTCCTCGGGGGGCGGGGGGCATGGTGCGGCCAAGGAGGGAGAGGGGAAACCTAGCTCTCCCCCTATGGCAGGCCTCCCCTTTTCCCCACTATATATAACCACTCGTCCCTCGTAGAGAGGATACACAATTGGATCTTTTGTCTCTCTCTAGTTGATTAGAGGCTCTGATTAGGTTTTCTAATTAGAGGCCTTCTAATTGAATTAGAGCTTTCTATAATTGGGTTTTGAGGTGTCCTTGATGCAGACGTGATCACACGCTCGTTGGGCAATCCCAAGAGGAAGGTATGATGTAGTCTAGAGGAAATTTTTCCCCGATTAAGAAACCAGGATTATCAATCTAGTAGGACTTCGTAGTCTTGAAGAATGTTGCTTGTTGTCTGGCGCTTTAAGAAACAAGGAACCTACACACACACACACACACACACACACACACACAAACGTATAGAGAAGGTTGTCAATGTTCCCGTCTTGATGAAAACTAGAGAATTAAACATGTAGAATATTGAAAAAGTAATAAAAGTAAAAACAAAAACAGAACAGCAAGGAAAAAATGGTGAACGTGCTTGAAACAAGATGCAATAATGAGGGGAGCATAGTTTCACTAGTGGTGTCTCTCCAAAGAAAACAAACATGCTAGGTGAACAAATTAAAGTTGGGCAATTGAAAATCCTGAACTTATAGCAATACTATTATGACGAGATATAGTTCACGAGTTCTAACATTGTAGGCACTATGTCAAGGCATATGGACCGCTATCCAACATGCATCCATATATAAAATTCCACCTCAAGAAAACTATCCAATAAATCTATTTCGTATTAAGTTGCAGCAACGAGGCGATTGCTTGTGTGCAACAGACAAATGCATTAAGAACAATATGTAATGTAAGCAGTGGTCCTCGTCTGTAGACAAGAGCACCACTGTTTTCTCCGTCGTAGCAAAAGCACATCCCCCATCCGTCATGTTTCTGTCACTCGAGCACGTATGTAAGGGACGCATGAAACCACTATCTAGCATATAAACCCTCTCTTGGAGGTGAATACAACTACGTGGCCAGGATGAGGACGTGATCACACGCTCGTTGGGAGACCCCAAGCGCAAGGTATGATGCAGTCTAGCGTAAGTTTTCCCCTAGTATAGAACCAGAGTTATCGAAATAGTAGGACTCCGTAGTCTTGAAGAAGGGTTATTTATCAATGGCGCCAGAAAAAGTGTTGACGTGTAGTTGACGGGAGCGTGGAACCTGCACACAAACACAAACTATCTCTTTCCCTAACTTTCCGGTTGTAAATATTCCGGTCTTATTGAAAACAGGAGAATTAAATCTAGAGAGTCTTCGAAACAATAAAAGTAAAAATAGGGCAACAAGGAAAAAATGATGAAAGTGCTTAAAAGAAGATTTGCAATATCAGGAAAATAGGACCATGGGCCTGATACGTCCATTTTGCATCACTGTTTTATATTTTTATTTTCTGTTATTCATTGATACATTTCATGTTATAATGCATCACTTATGTTATTTTATCTTATTTTGCATGTTTCATAATTTTTGGAGAATAAACACCGGAACCAGAAATCTGATGGAAAAAGCACCGTCGAGATACCCTATTTCAGAAGTTCAGAAGAAGAGGCGGGACACCTGAGATGTCTTAGAAGATCAGAGGAGGAGGCTAGCCAGAAGGGGAGCCAGAGGGAGGCCACCAGGGGCCCACATCATGGGGTGGCGCCCCCCCCCCCTTGGCCGCGCCGCCAGGTAGTGTGGCCACCTTGGCCCACCTCTAGTCGATCCCTTTCACGTACTTGACCCCCAGGGAACCCTAAGCCCCGGACTATCATCGAAGAATTATTCCATCACCGCCTCGGGGCAGAAAACACCAGAGAGAGAAAAGCTCTCCGGCAGGGAGAAATCTGCCGGGGATTCCTATCCGGAGAGGGGAAATCATCGCCATTGTCACCGTCATCGCTCCGGGCATCATCAAGATCGTCATCGTCATCATCATCATCATCACCACCATCACCATCACCCTCATCATCCACCTTCATCCCGCTGTAACAATTAGGGGCCGCTATCGTTGTTTTACATTAGATCTCTCTCCCGGTGTGGATTACTTGTTAGTAGTTGATGCTTGTGAGATCTATCGGTGTTAGCACTTTATGACCAAATTGTTATTATCCATTATATCACCTCTGATTATGATGCATATGATGTATTGTGAGTAGTTCGTTTAGTTCTTGAGAACATGGGAGAAGTCATGATGTTAGTAGTGAAGTTATGTTGAAGTAATATCTCGTGGTTCGGTATTTAAGTTGTGGTGCTATTCTTCTAGTGGTGTCATGTGAACATCGACTACATGATACTTCACCTTTATGGGCCTAGGAGGATGCATTGTGTATTTGGCTACTAATTGTGAGGTTGCTGGAGTGACAGAAACCTAAACCCCCGTTAGGAAACCAATGCACGAGGGAGCGTAGAATCCCGGAGTTTTAAGGCTGTGGTTAGATTTTTCTTAATTACTTTCTTGTATTTGTGGATGCTTACGAGGGGTATAATCACAAGTATGTATTAGTTCTAGTTGGGCGGTGCATTAGCATAGGTTCACCCTCACGACACTTCACAAACCAATTTATATTAATCAACTGTAACAAAGCGAAAGCACTTGACGAAATTCCCATGTATCCCCGAGAACGTTTGGTAGTCATAAGTGAAAGCTCATGTCTCCTGTGATGATTTTGGTGATGATAACAATGCGGGTATGATTACTAACCATATGGTCTAAGTGTCTACATATGGCCTCATATATTTCACGATGATATTCTTGAGGAGTTTCACAAAAGATTTCTGAACAAGAAAAACTGTAGTCGGATTAGTCAGTCTCTGGCCCCGGAAATTCCGGGGCAAATAGGCCGGAATATCCGGCCCCAGCACCGGAATATTCCGTCCCTCTCGGTACTTCAAACGACAAAGTCCTGGCCTCGATCTGCCCGCGCACAGAAGATGGGGAAGAAATTTGCCCGGAAATTTCCAGGGCAAATTTCCGGCCCCTTGGTCCTTAGCAGATTTTGGAGGTGTCGCTGGTGCCCGCGCGCAGAAGATGGGGCGGAAATTTGCCCGAATATTCCGGGGAAAATATCCGGCCCCCTAGTCCTTAGCAAAAATGCAGTGGGTCGCTGATGCCCGCTTGCAGAGATGGGGGCGGATTATTGGCCGGAATTTTCCGGCTTCGGATTATTGAAAAATCCGCCCCCCGGATATTTCAAATATTCGACCTGATTGCCCCAGAAATTTCCGGTACCAACACCGGAATATTCCGTCCCTGGAGTGCTGCAATAGTCAGAATTTGGAGGAGGATATAAATAACTGTCTTCTTCCTCTAGATAGCTAGTCCGTCCATTCATCTCTCTCCTCCATTGTTCAAGAGCTCAAAACGCCCCGATCTCCCTCCTCCTCCAACCAAACTCGATGCCCTTCAAGGATCTCATGGAGGAGGCCTAGATCTACCTTTCTACCAAGCCAAAAAAAAATTCCCATACCATGCCCCTTGGGATCTTGTAATCTCTTGGTTGTTTTGTCATTGTAGAGAAACCCTAGTGCTTGTAGCTTCCACCTTGTAGCAAGAAGCTTCGGATAATTGAGAGCCTCCATATCACTTGTGGAGTTGCCTCAACCCCCTTGTAAAGGTTTGGTCAACGCCTTCAAGTCGACCTCATAGTGGAAACAAGAATCACCCTCACCGGAGAAGCTCAAGGAGAAAAAGGTGTGCACAACCGTTCTATTGAGGAGTGCCTAGGTGGCTCCCCACCTCTCCAACATAGACTTACTTCTTTCAAGAAGGAACTACGGGAAACATATCCTTCTCTCCGTGTTTTTCACTTGTGGTTATCTTGCGCCTTGCATTTACTTCCGTTGCATACTTGTTGCTTGTCACATAGAGTGTCTACCTAGTTGCACATCTAGATAACCAAGTTGTTTACTTGCTAAAGCCCCTCTAAAAGTGAAAAGGGATTAAAATTTGTAGGTCACCTATTCAACTCCCCCCTCTAGTTGACCATTGTGTACTTTCAATTGGTATTGGAGCCTCGGCTCTTATATCGGGCTTAAACGCCTAAGAGTATCATGGCCAATAGAGATGATCCCGAATCCTCTAAGGAGGAGCTCTCCAAAATGGCCGAGACTATAGCTAACCTAGAGAAAACGGTTGTGACCATTCAAACCCAATTGTCCAAGGTTAGCTCTAGTGTTGGCTCAGAGGTTTCTTTCATCAAGTGGATGTTGGAGAACATGATGGGTAAACTAAGGGGCACACGGATTCTTCCCATGTCTCCAATGCGGATAGTTTGGAACAGGAAACTCTTTCGGACGATACCGAGATCAAAGACAACATTGCCAAAGCTAAGGCGAAAGCCACACAAAAGGCTAAGGCAAAGGAGAATTCCGGAGGCTCCAAGTCTCAAACGGATAATGGTTCGGGGTCCAACTCAAAAGTTCCACCACCTCAAAATTATGACTCCATCCATCCAATAGTTTCAATGCCACACATTCTTACTGTTAGACTTCCTCCCATGTTTAACACTAATGAATTCTCTTCTTGGAAGTTTGAAATGGAGTCACATATTTCCGGCTCCTTTGTGGAGGAGTGTGATTGATGGGTTTCATCCCCATGACCCAAGCAACTTGAATCCTAGGGAAGATGTGGAATCTCAACTCAAGAAGACCGCCCTTGTCATCATTCAAGAGGCTCTTCCAAGGGAGCATCTCACTCACATTCGAGGTTGCAAGACCGCCAAGGAAGCATGGGACAAGCTTGATACATTGTTTCAAGTCAATGCTAGTATCCAATCATCCAAGTATGATGTGGCCATTGAAAAGTACGAGAACTTTGTTATGCAAGAGGATGAGTCCCCCGAGGAGCTATATAGGAGAGTTGTAACCCTCGCCAATCAATTGAGGGACTTTGGAAAAGAAGAGATCTTCGATGAGTGGATAAAGAGGAAGTTCATCAAAGCTATTACACCTTCCGAGAAGAACCTCTCCACTAGCATACGGACAAGAGCGGACTACAATTCCCTCAACTCCATTGGTGTTCTTAGTGAATTCATCGGCATATCCCTATCTCACAAGAGTGCGGATGATGCTCTCGCTCACTCAAGAGGAATAGGAAAGTCACCCAATCTTGCATTGAAGTCAAAGGCAACGGCTCGAGTTGAAGAAGTTGAAGAGGAGGATGATGATGAGGAAGACTATGAGGACACCTATACCATCGCTCATAAGTGCATTGCCCTTGCTATGCACGGATATTGGAAGAGATGGGAAGCTCACAAGGCCGGCTCTCCAAGACCTCCACGAAACAAGAACTACAAGAAGAAGGGGGAGCGACCAAGGACATGCTAAAATTGTGGAAGTGCAAATCACTTCGTAAAGGAGTGCCTTTTGAGCCAAGAGAAGAAAATGAAGGCAAGCTAGTATGCAAGAACAAGAACAAGGCTCCACAAAATAAGAACTTCGCTAGAAGAGTGCCAAGGGCTCTTTATGTTCAAGAAGAGGCGGTGTCGGAAACCTACATCTCCGGAGATGGATGAGAAGATGAAGTTGTAGGTGTGGCCCATGTTGCCATAGCTACCGCCTCATCTCCATCGGTCTCTCTATTTGAATCCCCCAATGAAATTGCGGCTATCCGACCTACGTGTCTTATGGCAAAAGCCACTTCGGTATGCTCTCCCAACTCCAAGACCATTGTCAATAACCCTCCCTCATTGTTGGATTGTGTTGAAAATGTTTGTGAGGAGGATAGTGAGGCAAAGGAGCTAGGCATTTGGTTATCTAGCCTCAAAGGTGAGACTAAGGAGAAAGTGAATGCCCTTTTGCGCCAACTTGATGATGCTAACTCTCTTGTAGATGAAAAGGAGGAAATTATCATGACCTTAGAAATCCATGGAGTTCACTCTTGCAATGATAAAGAGCTTGAAAATGCTCTTGAAAATGAGCGTTCCATTAGAGCCTCCCTTGAGGAGAAATTATCTAGTCTTGAAGAGACTTTTTCTATGAGTGTCTCTAAGCTTAGGAAAGATAATGAACAATCTCTTGCTCTTGTTAAAACACTTTAAAATGAAGAGTTTAAGCTAGGAATTTCTCACGAGGAACTTGTTGCTCGTCATGAAAAACTAGAAAAGGAGTTCACATCTCTTAAAGAAATTCATGACAAGCTAACCAAATCTCGTGACAATCTTCTAGCTCAACAATCAAATAAGAAAGTCATGTCCTCTTCATCTACTAGCATTAGAACTTTGGCTAGCAATTCTTGTGGTGCAACTAATCTTGTTGGAAGTGAGAATACTCTCAATGAGGTGATTCCTCAAAGAGTCAAGAATGGAAAGGAGGGACTTGGCTATGTAGCTAAGTCAAAGAACAAGTACAAGAAGAACAAGAAGAAGGTCACCTCTCCCTCACAAGGAGTGAAATTTGTGAAAGTGGGAGAGGTGGTCAAAGACAAGGAGACCAACACCATTGTGGGTGGTGACACCTCTAGGGGGAGCACCACTCATAATGACTTTGCTGACAAATATAATCCATCTTATGTTCTTATGAAATCTAGAGATGGTCATGTGTATGCTAAATATGTTGGTACTTCTTATGGTGATGAGTATCATTGGACTATTTGGGTCCCAAAGACCCTTGTTGCTAACAAAAGAGGACCCATTCAACGATGGGTACCTAAATCAAGACACTAATCTATTGTAGGGAAGTGCTTCCGGGTCTAGCAAATGGACGGTGGATAGTGGTGCATCCCAACATATGACCGGAATCAAGGATGCAATGAGTGAACTTAATCCTCCATTACCTCATCTCAATTGTGTCACTATTGGTGATAACTCCAAGCTAAAGGTATTGGGACGAGGCAAGGTTCTCCTCTCGGTAGTCGACTCCCTTGGTTACAATCTCATCTCGGTACTTCAACTTGCAAAAAGTGGTTTAACCTCGTTCTTTAATAAAGATAATGTGATTGTCACTTGGGAGACGACTCTTAAAGTAGCCTTTGTTGGGCATGTAGAGAACGGCATGTATGTAGTGGACTTCTCTAAAGGAGACACATGTGCCGCGACATGCCTAATGGCTAAAGTTGATGTGGGTTGGCTATGGCATCGCCGGTTAGCTCACACCAATATGAGGACGTTGCATGACCTTCAATGTGGCAATCATGTTCTAGGACTAACGAATGCTAAGTTTGCCAAAGATCGTGTGTGTAGCTCTTGCGTTCTTGGAAAACAACATGGAGAAGCTCACCCCACCAAGATCAACATCACCACCTCAAGAATCCTCGAGCTCATTCATTTGGAGCTATTTGGTCCCCTATCATATGATAGTCTTGGAGGCAAGAAGTATTGCTTGGTAATTGTGGATGACTATTCAAGATATTGTTGGGTGTACTTCTTCAAGAGGAACAGTGAGACTCATAAGAGGGTCATCAAGTTCATCACTTTGGTGGAGCGCCAACAAAATACGAGCATTATGACGATCCGGAGTGATAATGGCTCCGAGTTCAAGAACTACACCGTGGAGGGATTTGATGACCCACAAGTATAGGGGATCGCAACAGTCTTTGAGGGAAGTAAAACACAAATTTAATTATTCGACACAAGGGGAGCCAAATAGTATTTGTGAGCCTTGACAAGTGAGTTGTCAATTCACCTGCACCTGAAAGTACTTTTGTTCGCAGTGGTTTATCAGTAGTAACAGTTTTATAGCAGCAACAGTAGTGAAATAATAGCAGCAGGGAGATGAAAACAACAGCAGTGGTGTTTGAAGTAAACATCGAGATGAAATATTGTAGGCATAGGGATGGATGAACAGGCGTTGCATGTATAAGATAGTTCAAATAATGATCAAGTCATGGGAATTGTAGATAAATATGATAAAGCATCCAAGCACTAAGTAACCATAGGCATGTGTTCCGTAAATAGTCGTACGTGCTCGCAATGAGAACTTGCACAACATCTTTTGTCCTACCAGCCCGTTTTCAGCGGGGCCTCAAGGGAACTACTGGTAATTAAGGTGTTACTTTTAATAGAACACCGGAGCAAAGCATTAACACTCCGTGAACACATGTGATCCTCACATCACATCCATCCCTTCCGGTTGTCCCAACTTCTGTCACTTCGGGGCCTCGGGTTCTGGACAACAATGTGTGTAAACAACTTGCAGGTATGATCTAGAAATAATAATTATCATCGTGATTCAATAACATGTTCTTCTCTGAGATCATGGCACTCAGTCCCAAAGTGGCAAGCATTAAGCATAACAAGTTGCAACAATGTCAATAGCACTAATAGAGGATACTAGGCACTATGCCCTAACAATCACGACATTATTACATGAACGATCTCATCCAATACCTACCATCCCTTTATCCTACATCGGGGAATTACTCACACATGGATGGGGGAAACATGGATGGTCGATGGAGAGGCGTTGGTGATGACGATGGCGATGATCTCCTCCACTTCCCCGTCCCGGCAGGGTGCCAGAACGGAGTTTCTGATCCCCGAATAGAGGTTCGGGACGGCGGCGGCGCTCTGTTCTGTTTCTCTGGAATATGACGAACCCCCTCAGGTTTTAGGGTTGGAGGCTACTTGTAGTCTAAAGGGGAGTCCAGGGGGGATCTGGGGGGCCCACACTCTATGCTGGCGCGGCCAGGGGGACCCGCGCCAGGGGGGTGTCACCACCCTGTGGCTCCTCTCCTGGCCCCCTTCTGGCTCTCGGGGTCTTCCGGGGTGAAAACACCAATGGGGTCTTTTGTGGGCAATTTCCCGAAAGTTGATTTTTCTGTACAAAAACAAGACACCAAAGTAATTCTGCTGAAAACAGTGTTAGTCCGTGTTAGTTGTATTCAAAACACACAAGTTTAGAGGAAAACAATAAGAAAAGTGTTCGGAAAAGGAGATACGTTTTCGATGTATCAACTCCCCCAAGCTTAGCGTATTGCTTGTCCTGAAGCAATCCAGTGACGATGAGTGCGATAAAAGAATTTTATGAACATATTTGTTTCATATGATGTGAATATACTCACTGTATGATCAAATGCTTAATTATGCACACAATAAGATACATGCAAGATACTATCACTTAATAGCTATGCAAACCATGAAGAGATAACAACATATTAATAATAAACAACATGAAGCATAACTATTTGCAAGATTAAAGTATTCATAAAAAGGATCTAATAAAGTGGTATCTCGCTTTCCCTTAAGTGTGGGGCAAAACATAAATGCCAGGGAACCTCTGAAGTTCAAGGGAAGACTAGAAGTAAAGATATCAAAGATACAAGCATCAAAATTATACCACAATCAACCGTACTTTGGGACAAACACATCACACTAAGAATGACCATTGTGATCACAAGAAAGTGCTCAAAAAATATGGCGGAGACTCAACATAAAAGTAAAAGAAAGGCTATTCGCAGAGGGAAGCATGGATCACTCATGTTCTAGAGCTTTTTATTTTATTAAACAGAGGTATTGAAAACATTTTGAGAGAGGTGTATGCTTATGTCAATGAATGGTAAACAGACAATACAGTACATCACAAGCCAACTGGATTCACAAGAGCGGCTCCCATGTGAAGGACGCATCTGGGTAGAAGGTCATCCCTCTTTCTCTTTTGCTTACACAATTATGCTTTGACTGATAAATGAGAGACAAAAAGAGTGAAGAGAATTTGTGTGTATTAATTTGGGGCTGGGCACCCCGCTGCCAGCTCTTCTATCATTTGGATAAGCGGATGAAACCACTAGTCCAGGGTGTGAAATCCAATCAACAAGTGAGATAAAGATTCTCTATTTACATCCTCATGAGCTAAAACAGGGGCGCAAAACAGGAATACTTTTTAGCAGGTTTTAAAGGTAGCACATGAGCAATTTACTTGGAGTGGCGGTTAAATACCACATATAGGTAGGTATAGTGGACACATTTCGTAAACTTCGGTTTTTTTGGGGAGTTGGATGCACGAGTAGAGCTCATACTCAATACAGGTGAAGGCTAGCAATAGACAGAGAGCGACAATCAAGAGAGTAACAACTATCATAATCATGTTTGCGACAAAGTAAAATTAACCGAGAATTGATACTAGAACTCTGGGGCAAAATAAATTATCGAGGCTTATTGACTTTTTGTTTTCAGTCTTAGCATGCGCGAGCATGTGCCAAGTCGATTCAAATGAAACAGTCAGAGGAGGCTACCACAATATCATGTCCTTCTATGAATAGAACAATGCAAACAAATATTTATATGACAGGTCATTTACTATTAATAAATTGGAACAAAACATGAGAGAGCATGAACTATTAAGCAGCCATTAAGTCACATATATCTTATACGAACAAACTAAGCATGCTCACATAGATGGATATATCTACAAAAATGAAAGAAAATAGAATTCATACCAGCCTCTCACCATAACTTGAATTGTCGTATATCGTCATTATTGCTCTTCACTTGTGGTTCGAATAATATATAATGAAAACCAAGCTCCAATGGAGTCACGGACGACTGTTGAACTTTGCAACAAACTTTACAAAACGAAAGAAGAACAACAAATATTTTTGGGGTTTTCAATTAAAGCACGAACAAAAGGGAACAAACAAACAAACCAAACAAAATATTTTTGGGTTTTTCAATATTAAACTGCAACTTAAAGAAAACAAACCAAATAAAGAAACTAAAGAAGTGATGCATGTAAAATGCATACATGAACTTTGCATGTTATTACTTGTTTTTCCTACATATTAGCAACTTATATTCATGTTTTATAATGATTTGGGGGATTTTCTGAACAATCCTCCTTCTTTTGGTTCTAACCCTGTTTTTTCAGAAAACGTACTTTTTAGTGTTTCAGACTTTCCGGGAGCTTCGGGGCTCCAAAAAGGGCAAGGCCAAAGAGCACAGTTCATAATTTTTGAGACGAAGACCATGGGCCAAAGTAGAGGGCCAAAAGGCCAACCAGGTGGAAAAGAGGACCCTCCACGCGGCCAGATTCCTTGGCCGCGTGTGGGCCCCCCTTTTTGCTCCCGTGGCTCCGATGCCATCGATCTTTTTTCTCCCGAGTGTCTCGTGACCTAAAAACGACTATATAAAGGGTCCCCTGGCCTTTTCGAGAAGGAGGCGGCGCCGAGAGACGAAACCACGAAACAGAGAGACAGAAGGCTGCCGCCGGAGAAGATCGGAGGGGGGAAACGCCGCCAGGATCACCCCCGGAGGGCTCCACCCCCCTCCGGCATGTTCATCATCAACATCTACAGCAAGATCAGCTCCATCTCTCCACTGTAATCTCTTGGCAAACACGATGTATGATGCAATACTATATTCCCTTGATGTATTGTGTCTCCCCGTCTATGTTTGAGTAGTGAATTGTTCTTGGCAATGGTGAAATAGTTCGTTGATTGGTTGCATACAAGTTTGTTATCTTCTATGATTGTCTTAATGTACAATATATGAGTGCACGCATATGTTGGGGAATGCATGTAAGGTGATCACCGGTAGCATAATGGAGTGGTGGTGACTTGGGAGTGACAGTAACCTGAGACCGAGCCACAAAGTTAAGTTATTGGGGGATATATATATATTTATATATATATAGGACAAATTCAGGCTACTCCCGGGTGTAGCTACACCCACATGTGTTTACTATGATGTATGTAGTATCTATTATTTCAAAAAAAAAATGTATGTAGTATCTATCATACCGGAGAGTATGTACAGGTACTATGTAGTATATATTACTTTTTCGGCAGTATATATACTACTTTTTATGTATTATGTGTAATTTTTCAACATACTCCTTTTATACGTACATATATACCGGTATTTTGAATATATAGTGCAAACTACATGCTCAATTCTATAATTTTCACGAAACTTGTTTTGGAGTATCTTAGATATTGTATATGAACATACTTAGACCAAAAAAGTATGACACATACCTCCGTATGGCAGTATATGAGACGTGGGTGTAGCTACACCCGGGAGTAGAAACCATTTTCCCTATATATATATATATATATATATATATATATATATATATATATATATATATATATATAGGGGACCTTAGAACGTAAGGCTATGGTGGGACTTTATGTCTTAATCAATCTTGTGCAGTCATTTACTTGGCCACATGATCCATCATAAGGGGTTGTAGATCATTTACTTGACTATACCTATTCATGGCTCCTTCCTAGAAGAAACAACTAAGACTAAAACATGTGCTTCACTAATTATGACAACCACACGAACGAAACACCTATTGCTAGAACACTTGCTCCCTTGAGATACTTGAGATATTTGCTGCTTGCTACTTGTGCAACTTGCTTAGAAACTTGCTCTAGGATTACTTGCATTTTAAACTTGCTTCACTAGTTACTAGACAAACCACACTCCACGTCACTTGCTTTTAATTAGTTAGTTCCTTTTAGTCAAACTTATTGCTTTGCATAAACAGCCATATAAGAGGGTTATAGGGCTTTAGAGAATAGATAGCTTACCTTCAGCTCCTCGTGGGTTCGACACTCAAATACTTATCGAAAGGTACTACAATTGATCTCCTGCAATTGGGAGTCATCAAGAAGCAAACAAAAAGAAACAATAGAAATATTTTTGGTCTTTTTGTGTTTTGGAAAACGAAAACAAAACAATAAAAACAAAGAGAAATGAAAGAAATGAAAACAAACGAAAGAAACAAAAAAAAACTAAAACAAACGAAAGAAAAGAAAACATGGATATACAAAGAACCAACCGAACATGATATATAAATGAGTGTGATGTCGGTATACCTCCCCCCAAGCTTAGGCTTTGGCCTAAGTGGAGATCAATCAAAGCGCGGGAAATATCCCCACTGCGGTGGGTCATCCCTCGCGTGGTCGTACTCGGGCGCATAAGAGGAGGATGATGCAGATGGCGCATAGTCATAACCGGGGTGCTGGTATGGGATCCCCGTGGCGTCGTAGGGCTGGACGAAATCACCATCGTCCCCCTCGTCAGCATCCTCCCCTTTCTGGGGGTGATGCTCAAGGTATGTGTCCATCTACTCTCAGAAAGCTCCCATCCTTGCATGTTATTAAGATCAAACAAAAGAGGTGTAGGCAAAAGTACTTCTCTAACAGTTTTAACAACTCTCCACCCGGATCGTTTGGAGAAAGTTAATTCAAAAGATAAATTATGTAAGTGAGCATGGGTAGAAAGAAACTTATGTTGAACCATGGAAACAAGATTAAGCCGCTCTATAGGAAACTGAAAGTCTAGAGGGTGTCGCTCCAAACCATGCAAAGCTAGCAAGCGCGAGGCAATAAGACCCCCACAAACTCCGCCCTTCTCACGGTTATGTGAGAGACGGTAAGCAATCAAAGCACCAAAGTTATAATACCTATCGTGTCTGAATGCCGCTTCAATAAACGCCAAATCATAGACAGATAGCTTGCTAGCAGTTTTTCTAGCTAACACACATTTAGCAATAAAGTAGGCAAAGTATCGAATGCTAGGGAGTTGAATTTCACGAATTTTACCACTCTCCCCTGTGAAGCTTATGCCTTGGAAAATCTCTCCATATAAATCCAGTACTGGTTTTGGCTGCCCACTTATTTTCTCACAAGACCCCCACTCGGGTACCTTAATAGCTGCATAGAAAACACTAAAAGGCAGACTCACAACTTTATTATAAATTTTATAGTTGACCATTGGGTTAGTTGGAGACCATTTAAAACAAAAATCCTACACCACAGGCATAGTTACTTTCACATATTGGATAGGCTCATCCTCAATGGAACTCTCCAAGCCTGCATTACGCACTAGAGTGTTAAAATCCTGCAGAATTCCTGTAACTTGCATAAATTCCCGACACGGATAAATCGATGGAAACACCCTCTCTTCATGGTGCACAAGCATGACCTCATTCACCTCCAACTCATGCTGGTTTAGTTGATAAGTATTGTGCTCCATCTCTAAAAAAATTCAACAAGCATCATAAAAATTAATTTCGAGCAACTATAAGGTGGAGACTACCATAGGGACTTATATGAGAGCTAACCATACATCAAAACTACATTATTTCTACTCAAATCAAGCATGCAAACTCACATAAGCTGTCACCTACTGTGGCAAAATACTCAAGAATTACTTCACTAAACAAAAATCTAATTGGATCATCGGAGGAGTCACATACCGGAGATCAAACACACCAAAAATCAGCACAAATGATGGGCTGAAGAAGGAGATCGAAAATCCAGAGGAAGAACACGGGATAAAGGAAATGTTTTCAGTTTGGTAGGTGAGAGAGAAGACTTGGGCAGTGGAGAGAATAAGTGGAGGGCTAGGGGGCCCCACACCATGTGCTGGCGCCACCAGGGGGCTGGCCGTGCCACCCTGGGGTGTGCCTGACTGGTGGGTCCCCCTAGGGTCTCCCAGGTGGCTTTCTGCCTCATTTTTTACGTAAAATTTTTTTTTTTTGGAATTTTTCGAGAAAATTTATTTTTGAGGTATTTCCAGAATTTTAACAATTAATAAAAACCGGGAAAACGAAAGTGAAAACGTGGAAAACAAAACCAAAACCAGCACGACAGAGGTTCTATGACACTCTAATGAAAGAATATCCAAACAAAACAAAGGTGGTAGTGGTGAAAACAAAAGTATGTGTGGTGAAAACATGCATAACCTCAGTAATCAGAGTGAAAACATCAGGAAAACATGCATAAGGATAGTGGAAAACATGATTGCACTCAAGTAATAATGTGATAACAGAAGTAAACATGGTGAAAAACAATAATGGGGAAGGTGAAAACATTGCCCACTTCATTTAAAATCATTTTGTTAACAAGGGTGATCAAGCACCAAAATAATTTTCTATGAAACAAAACCTTGTTTCTCATTAAATACTCATGTTACCTCAACCTTGATAGACATAGTCCCAATCATAATAATTTCATATTCTTTGGGTGGCTTTGGAATAGGACAATAAAATTCTCCAATCTTGATGGTCTCAATATTTTCAATGGAATTTAGACCATATTTTCTACCAATCTTCTTGGGAAAATAAACAGTGTGCTCTTTATCATTAACATTAAAAGTTACTTTTCCTTGATTGCAATCAATAACAACCCCTGCAGTATTAAGAAAAGGTCTTCCAAGAATAATAGACATATTATCATCTTCAGGCATTTCCAACACAACAAAGTTAGTTAATATCAGACAATTATTAGCAACTTGAACAGGAACATCCTCACATATACCCACATGAATAGCAGTAGACTTATCAGCCATTTGCAAAGATATATCAGTTGGTATCAATTTTTCTAGGAGGAGTCTTTTATAGAGAGTAAAAGGAATGACACTAACTCCAGCTCCTAAATCACACAAAGCAGTTCTAACATAATTATTTTTAATAGAACAGGAAATAGTAGGTATATCAGGATCTCCAAGCTTCTCAGGAACCTTGCCATTAAAAGAGTAATTAGCCAGCATAGTGGAGATTTCCTCATTAGGAATCTTCCTTTTGTTAGAGACAATATCTTTCATATACTTTGCATAAGGAGGCAATTTAATAGCATCAGTTAAAGGAATTTACAAGAACAAAGGTTTCATCCATTCACAAAACTTGTTATAATGTTCTTCTTCCTTAGATTTCTGTTTCTTATTAGGAAAAGGCATTGGTTTTTGTAACCAAGGTTCTCTCTCATTACCATGTTTATTAGCAATGAAATCTTCCTTAGTATACTTTGCAGTTTTAGTTTGCTTTTCAGGTTGAGCTATAGGTTCTTCTTTATCAGAAGCTTCACTTTTATCAATACCACTTTCAGTTTCAGCATTAGAGATAGATATACTATTAGGATCTTTAGCAAGTTCAAAGGATCCTACATCAGTTTTATGTTTCTTCTTCTTTTTCTTCTTAGTATGAATAACATTATCATTAGTTTGCTGAGAATCTTGTTCAATTCTTTTAGGATATCCCTCAATACATAAAGGATCTTGTGTAGCAATACCACTTCTAGTTCTTATTTCATAAGCATGTTTTTCTTTAGAAGCATTAACTAGCAAATCTTTTTACACTTTAGAAAGTTGATCAATTTGATTTTGAACCATTTTAAAATGTTTAACAAGCATTTTAACATCATTAGAGGTTCTTTCTATAATACCATGCAAATTATTAATAGCTCTAGAGTTTTCCATTAGGTGATTTTGCACTCTCTTATTAAAATTATCTTGCTTGATAACATAATTATCAAATTCATCTAAACATTGATCAGGAGGTTTGTTATAGGTAATATCTCTACTATCAAAATATTGGAGAGAGTGTACCTCAATGGTGTATGAATGAGGGATTGGCTTACATAATTCTTCTATAGGTGGAAGATTCTTCACATCTTCAGATTTAATACCCCTCTAAGAGATTTCTTGGCTTCTCTCATCACTTCATCATTTAATTCAATCATTCCCCTCTTCTTGGGTGTTGGTGTTGATACTGGAGTAGGAGTCGGCTCAGGTTAAACCATAGTCCAATCATCATGATTTTGGCTTATTTTAGCCATTAATTCCTTAGTTTCTTCTGGAGTTCTTTGCCTGAAAACACAACTAGCACAACTATCCAAGTATGTCCTAGATTCAACAGTTAGTCCATTATAGAATATATCAACAAGTTTATTATCTTCTAGCTTATGCCCAGGTGTAGCCCTAACTAAAGAATAAAACCTTGTCCAAGATACAGGCAATTTCTCTTCTTCCAATTGCTTGAAATAAAATATATTTTATAAAGCAGCATGTTGAGCACTAGCAGGAAAATATTTCTGAAAGAAATCATTAACCAAACCAATAGGACTATCAATAGATCCAGGAGAAAAATTATTAAACCAAGTTTTAGCTTCATCTTTTAATGAGAAAGGGAATATTTTAGTAACAAAATAGCTATGTTTCTTAATATCATCAGAGAACAAACTACTCAAAGAGGAGAGCTCATTCATATGTTTCATAGCACTTTCATTTTCAGTACCACAAAATGGTTCTTTATCAACAATAGATATATAAGATAAATCAAGAGAGAAATCATAATCCTTGTCCCTAATATTAATGGGAGAAGTGAAAAACTTAGCATCAGGAGATAATTTATATTTAACAGCACGACTTTCAATAAGTTTCATAACCGCATCATAATCCTTCATAGTATATATTTCATCAATATGATCATCATTAAGATCAACATAGGCATCATCTAAATCATCACTAAAATTATCTATAAGCTCAGGTGAAACAGCAGGAGTAACAAGATTTTTATCAGGAGTTTCAGTGTTTTCAATATTTTTAGCTTTAGCAATAGTAGCATCTAATTAAGTGCCGAGAGAACCACTCTCATCAAGCATAGTAGAAGCCTCATCAAAAGTATTAGAAGTATTTTCAGATTCAGCAGAAGTAGCATGTGTAGCATGTGGTGGTGTAAGCAGCTTACTCATAACATACGGTGAATCAAGAGCAACAGAGGTGTTCAGAGTTCTACATCTTCTTGTAGTGGATGGTAATATAGGAAACTTCCTGTAAGGACCCCAGACCGGCAGTCTGAAACCCTACGTATGCATACATTCACGATCCCAGAAAGATCAGTCGTGAACAACATACACAGTTGGCATACAGAAATACATCATCCATTACACGAATACATAAAGGTATTACACAAATGATCACATGATCATTGTTTAAAGCAACTGCCAAAAGGGCAGGCAACATAACAAACACAGCGGAAGACAAATAAAACACAACGTAGTTGAGCCCAAGTCACGCCTTAACCTACAGGCTGCTGACCCGGAGACGATCCTAGTTCGCAAAGCCGTCAACTCCGTACTTCTCTTCATAGATCTCCTTCGGAGGCGCCTTCTTAAAGTCTGGCAAGTAGATACCAGGGGCGAAACCATAATGAGTACATTTGAATGTACTCAGCAAGACATCCATCATGTCACTTACCAACATGCAAATATGCTTATATGGTGGAATAGGTAGGCTATAAATAGGGTTCACTATCAATGGTGTTCATATATGATGACACCACAGTTGCAGTCAGGTTAATCTGTATCTTCGTTGAAGAAGATACTTCAGAAGAAAATAATATAGTTTTATTTCTCTTGTAGATATCACATGTACAAGAGGTTTTGTAAAGCTTTATTAAAGAATATTTTCTCTTTGCAAAACTTCTTGGAATCAGCTTCCAGAATTCTTGCTTAGAGTAGAAAAGGTTTTCTTTGCAAAACATTTTGTTTTGTATAACATCATCTGGCTTTTCATCATCGACGATACCTCCACGGTATACGTTTTCATTCCTTTCCGAACTTCACAAGTTCAACACTTCCTTTCCAAAATTTCCTTTTCAAAAACTTCCTCTTTTGAAAAC
Source organism: Alopecurus myosuroides (assembly GCA_028641055.1). Classification (NCBI taxonomy): domain Eukaryota; kingdom Viridiplantae; phylum Streptophyta; class Magnoliopsida; order Poales; family Poaceae; genus Alopecurus; species Alopecurus myosuroides. The sequence continues at coordinate 310,835,883 of CM054062.1, read as the reverse complement.
ATTGACACAATGCTAGCTACATGGCCATTCAACTGTCCATATCCGAGGACGCGGCTTCTTCGAAAAAGTTGTACTCTGCAGAGGTGTACACATCCACCAGATCCAGTACACCTCCCGTGAACAATCACGGACTGTAACAACAGTATGTAAACATCAGGTATCTGATCATAACTATCCACTATGTTCAAGCTAGAATATGCCTATCTCTCAGTTGAGTTTTACCACATCCCCGGCACCGAGCTAATCCCCGCCAAGCCAGGATGCCTCAACTGATGCATCCGGAGGGAAAATTAATCCCACACTTTATATGTCTCCACGACATTCGGTTCAGAGGATCGCATCCCCTATAGCACATTGAGATAGCACACACTAATAAGAACAAACTTCAAGTTAAGCCCCTTGCCCATGTTGGGGTAGGGTGGCAGTACGGTAAAGGTTGTCCGGCGAAGACTAGGTTATGTGTCATTTTTGAAAACACCACTTTCTCAAAAATGACCACTTCCACATTCCTCCGGAGAACAAGGATCCGCCTTTTCTCCGGGTTTTTCCGTAAAGCCTTTGTTTTGTAGAATCACAATTTTAGGGTGTCCACTTAGGGACTAGTATATTTGATGGTAATAAATACCATAGGGTGGCTTATGGGCTTGGTATTACCAAGTTTAACTACTGGCATGATAGTAACCTATAATATAGTATAGTAGTAAATTCCACATCAAAAATAGTTTTGATAATCAAGTTTTTGTAAAACTTCAGAGGTAAAACATGCATGATAGATAATGATAAGTATTGTATCAGCAAGCATCAGGATGGCTTGCCTGGTATCTCCTTGTGTCCCTGGTTTTGGAGTGACTGGAACTTGAAACAGCGCTTCACGACACTTCCTTCCTCTTCATTTTCTAACGTCGTAAAAAGAATAAAGGACACACATTCAGAACCAATCAAGGCAAGCAACCATATGTAACAATACATACAGCAAGGGAACTAATAATAACCTATCACTCAATTATTAATGGAGCAAACAATCAAACAAACACACTTGGCAGAAATGCCATTTAATAAGACAGTTTAAGGTTGGAGGAAAACTATCTCACAACCTCAATATCATGGATTCAGTGGGTGTGCCACTCTCATACCAAGATATTAATAAACCCAAAATATACTTAGTTTCACAAGGGTGAGACTACTAAAAGTATATAAAACATGCACAATATTAATCATGGCAATGGGTCTATCAACCACACCACAAAAAGAAAAAGGTAGCTATCTTACTAAGCCTAGATTCACACCAAGAATAAACAAAACACATGATTTGCAAAAGTTACTTTTACAAATCAGTGAGCCTACACAAGTGTAACAAGGTAATAGACCCATCACAAAACACACAATTTCTCATAGTGAGAACTATAGAAACAATGATTAAAAAGGAGGAATCCTAGTGACATGTTTCTACTAAAAGTTTGCTATGCAAGCATGCATAATAAGCAAAGTATTAAAATGCAAACAAGGAACCATGTTATCATAATGGGAATGAAAACATGCCCTCATGCAAGGATACACAAATATCCACCAAACACAAGTTGGCAGGAAAAATAATTCAATACAAAAACTGCTAAGGAAACTAGTACTACTCAAACATGAAGAACCAATGGATGAATTCCAATAAAGTAATTGAAATAAAACCAGAGGGTCCATGTCATAAAAACAGGAGTGAAAAACATCTATACTTGCTATAACAAAAATATCCCATTTAACAAAACAATGCATCAATTTGCAGGGCAACTCCTACATACTAGTGGTAATAAAAAGGGCATTACTAGAGGAATCAAACAACACTCCAAGAATGTATTTTTTCTAGCAAGCCACACATGATTACAACCACTTACAAACAGAAGCATACCCATTTTTGTTTAGCACAAAAATTCCCAAAGCAAAAATACTAGGCACTCATTAGCTATAGAACTATATAAAAGAAATGCATCTAGTGTGGGGGAAATAATGTTTCCACCAAGAATGCAATGACACCAGTGGGTGTATCACTAGCATAACAAAGCATTAAGAGGTCACAAAGCCTCTGGTCATACTTGACAAAAATTAGCAAAAACCTAAACTAGCATCTAGTGCAATAACCATACTAGCAGAAAATAATAGGGTGCTTAAATAAGCAAGGCAATGCTACTCATGCTATTATTTTCACACAAGTGAAAAATCTAGGGGTCAAGTACTAAAAAAAAAACCTTATCAAAATGCTACTGGTCCTATGAATACAACATAAAAATATGTGGCTACTCAACCACAAATATTGTGCTAAAAATTCTACACATGAGAGAATTTTTCCAAACATCCTCATAGTTATGACAAAGCTACTCATGCTTTTCTACCAAATCAAATGCACTATAGCAGAGGTGATACTAACAAAATATAAGTACCAACATGGTACTGAATCTAATATCTCAACACAACAATTCAATCACTTGCACACAAATAAATCAATCAAAAATTATATGCAAGTAATAAACTAGAGATAAAACATATGCTACTAATATAAATCCTATTTCTTCTCCACTCAAGTCCACACAATATAACATGCTAAAATATTTAAGTAACACTTATAAAACAAGTTCACACAACTTGTACATTCTAGAAAACAACATTTCAACACAAAAATATATTCACACAATTTAAAAAGCTAAAATGCCAAAATGGCAGAAACAAGCATTTTAAAGATCTGTCCACCAAAATTTCTATGATGCTCTAAAAATTAAACCCTTCTAGGTTTCGATAGCCCTAAACATATACAAGACCATCCAGTTGAGTTTGCATCAAAAATCATTTTTAATAATTTTATAAAAATCACCAAAGTGCTCTCTGGTGTTTTACCAAATTGCATCCCATTTCAAAAATACTAGGAATTTGGAAGCAAGGTTAATTGATACTGTTAGGAAATTTCAAGGGCTTTCCAATGCAATTGGCCTCACTTCATTTAGAGTTGTGGATTTAAAATGGTGCTCATTTTGGTGTTTCTGGTACCTGTTGCCAAATCATTTTTCACTTCAAAACTATACATCCAAATTGAGATCTACAAGTTGTAGATGGTTTAGATTTAGTTGATGTACAACTGTGAATTTCAGTTTGGTCAAAATCATCTTTTAGGTTGCCTTTTTGAGCCAAAAGTAAACATGCAACATTCTGTGAAAAATTAAAAGGAAAAACACTTGTCACGGGCCAGATCTCACTATTGGGCCGGCCTGGACGATTAGCACCGCGAGCAGAGCTAGCCCCTGTGGCTGACCAGCGGGCCAGCGGCCACGCGGCAGGTGCGCGGCCCCACGGGCCAGTTTGACTCGCCCACGCGCGGGTCAAGGCGCTGGCGCGAGCGCGACGTCGGCATGACGCCATCGCCGGCGGGAACGGTCTCCGGCGAGCTCGATACGGGCGAAAAAATCCACCATTTCGCAAAATACAAACTTCTACGCGACGCCTACGACGAGGGGAACCGATTGAGTCATGTTTCGCTTCCCGGGAGGGCCCCGGAGAGCGGCGGCGACGGCGTGCGGCGGCGGCCGGACAACGGCCTCGACACGGCGTCGAGTTAGGGGGTTAGGGAGGGGGAAAACGACGGGGAGGTTCCCCTGCTCACCAAAAACATCATGGAGCGCTCGGAGAGGGAGGAGGAAGCGCGAGGCGGCGGCAATTCGTCGCCGGAGTGCGCCGGGGTCGGAGAAGAAACGGGGACGGCGCGGGCACTACGGGTCGTCCCACCTCGATTCCCTTGGCACCTAGTACCACCACGACGAGGCGGAGCTGTTGGTGCCAACGGCTAGCGGCGGCGAGCTCGGAGAGGGCCAAATCGACGGCGAGCTATTAGCCTAGGGTTCGGTTTGGGCATTTTCTACAGAGAGGGAGAACTCGAGCGGGGGGGGGGGGGGAAGAGAGAGCTTGAGGGAACACAAGCACATGGGGGGCCTCTTTATCCCCAAGGATTCCTTCTCATCGAAGCAATGGCCTAGGTGCACTGCTGCTACAGAGAGGCTAGAGGTTGAAGAAGGTGTGACTCAGCTTACACATTGGTCCCTGAAAATTTACAACTAGGTCCTTCTCTTCTCTGAAAAAGGATGTTTTCACCAAGCAAACAAAGTCAACATTTAATTTCCTTTTGCCAAAAATTCTTATTAGTTGAGATGTACAACATAAGTGAAAATTGGCTCAATTAGATAAACTTTGTAATTCAAAGTTGTTCAAATTTGAATTCTTACATAAATGGACATTGAATTTATTAACCTACTTAGGAGCTTCCAAAAATGTTAATTTTTGGCACACATTCCTTATTTGGTGTGTTCCTTATGTGGTAAAAAATTCAAGTCATTTTGGGTTACTTCATAGAACAAACTTGTTAAAATTTCAAAAAGGTGCTGTCAAGAAAACAGGGTTTTTTGGAACCTTAAATTATTCAAAAACTTGTGCCCTTTTGGTTTTCATCCTTATTTATTCTATAGAGCATGTGTTATTTATTTCCTGGCATTTGGAAAAAGTTTGTAGAACAAACTTGTTCAAAATCCCAATTGTTGCTGTGGAGAAAAACCATGTTTTCAGGACTTTAATGGATTCAATTTTTGGTCTCCTCTTGTGTGTGTTCCTTATTTGATATAAGGAAGCAATGATATGAATTTCATATCATTTTAAGAAAGTTTCCAATAGTAACTTGTTTTAGTTTTCTGTTTCTGGAAATATTGGAATTTCTATTTAATAAGGCACTTGGCTTTTCTTTAACAATGCTTTGCCAAAATATTTATGTGACTAGAGATAGCAAGTAAATGCTCTCCAATACCTTTGTTTTTAATCTTGCAAGGTTGGAAAAACATTTGATAATATTTTGGTGAAGCATCTAAGAATGCCGCTTTTTCTGATATTCTTTTAGGGAAATTTATTAAGTGTTTCCTCTTTCTTAAATTTAGAACTTGGAATAATATTCAACAAGTATGAGTTTCATAAGATAGTTTTTGGAAAACTCTTTGATCAATATTTACTTTAGAAAATATTGCCAAGGTCATTGGAACAATATGTTGAATATTTTTATCCCTGGAACAATATGTTGAATATTTTTAGTTCACTGCTTTGCTATCCTTTTAAGTTTGCAAGTTTATATAATTAGTTTGTTTAGTTGCACTTAAACAACCACAAACAAACACAACCAAGGTTTATTAGTAAAGCAATTAGCAAAACAACTGTGTTAACATGTATTCAAAAATTGGGATGTGACAGGTCTTCCCCCTTAAAAAGAATCTCGTCCCCGAGATTCACAAGCGAGGACTAAGGGAGGGCAAACAAACACAATGTTAGTGTTGGAGTGAAGGTGCTTCCCCCCTTTGACTTTTCTTGGGAGGTGGGGTACTACCCTAAATTAGCAACTTCATTTTAAAAAGTACACCAGCACTGTGTTAGGTCCAAAACTTTTGTTTCCTAGTTTAAACAAAAATTAAGGTTAGTGCAGAACTACCTGAAAACGTACCATCAATTATTACATGAGTTCCTAGCTATATCCCACATCTTACATAACACATATGGAGTGGTGTAACACTCTCATAACAAGGTATATAAGAAGCTAAAAAAATAGCTTATGGGTGCAAAGGTTAGGTTGTTAAGGTAAAACAAACAGATAGAACAAATACCCATGGCAGTGGTTATTACCCACCACAAGCAACTATCACTTAATGTGTTCATGATTTTAGTTGTATGTTTTAGTTTCATAAAATAATCTTAAGCACAATCATAACACAAGTATAAACTCATGCTAAGGTAAAACATTTAAACAAAATCCAAAAAGCAAGCAAACAACACCACAGATGAATAGACTATTTATTCACTAGGTTATTGTTTATTAGAGTTTTTGGAACCCATCAATCATGAACAATTAGCAAACAACCAGTAGCTAAAAACCAATGAATTCAATCATAAAGATACTCTAAAACACCATCTTCACACAAGATAAAAACTCCTATTTCACAGGCATAAAAAAAGACAGGACTGCACAAATAACACACTAGTATGAAAAATCTAAACCAGCATGCTATAAGAGATAATCATATCCTATAACCATAGAACATGAAACTAAATAATTCATGGAATGATAACAGAAGTAATAACTTCCTAAACATGCTATATCAACACATATACTCATAAAATAAGAATAGGGTAATACTAGAGCAAAAATCACCATTTTCTAGTGGTGAAACTAGTTTTCGCGCTAGAAAAGCAAACAATGCTATCATGATGTTTAAACTTAAACAAGCAAGTAATGAATATAAATGTACCTAATAACAGTACACAAAACTTACTCATGCTAGTAAGCACAAACATCAAAACAATCCCATGAAACAACTATTAAACATGCATAAATTAATTCTAGCAATTTATGTTCTTCTTTAACAATTACTAGCAAACAAGCAAGGTATAACTCACACAACCAGTATCTATGCAATTAATGAAAAGTTATATAAACCTTTTCAAAAATCCATACACTCAATTTAAAATTATTCACAAACAATCTACCAGTCAAGAGGAATTTATTTTATTTGCGAACAATTTAATATCAGCACACGATAGTGAAACATTTCTTAACATGATATCCCTAAGGAATATTATGCTAACAAAAGGATCACACCTAAACATATTAGTATTTACTAATACGAAATAAACTTCTCACTTGCATAGGTGAAAAGAAACAATTATATTTTCCATGGTGGAAAATAGAAATCAATCACATAGTGAAACATGCTATTTTCACACATGTGTATGGTTGGGGATTTTCATCCTCAAGCCAAAATGCAATGGGACCAGTGGGCTATGGCCTACTAATACCAAGTAAAAATAGGTACTAAGCCTCTGGTTACTCATGAAAAACTTTGCATACAAGATAAAAATATAAGGCTATTTAATCTAGTGAAACAATACTAGTGCATATTGATAACAATGCTTACACATGCTTTACTATTACGAGACATGCAAGCTAACATAGGTACAAGCATAAAAATAACAGTACCTAAATGTTACTTGACTCAAAGAACACATAGCACAAAATCTACTACGAAAGTATATACAGATCTAGTTCTCACAATACTTCCAAATAATAAACTAGAAGGTGACAAATGCCATTTCATTTTTATTCGAGTTTCCAATCATGCACACACTTTCTAGGGTAGATTTATTGTAATAAAACAACATAATAACAAGTCCTAACAACTCCATATAAGTTAGGAAGAAAGATTGAATAAAACACAAATTTATTTCAATCAAGAGCACACAAAGAAACAAACACCGGAAAACTGCTGTTTTCTAGATCTATCATAATCATTCCATCGTTCACTTAATTTCTAAACCCCGAATCTCATAGTACTTACAAAGTCTATTAAGATTTGGCTTCCAAAGTGGATACACCCGATATCCTATTGACTAGTAAACGAATAGGTCATCCTCTTATTTTCTCGTGACTTCTCCTTTTTACCAACTAGATCAAAAGGTGTCGTAAGTCACTTAATTCCTTGGTTTAGAAAGAGTTGTCAGTATTTTGCATGCTTTGGTTAGGTATCAACCTAAAATTAGATAAAGCATGTTAGTCTTGTTAGCTTTCTATTTAATCATGTTTGTCCGACAAGATACGACTAGCGTCATCGTACGTCGAATATTTAATCGTGCTCTTTTGATTGGCTTTTTAGGGGGTTGCGCATCATGGCATGTGAAGACTTCTTTTGCAAACAGACAAAACACAGAGGTTTTGGCTAGTAGTGGTTGGTTTTCTTCACGCCTTTCTTCTTTGAGGGTTGTCATTGCTGGAGATTTATCTGTTGGAGTGCATCACTGGTAGCAACGCTATCAGCTCGTGTGGCTTGATGGTCCTCTATTTAGGCCCAACGGTGCTTTCATTGATGGTGGGGAAATGGTGGTGGTTCACGACGGGTCGCATTATGAAGCGAAAACAAGTATAAGTCTAAGCAACAAATTCTTGTTTTTGAATGCTATACAAACATTTTTGCTTGCAAAAATTTAACACGAGGCGATTCAAAAACAAGAGCGGGGCAATCACAAATTTGCAAAATTTGAGCACCCCACAAACATATAGAAGCCTAGATGAACCAAATTCTACACCACACAATAGCACACAGTCCTACGGACACACATAAGCAAGCCAAAACACACAAGCAAGACTCCATTGGAGCTACGTCGGGGGATGATCCAAAATCCTAGAAGTGGCTGAAGAACTATATCTACTTCTGACCATCAAAACTGTAGAGCTAGGCAATTATTTTGGTCTCTCGGGACATCGACAAGTATACAAGTTTTTGTATGGAAACAAGATAATAGAAATAAAGTTTTGATAAACCTTTTTAACTGAGAGAGGTAATACTATGCAACAATCTGTTTTTGAAACCCTAACTATTTTCTGGACAAAAAACTTCAAATACGAGAGATGTTTCAAAAACAGAGCGGAGCAGTTGCAAACAAGTAAGAAATAACTCTTAACCGAGAGAGATACTAACTCTGTAAGGCCCGCCCTTCGAACCACTGTTCAAGGACGCCCTTGATATGCATTTAGAATCTTTTGAAAAGATCAGAAGGAGGGAAAATATACCAAAATTCCCTTAGATAAAAATAATGTAGATAGTAAATAGGTTTTTACTCAAAAATACTTTTCTTTCCTATCTGACGTCCATGCTAACTAAGGTCTCCTAAGGTCAAGATGGCTCTGATACCAACTCTATAAGGACCCCAGACCGGCAGTCTGAAACCCTACGTATGCATACATTCACGATCCCAGAAAGATCAGTCGTGAACAACATACACAGTTGGCATACAGAAATACATCATCCATTACACGAATACATAAAGGTATTACACAAATGATCACATGATCATTGTTTAAAGCAACTGCCAAAAGGGCAGGCAACATAACAAACACAGCGGAAGACAAATAAAACACAACGTAGTTGAGCCCAAGTCACGCCTTAACCTACAGGCTGTTGACCCGGAGACGATCCTAGTTCGCAAAGCCGTCAACTCCGTACTTCTCTTCATAGATCTCCTTCGGAGGCGCCTTCTTAAAGTCTGGCAAGTAGATACCAGGGGTGAAACCATAATGAGTACATTTGAATGTACTCAGCAAGACATCCATCATGTCACTTACCAACATGCAAATATGCTTATATGGTGGAATAGGTAGGCTATAAATAGGGTTCACTATCAATGGTGTTCATATATGATGACACCACAGTTGCAGTCAGGTTAATCTGTATCTTCGTTGAAGAAGATACTTCAGAAGAAAATAATATAGTTTTATTTCTCTTGTAGATATCACATGTACAAGAGGTTTTGTAAAGCTTTATTAAAGAATATTTTCTCTTTGCAAAACTTCTTGGAATCAGTTTCCAGAATTCTTGCTTAGAGTAGAAAAGGTTTTCTTTGCAAAACATTTTGTTTTGTATAACATCATCTGGCTTTTCATCATCGACGATACCTCCACGGTATACGTTTTCATTCCTTTCCGAACTTCACAAGTTCAACACTTCCTTTCCAAAATTTCCTTTTCAAAAACTTCCTCTTTTGAAAACATTGACACAATGCTAGCTACATGGCCATTCAACTGTTCATATCCGAGGACGCGGCTTCTTCGAAAAAGTTGTACTCTGCAGAGGTGTACGCATCCACCAGATCCAGTACACCTCCCGTGAACAATCACGGACTGTAACAACAGTATGTAAACATCAGGTATCTGATCATAACTATCCACTATGTTCAAGCTAGAATATGCCTATCTCTCAGTTGAGTTTTACCACATCCCCGGCACCGAGCTAATCCCCGCCAAGCCAGGATGCCTCAACTGATGCATCCGGAGGGAAAATTAATCCCACACTTTATATGTCTCCACGACATTCGGTTCAGAGGATCGCATCCCCTATAGCACATTGAGATAGCACACACTAATAAGAACAAACTTCAAGTTAAGCCCCTTGCCCATGTTGGGGTAGGGTGGCAGTACGGTAAAGGTTGTCCGACGAAGACTAGGTTATGTGTCATTTTTGAAAACACCACTTTCTCAAAAATGACCACTTCCACATTCCTCCGGAGAACAAGGATCCGCCTTTTCTCCGGGTTTTTCCGTAAAGCCTTTGTTTTGTAGAATCACAATTTTAGGGTGTCCACTTAGGGACTAGTATATTTGATGGTAATAAATACCATAGGGTGGCTTATGGGCTTGGTATTACCAAGTTTAACTACTGGCATGATAGTAACCTATAATATAGTATAGTAGTAAATTCCACATCAAAAATAGTTTTGATAATCAAGTTTTTGTAAAACTTCAGAGGTAAAACATGCATGATAGATAATGATAAGTATTGTATCAACAAGCATCAGGATGGCTTTCCTGGTATCTCCTTGTGTCCCTGGTTTTGGAGTGACTGGAACTTGAAACAGCGCTTCACGACACTTCCTTCCTCTTCGTTTTCTAACGTCGTAAAAAGAATAAAGGACACACATTCAGAACCAATCAAGGCAAGGAACCATATGTAACAATACATACAGCAAGGGAACTAATAATAACCTATCACTCAATTATTAATGGAGCAAACAATCAAACAAACACACTTGGCAGAAATGCCATTTAATAAGACAGTTTAAGGTTGGAGGAAAACTATCTCACAACCTCAATATCATGGATTCAGTGGGTGTGCCACTCTCATACCCAAGATATTAATAAACCCAAAATATACTTAGTTTCACAAGGGTGAGACTACTAAAAGTATATAAAACATGCACAATATTAATCATGGCAATGGGTCTATCAACCACACCACAAAAAGAAAAAGGTAGCTATCTTACTAAGCCTAGATTCACACCAAGAATAAACAAAACACATGATTTGCAAAAGTTACTTTTACAAATCAGTGAGCCTACACAAGTGTAACAAGGTAATAGACCCATCACAAAACACACAATTTCTCATAGTGAGAACTATAGAAACAATGATTAAAAAGGAGGAATCCTAGTGACATGTTTCTACTAAAAGTTTGCTATGCAAGCATGCATAATAAGCAAAGTATTAAAATGCAAACAAGGAACCATGTTATCATAATGGGAATGAAAACATGCCCTCATGCAAGGATACACAAATATCCACCAAACACAAGTTGGCAGGAAAAATAATTCAATACAAAAACTGCTAAGGAAACTAGTACTACTCAAACATGAAGAAGCAATGGATGAATTCCAATAAAGTAATTGAAATAAAACCAGAGGGTCCATGTCATAAAAACAGGAGTGAAAAACATCTATACTTGCTATAACAAAAATATCCCATTTAACAAAACAATGCATCAATTTGCAGGGCAACTCCTACATACCAGTGGTAATAAAAAGGGCATTACTAGAGGAATCAAACAACACTCCAAGAATGTATTTTTCCTAGCAAGCCACACATGATTACAACCACTTACAAACAGAAGCATACCCATTTTTGTTTAGCACAAAAATTCCCAAAGCAAAAATACTAGGCACTCATTAGTTATAGAACTATATAAAAGAAATGCATCTAGTGTGGGGGAAATAATGTTTCCACCAAGAATGCAATGATACCAGTGGGTGTTCCACTAGCATAACAAAGCATTAAGAGGTCACAAAGCCTCTGGTCATACTTGACAAAAATTAGCAAAAACCTAAACTAGCATCTAGTGCAATAACCATACTAGCAGAAAATAATAGGGTGCTTAAATAAGCAAGGCAATGCTACTCATGCTATTATTTTCACACAAGTGAAAAATCTAGGGGTCAAGTACTCAAAAAAAAAACCTTATCAAAATGCTACTGGTCCTATGAATACAACATAAAAATATGTGGCTACTCAACCACAAATATTGTGCTAAAAATTCTACACATGAGAGAATTTTTCCAAACATCCTCATAGTTATGACAAAGCTACTCATGCTTTTCTACCAAATCAAATGCACTATAGCAGAGGTGATACTAACAAAATATAAGTACCAACATGGTACTGAATCTAATATCTCAACACAACAATTCAATCACTTGCACACAAATAAATCAATCAAAAATTATATGCAAGTAATAAACTAGAGATAAAACATATGCTACTAATATAAATCCTATTTCTTCTCCACTCAAGTCCACACAATATAACATGCTAAAATATTTAAGTAACACTTAGAAAACAAGTTCACACAACTTGTACATGCTAGAAAACAACATTTCAACACAAAAATATATTCACACAATTTAAAAAGCTAAAATGCCAAAATGGCAGAAACAAGCATTTTAAAGATCTGTCCACCAAAATTTCTATGATGCTCTAAAAATTAAACCCTTCTAGGTTTGGATAGCCCTAAACATATACAAGACCATCCAGTTGAGTTTGCATCAAAAATCATTTTTAATAATTTTATAAAAATCACCAAAGTGCTCTCTGGTGTTTTACCAAATTGCATGCCATTTCAAAAATACTAGGAATTTGGAAGCAAGGTTAATTGCTACTGTTAGGAAATTTCAAGGGCTTTCCAATGCAATTGGCCTCACTTCATTTAGAGTTGTGGATTTAAAATGGTGCTCATTTTGGTGTTTCTGGTACCTGTTGCCAAATCATTTTTCACTTCAAAACTATACATCCAAATTGAGATCTACAAGTTGTAGATGGTTTAGATTTAGTTGATGTACAACTGTGAATTTCAGTTTGGTCAAAATCATCTTTTAGGTTGCCTTTTTGAGCCAAAAGTAAACATGCAACATTCTGTGAAAAATTAAAAGGAAAAACACTTGTCACGGGCCAGATCTCACTATTGGGCCGGCCTGGACGATTAGCACCGCGAGCAGAGCTAGCCCCTGTGGCTGACCAGCGGGCCAGCGGCCACGCGGCAGGTGCGCGGCCCCACGGGCCAGTTTGACTCGCCCACGCGCGGGTCAAGGCGCTGGCGCGAGCGCGACGTCGGCATGACGCCATCGCCGGCGGGAACGGTCTCCGGCGAGCTCGATACGGGCGAAAAAATCCACCATTTCGCAAAATACAAACTTGTACGCGACGCCTACGACGAGGGGAACCGATTGAGTCATGTTTCGCTTCCCGGGAGGGCCCCGGAGAGCGGCGGCGACGGCGTGCGGCGGCGGCCGGACAACGGCCTCGACACGGCGTCGAGTTAGGGGGTTAGGGAGGGGGAAAACGACGGGGAGGTTCCCCTGCTCACCAAAAACATCATGGAGCGCTCGGAGAGGGAGGAGGAAGCGCGAGGCGGCGGCAATTCGTCGCCGGAGTGCGCCGGGGTCGGAGAAGAAACGGGGACGGCGCGGGCACTACGGGTCGTCCCACCTCGATTCCCTTGGCACCTAGTACCACCACGACGAGGCGGAGCTGTTGGTGCCAACGGCTAGCGGCGGCGAGCTCGGAGAGGGCCAAATCGACGGCGAGCTATTAGCCTAGGGTTCGGTTTGGGCATTTTCTACAGAGAGGGAGAACTCGAGCGGGGGGGGGGGGGGGGGGGGAAGAGAGAGCTTGAGGGAACACAAGCACATGGGGGGCCTCTTTATCCCCAAGGATTCCTTCTCATCGAAGCAATGGCCTAGGTGCACTGCTGCTACAGAGAGGCTGGAGGTTGAAGAAGGTGTGACTCAGCTTACACATTGGTCCCTGAAAATTTACAACTAGGTCCTTCTCTTCTCTGAAAAAGGATGTTTTCACCAAGCAAACAAAGTCAACATTTAATTTCCTTTTGGCCAAAATTATTATTAGTTGAGATGTACAACATAAGTGAAAATTGGCTCAATTAGATAAACTTTGTAATTCAAAGTTGTTCAAATTTGAATTCTTACATAAATGGACATTGAATTTATTAACCTACTTAGGAGCTTCCAAAAATGTTAATTTTTGGCACACATTCCCTATTTGGTGTCTTCCTTATGTGGTAAAAAATTCAAGTCATTTTGGGTTACTTCATAGAACAAACTTGTTAAAATTTCAAAAAGGTGCTGTCAAGAAAACAGGGTTTTTTGGCAACTTAAATTATTCAAAAACTTGTGCCCTTTTGGTTTTCATCCTTATTTATGCTATAGAGAATGTGGTATTTATTTCCTGGCATTTGGAAAAAGTTTTTAGAACAAACTTGTTCAAAATCCCAATTGTTGCTGTGGAGAAAAACCATGTTTTCAGGACTTTAATGGATTCAATTTTTGGTCTCCTCTTGTGTGTATTCCTTATTTGATATAAGAAAGCAATGGTATGAATTTCAAATCATTTTAAGAAAGTTTCCAATAGTAACTTGTTTTAGTTTTCTGTTTCTGGAAATATTGGAATTTCTATTTAATAAGGCACTTGGCTTTTCTTTAACAATGCTTTGCCAAAATATTTATGTGACTAGAGATAGCAAGTAAATGCTCTCCAATACCTTTGTTTTTAATCTTGAAAGGTTGGAAAAACATTTGATAATATTTTGGTGAAGCATCTAAGAATGCCGCTTTTTCTGATATTCTTTTAGGGAAATTTATTAAGTGTTTCCTCTTTCTTAAATTTAGAACTTGGAATAATATTCAAAAAGTATGAGTTTCATAAGATAGTTTTTGGAAAACTCTTTGATCAATATTTACTTTAGAAAATATTGCCAAGGTCATTGGAACAATATGTTGAATATTTTTATCCCTGGAACAATATGTTGAATATTTTTAGTTCACTGCTTTGCTATCCTTTTAAGTTTGCAAGTTTATATAATTAGTTTGTTTAGTTGCACTTAAACAACCACAAACAAACACAACCAAGGTTTATTAGTAAAGCAATTAGCAAAACAACTGTGTTAACAGGTATTCCAAAATTGGGATGTGACACTTCCCATCACGAGTCTTACTCGTGATGAATGATGGCAGTAGATAATAATACTCTCCGGTGAGCTCGCAAATAAAGCTATGCTCCCCGGCAACGACGCCAGAAAATAGTCTTGATGACCCACAAGTATAGGGGATCGCAACAGTCTTTGAGGGAAGTAAAACCAAAATTTATTGATTCGACACAAGGGGAGGCAAAGAATATTTGTGATCCTTGACAAGTGAGTTGTCAATTCACGTGCACATGAAAGTACTTTTGTTCGTAGTGGTTTATCAGTAGTAACAGTTTTATAGCAATAGCAGTAGTGAAATAATAGCAGCAGTGAGATGAAAACAACAGCAGTGGTGTTTGAAGTAAACAGCGGGATGAAATACTGTAGGCGTAGGGATGGATGAACGGGTGTTGCATGGATAAGATAGTTCAAATAATGATCAAGTCATGGGCATTGCAGATAAATATGATAAAGCATCCAAGCACTAAGTAACCATAGGCATGTGTTCCGTAAATAGTCGTACGTGCTCGCAGTGAGAACTTGCACAACATCTTTTGTCCTACCAGCCCGTTTTCAGCGGGGCCTCAAGGGAACTACTGGTAATTAAGGTGTTCCTTTTAATAAAACACCGGAGCAAAGCATTAACACTCCGTGAACACATGTGATCCTCACATCATAGCCATCCCCTCCGGTTGTCCCAATTTCTGTCACTTCGGGGCCTCGGATTCCGGACAACAATGTGTCTAAACAATTTGCAGGTATGATCAAGAAACAATAATTATCATCGTGATTCAGTAACATGTTCAGATCCGAGATCATGGCACTCGGGCCCGAAGTGGCAAGCATTAAGCATAACAAGTTGCAGCAATGTCAATAGCACTAATAGAGGATACTGAGCACTATGCCCTAACAATAACGACATTATTACATGAATGATCTCATCCAATCCCTACCATCCCCTTCATCCTACCGCGGGGAATTACTCACACATGGTTGGGGGAAACATGGATGATCGTTGGAGAGGCGTTGGTGATGACGATGGCGATGATCTCCTCCACTTCCCCGTCCCGGCAGGGTGCTAGAACGGAGTTTCTGATCCCCGAATCGAGGTTCGGGATGGCGGCAGCGCTGTGTTCTGTTTCTCTGGAATATGATGAACCCCCTCGGGTTTTAGGGTTGGAGGCTACTTGTAGTCGAAAGGGGAGTCTGAGGGTGGCTCTGAGGGGCCCACACCCTATGCTGGCGTGGCTAGGGGGGACCCGCGCCTGGGGGCGTGGCCACCCTGTGGCTCCTCTCCTGGCCCCCTTCTGGCTCCCGGGGTCTTCCGGTGTGAAAACTCCAATGGGGTCTTTTCTGGGCAATTTCCCGAAAGTTGATTTTTCTGCACAAAAATAAGACACCAAAGTAATTCTGCTGAAAACAGCGTTAGTCCGTGTTAGTTGTATTCAAAACAGACAAGTTTAGAGGAAAACAATAAGAAAAGTGTTGGAAAAGGAGATACGTTTTCGACGTATCAGGATTTCTTAGCGAGAAGGGGATTGCTCATCAATATTCCACTCCCTATACCCCTCAACAAAATGGTGTGTCGGAGAGTAAGAACCGGACACTAATGGATGCGGCAAGGACCATGATTGTGGAATTCTCTTCTCCATACAACTTTTGGGCCGAGGCCGTCTCCACCGCTTGCCATGCTAGCAACCGGTTGTATCTCCGCAAGATCTTGAACAACACCCCTTATAAGATTCTCACGGGCAAGAAGACGGATGTTTCATACTTCAAGGTCTTTGGTTGCAAGTGCTTTATTTGTAAGAGAGGTAAACGCTTGTCAAAATTCGAGACCAAATCATATGAGGGTATTTTTGTTGGTTATGCCACAAACGCTCACACATATAGAGTCTACAACAAGTCAACCGGACAAGTTGAAAAAGTCATAGACGTGGTGTTTGATGAGGATAATGGGTCCCAAGGGGGGCGTATAGATCATGGTGTTGTAGGAGATGCAATTCCTCTCATCGTCGGAAGAAGAATGGGGATTGGTGAAATAATCCCCATTGAGCGTTACCGGATGATGGAGGGAGAATGACTATGCTCTACTCAAGTGGATCTATTGACTACACCCATTGATACACAAATTACCCAACAAGATGCACCAATACCTCAAGCTACGAATCAAGGCCGTAGCGTCAAGCGCGCCGCGCTCAACACGGTGATGATACTGGGCCTGTTCGGCCTCATGGGCGCCTACGTCGCCGGGAGCTGCCGAGACTCCAGCACCACCATCTACGTTTTCGCCCTGGCCGTCATCCGTCTTCGTGTATTCCATCGCCAAGGTTGTGGCGTACACGGCTTATGGAGAAAGCAAGCTGGTAAAATGGGTGAAGGGCGTGGGCAAGAAGCTTGCACATGCACTGCTGCGCCTCCCCTCCACGTCCAAGGGTGGTGTTGCAGATGATGATGACGGTCAATCGAGCGGAAGCGCAAGTTCTTGCTCCAGCTCGCCATCCTCGCCGCCACGGTCACCTACCAGACAGGGCTGAACCCGCCGGGCGGATTCTGGCCAGCGAGCAACGAGGAAAAAAAGCTCACCGCCGGTGACCCAGTCCTGCTCGATTACTACTGGACCAGGTATCAGGTGTTTTTCTACTGCAATGCGACGGGGTTCATGGCGTCCGTCGCTGTCATTCTCCTCCTGGTGAACCAGACGCTGTCTAGGCAGGGCATTCGGAGCAACGCGCTCCATGTCTGCGTCATGGTCGGGCTGCTCGGCCTCATGGGTGCCTACGCCGCCGGCAGCTGCAGGAAGCTGCGCACCTCCATCTACGTCTTTGCACTCGTGGCCGCGGTGGTCACCTTCCTCATCCTGCAGATCCTACTTTACGCGTCCGCCGACCGGGAGCATTGGTTAGAGCTGTCAAAGCTTCCGGAGTGCGTGAAGCGCCTGCTCATGCCGCTGGCGACCGGTCCGGCGCCGGCCGGCGAGAGCAGAAGCAATGATGTCCCCGATCCCGAACACAACGTGAAGTACCTGAGACGCAAGTACCTGATGCTGCTCGGCATCCTGGGAGCGAGCGTGACGTACCAGGCGGGTCTGGCGCCTCCTGGCGGCACGTGGGGCGACGACGACGACAACGCGCCGTCGCCGTCGCCGTCCCCATCGGCACAGCCCGGCAACCCGATCCTGCTTGACTCCAACGGCCCTCGGTACCAGGCCTTCTTCTACTGCAACGCGACGTCCTTCGTGGCCTCCGTCGTGGTCATCATGCTGCTGCTGCAGCGCACCGTGAAAAAGCGCGGCGCGCCGCTGTGGGCGATGCAGACCGCCGTGGTGCTGGACCTGCTCGGCCTGCTGGGCGCGTACGCCGCCGGCAGCTGCAGGGACTGGGAGACGTCCACCTACGTCATCGCGCTCGTCGCCGTGGTGGTGGCCTTCATCACGCTGCACGTGCTGCTGTCGTTCGACGCCGTTCTGAACAAGGCCAGGAAGCTCCGGGCGTGGAGGTACTTGGAAGGAGCCAGCGGTCCTCCGGACCCGCGCAACGCTGCCGAATTGCCGATGCCCAAGTAATGCTCTTCTTATGTTCAAAAAAAAAAAAGTAATGCACTTCTTGCTTAATTAGATCGGTTCCATCCCCTTGGTTTGCAATGCTGCGCTGATCGAAAGATTCCGTCTCGTGTGGCTTCTGTTGTACATTTTGATTATTTTTTGGAGGATTTTGATTTAATTCAATTGTTCAATTAATCGCTTAGTTAGACAAATTATGTCGAGGTCCTCTTGGTTCAACACGAGTCACTCAGCAAATCCAGTGCTCTGGGCATTTATTCTCAAGCCTGTTCTTCTGTCCACTAGAGCGATTTGCTCGGGCAGCAGCCCATATGCGCTGATACCCCCACCGCACTTAACGGTCTGGCTGATGCACGTTGCTGCACACTGCGGTGCCTGACTGACATGTCGCTAGCTGCACTACCACCACGATTTCACTCCATGTCCGGTGTTATCGCTCAAATTAACCGTAATAAGTGACGCTGAATTGAACCGAATAAATTGCGCATGCAGGTGGCCGGGTGTACCTCGGCGGAAGTATCGGCCTCATCCCACACAGTAGAATAAATTTGACCCTTAGTATTTGAAATTAAACACAAAACCCTTTTTCATGGCGCCCGATCCTGCGAACCAACACGACGCACTGGTCAAATGCGCCAAAGATCTGCCTCGTCAAAACCAAATCGCAAGCAAACGTTCGCCTACGTCCGTCCTTAGGTGACGGTTCCGTAATTGGCGCTCTAGCGATCGCGAGGCGATCTAGATCCCTCTCGCTGCTAGGGCTCCTCGTTCGTCTCTGTTTTAGTGTTTCCCATCGCCAATTGTGTTCCTCTTTCGTCCGGGATTAGTTCTCTGGCCGGCTCGTCGCAATCTGGGTCTCGTTTGCCATACACACCATCCCTTGTCCCCGCCTACCGCCATAAACCCTTCGCGATTTCTAGGGCTCGCAATTGTAAAACACCCTACCTAGTCTGCAGGAGTGCGGATGAGGAGGCGATCACAATAACTATGATTGAGAAGATTGAAGGACTGTTGAGGATTTTGCGGTTGTCGGAGGAGGAACAAAAGGGAGTGAAGATCAATCTGGAGAAGGGAAGGCAAGTTCGGGATCGGGTAGCAAAGGCGCTGGGGAAGGTGATCTCCGACAAACCAACCTTTGTGGAAGGACCGGAGAATTCCTTAGGGCGGGTTTGGTGTCCTCTGAAAGGAATCAGATGCAAATCAATGGGAGGAAATATTTTTCTCATAACTTTTCTTCAAGAATCGGGTCTGACGAAGGCTATGAGGGGAGGACCGTGGATGGTTAATAATGTTTTGATTGTTTTGGAAGAGTATGACCCTAGGAGGAGAATAGAGGAGTATGCCTTTGATCAAATACCGATCTGGATCAGGGTTTTTTGCCTACCACTGGGATCAATGAACCGACTCTGTGGGGGAGTACCTTGAGATGGACGTAGGTGAAGATGAATGTGCTGAAGGGGAATATCTGAGAGTTAGAGTGAACATAGACATCAAAAAACCGCTAATGAGGGGGGAGATGATGAAGTTGGGTGAGACTGGAGGGGATAGCTGGTGTCCCTTTGAATATGAGTATCTCCTGGAATTTTGTTACACATGTGGAATCATTGGACATGATGATCGGAGTTGTTCAATAAAGTTAGCCCGGGGGAAAAGCAGCACTATGGGCGCTGGCTCAGAGCCTTCATTCCATCCAGTAGGCAAAACTCAGATGGAAAAGGATGGGGATATAGCCGGGGAGGTGGCAGCAACTGAGGTGGAGGAGTAGTTTCAAAGGAAAAAAAATCGGACAATGACAGTCAATCCTAGAGGAAAAGTTCTTCGAGCGTAGGTGGGGATGTAGTCAAACAAAATTGTTGAAGGAGACCTCGGAAGAGGTTACCTCACCGTTGAAGGGGGTACCAGATAAAAATGCATAGGGAGCACAAAAGAAACTATCCTTCACTGACGCGAGTACTGTCCAGGAGAAGATGTCGGATGGAGGGAAGGCCCCTATGGCTGACGATGCAGGTGGAAGGAAGGAGGAGAAGAAGAGGACAGAGACGTCTCAGCCACTTCATGTTGGGAGCGACGTGGCGCAAGCTGATCCAATGCATGTGACTCAGCCGATTCCAAGGGAAGAGGCAAATGGAAAGCAGACACAAAAGCACCAAAGAAATTTAAAAGTAAAGATAGGCGGATAGTGTCGGAGAGGCCCGAGAAGAATGCACAACTAGGAACCAAGAGGGACGCAAACCAGGGGTGGAAGAAATTGTTGAAGCGGGGCTGTCGGAACAGCTCCGCATGACCCAATGAGAATTGGGGCTTGCAATTGATGCTCTTCTGGAGTTCCAAAGGAAGGTGGACCCCGACATCCTCTTTCTATCCGAAACAAAATTGGATAGTGAGAGGATCAATTGGTTAAGGTGGAAGCTCGGTTTAACTGGTTTGTGAGTGAAAGACTATCAAGGGCAGAGTGGTGGTTTGACCCTGTTTTGGAGGAGCAACATTAACCTCAAGGCATGCCTAGTGTCGAAGTACCATATTGATGCTGAAATCACGGAACAAGGTGGCTTTAAATGGAGGTTTATGGGTATCTATGGTGAACCAAAGCTAGAGGACAGAGAAGCAACTTGGAGGCTAATAAGGACTATAAAACATCACAACAATTTTCCCTGGCTATGTGCAGGAGATTTCAACAAAATCTTGTTCCAAAGTGAGAAGGAAGGTGGGGCGGCTTGGCCCCAAATTTATATGGACTGTTTTAAACAAGCTTTGGAGGATTGCAACTTGCATGACCTGGGGTTCATGGGTGATCCGTTCACCTGATGGAATAATAGTCGGGACGCTGGGACGTACATCCGAGAGTGCCTTGATAGAGCGGTGGCGTGCCCGGAGTGGTGCCATTGGTTCCCGGGGTACAAAGTTGAAAACACTGAGTATAGAAGATCTGATCACCGGCCTCTGGTTATCCACCTCGATCATGAAAGCTTAAATACCCAGGAAAGTAAGAGGGAATGTGCGGGTTTCAGATTCGAGGCAAATTGGCTTAGTGAAGATATGTGCAGCACTATCGTGGAAAATGCATGGGGGAAAGAGACAATCGAACCTCTCGTGTCGGTTGCTGATGCATTAAAGGGAGTGGCGGGTGACCTTAAGCACTAGAGAAAAACCTCGCTAGGGAACTTGGAGCAGCGGATTGCTCGGGTGAAAAAGGAGGTGGTGAATTGTAGGCGCAGAGCGATCTCGCAAGACAACATGAACAGAGAGCATCTAAGTTACAAGCTAGAGAAGCTGGAGGAACAACGTAATGTGCACTAGAAACAAAGGTTCCATATGGAGTGGCTCTCAAAGGGTGATAGAAACACGAAATATTTTCACTCTTATGCATATGCGAGGAAGAGAACAAACAGAATAAAAAATTGAAAAAGGATGATGGAGGAGAAGTGCTGGAGGAGGCGGAAATGGGGGCGGTGATCACTAACTAATTTCGAAACCTCTTCACTTCTGTCTCAGGTACTCGCAAACACGAGCTTCTCCAGGAGGTGGTTCCGCGTGTGACGTTCACACGGGCCTTCTCGTCGGAGGAGGTGAAAGCAGCGCTGGATGGCATTGGTGACCTCAAGGCTCTGGGGCCGGATGGACTGCCAGCATTGTTTTACAAGACATATTGGCATCTGATCGGTGAAAGAGCGACGAAGGAATTGATCCATGTGCTGAATGGAGGGGATATACCGGATGATTGGAATGAAACCTGTGTGGTGCTGATCCTGAAAGTGGAGAACCCGGAGAGGCTAAAAGATCTATGGCCCATAAGTCTCTAGAACATCATTTATAAATTGGTTTCCAAGGTTTTGTCCAACAGACTAAAACACCTGCTCCAGGAGATCATGGCCCCGAACCAGAGCGCCTTTGTCCCAGGACGTTTGATCACGGATAATATTCTGATGGCATACGAGGTGACACACTTCATGCATAACAAGAGGAGTGGTGCGGAGGGTTATGCAGCTCTGAAATTTGATATGAGTAAAGCGTATGATAGAGTAGAATGGGATTCCTTTGAGGCCATGATGAGAAAATGGGCTTTGCGGAGCAATGGATCCAAGTGGTTATGAGGTGCTGCTCTACTGTAAAGTATAGGTTTTGGTTCAATGGCACCCTCACTGATGAGATTGTCCCGGAGAGAGGGCTCAGACAGGGGGACCCCATCTCCCCGTATATGTTTCTTCTATGTGCGGAAGCTTTCTCTTGCTTAATCAACAGCGCTGAACAAGATGGAAGGTTAGAAGGGGTCCAAATAAACCAAAATGCTCCGAGTTTTAATCACTTATTGTTTGCAGGTGACTCGTTAATCCTCTTGAAAGTCTCAGAGGATAGTTCTCATCATCTGCAAAATGTGCTATCACTTTATGAGGAATGCTCGGGGTAGACTATCAACGTAGAGACGACGTCGATTATGTTCAGTAAGAATACCCAAAGACGTGACAAGAAGATCATGATGGAGCAGCTTGGTCTGTCTATGGAGAGTTGGAATGAGAGATACTTAGGCTTACCAGTTCATGTTGGAAAGTCGAAGATGAAGGTGTTTAGCTATCTGAAGGACCGAATCTGGCAAATAATGCAAGGCTAGAAGGAGAAAATGTTGACGAGAGTCGGTAAAGAATTATTGATTAATCCATCTCACAAGCTATCCCCACCTTTGCATGTCGGTGTTTGATTTAACAAAGGGCTTGTGTGATCGGATTTCAGCTATGTTGTGCAGATTTTTTGGGCCCAGCAGGATAATGATCATAAGATACATTGGTTGTCCTGGGAGAAGTTTTCAATGTCAAAGAAAGAGGGAGGATTGGTTATAAAGATCTTCACATGTTCAATTTATCTATGCTCGCAAAACAGGCGTGGCGGATGTTGGATGACCCAAACTCTCTTTGTGCAAGAGTGCTCAAAGCCAAGTATTTCCTAAATACTGACATACTGCATGCTGAACCAAGAGAGAGGATATCTTACACTTGGCGAAGAATTTTGAAGGGGGCTGAGCTTCTCAAGAATGGTGTGATCAAGAGGGTGGGCGACGGTTCCACGATCAGCATCTGGTCCGACCCGTGGCTACCTCGGAATTGGTCCCGCGGCCCGATTACTCCGAGGGGCAATGTGCTAGTTCCGTTTCCTAACGAGTTGATGGACCCGTACCAACAAGGGTTGGGATACCCAACTGGTCTCCTCTATTTTTGCGATCAGGATACACAGTTCATTCTTGCTCTGCCTATTAAAGAAGGTATGGAGGACACATGGGAGTGGTTCCGTGATAATCATGGATGTTTCTCCGTCAAAACAGCTTATAACTTGCACGGGTGCTTACGAGGGTGCAGTTGGGAGAGCAAGGCTCATGCCAGGTTGCGGCGTTCAATTGACAGGCCATTTGGAAAACCCCATGCCCACTGAAAATCCAACAACACTTGTGGAGAATTGCTCACAACAGCCTCCCAGTTAGGCGAAATCTGAACAGGAGAGGCATGGAGATGGATACGATCTTCCTAGTCTGTAGGCACTTGGATGAGGAATGAAGCGCATAAGCTTATCAAGTGTAAACCTGTCAAAGCACTTTGGGGAGAATTTGGTTTGGAAAGCAACCGAAGAGATCGGGCAGACTTGGCAGATCCTAGATGCTTTATTGAGAAGTTGATGCAACTTGATGATGATAAGAAACGACTCGGAATTGCTCTTTGCTGGACCTGGTGGTGCACTAGGAACAAGGTCAATACAGAGGGAAAAAAACTTCGCTCATGTGCAGGTTAGTCTGCAGACTCGAAGATTGGCTCTTGAATTCCAGGACTTCTTTAGCAAAACTGCAAAAAAGAGAAGAATTATGTGCTCTGCCAATGGCGCCCTCCCCAGGTGGACGTGATCAAAATCAACATCGATGGGAGCTTCCTTGAATCTGAACGGCGCGGAGGCTGGGGGATGGTAGCCGAGGATGCTGACGGTGATGTGTGTGGTTCGGGAGCGGGACGGATTGATCATGCACATGATGCCCTTCAGGCTGAAGCTGAAGCGTGCCTGCAGGCCATGGCGCTCCCCCAACAGTGGGGTATGCAAAATATTGTGGTGGGAACTGATGCTCAAGTGCTAGTTAATGTGGTCTCTTCTCCGGATTTCGATATTGTTCTGAATGGCGTCCTATTCCGGGAGATTAAGGCCTTTGGTTTTCTGAATTTTAGTTCGTTTTCTATCTTGTTTTGCCCACGGGTGTGTAATAAGGTGGCTAACGTTTGAGCGAGCTATGGAGCGAAGATGGTCTCGGAACCCCAAGCCGTATGGCCGGGCCTAGTGCCTACCTTTTCTCAGGTTCTGGTTGCCAACGATTATGCTAAGCAATTTGGTTAATGGAAAGTGGAAAATAAAAAAAAAATTAAAAAAACAGATCCGCCTCATGACCAATCCCTGAGCCGCATGGTGTAAGTACGGTTCCCCAGGCCAGGGCGCCATACATACTACCACTGCGCCGCTGGGCGACGCGCCATGCGTGGAGTAGGGATAAGCCCGATCCGACGTGACCCTCTCTACTTTGTCTATTTTCCTTCACAATGACAGCCCTCTGCCCAATAGATCGTCGTCGCCGTCGTTCTATCTTTCTCCAATAGGTCGCCGCCTCAGGAGATCCGCCACGACCCTCTCTACTCGATCCATTTTATTTCACAATGTGGTCGTCCTCTCTCCAACAGGTCGTCGCCGCTGTCGCTCTATCTCTCTTCCTCCTAGCCCACCCTTATCTTGGTCCCTCCTAGCATCGCCATCACCTCTCCTCCCTTTGTCCCCGCACTGGTCGACGTCGCTCCCGCCATGGAAGTCAACTGGCCTCCACGTCGCCTCAACTCCGACCTCCAAATGCACTGAAGCCACCTGGCCTCCACCGAAGATTTTTATGGCCTCCCTCTCCTCTCTCGGGTTGAAGGTATGCCCTTCTTCTCTCTATGTTTAGGGTTTTAGATGTATTTTTTAAGATTTGATACATCTTTGCAATTCTAATTTGAAGTGGTACTTCTTATTTAGGGATATTAGATTTGCTTGTGCTGATTAAGATCGGCAATTTTGAAGTTGTGATTTGTGCCTAATTAGTTTTTTTTATGGATTTTGTATCTATTCGCAACTGTCATCTATTGGTAATTTTATTACGATGATAATGATAATAGCTACCACTTGTTTATGGATGTGGTATCTATTTACAATTGACCTCTGCATGTAATTTTTTTTACATATGTATGTATTTATTTACTATTTTTTGCATGATATTGTTCTCATAATGATTGTATTTTGTTTTTTCTTCAATTTTGTAGGATGTCTCTTAACCAAGATGTGTACGAAAATTCTCATTGTGCCATGTTTATGGGGAGAAACTGTGATTTTTAGCTATGTACAATTGAGTTCATTTAGGGTTGAAGTTAAGCCTGATGCGTGATACTCAAAGATGCGGTATGACTAGCGATACACAAAGTATATCCAGCGGACCGTATTTCTCCCTTTCATAAATCTCGTATCTCGTGGGATGCCGAAGATGAACCCTTGCAGGGACGTGGAAAGGAAGTGAGATCAAGGGGGAAAAGGAGAGGCCACTGATACCTTCGAGTCGGATTTCCGAATGTGGTATGTAGCTTTTTTCCTAGTTCCCTAGATTTATTGAACTGGAAAGTAGATGCGTGATAAGGACATTCAACAAGCCAACCTAAGAAAGTATTTATTAATTCTCATTTTACTGAACCAACTTGCACTATTAAAATGAGATTTTATTTAATGATTTAAAATAGGGCAGGGCTTCAGGTTTCACCTGCAGCAGTACATTAGTAACATTGGATAAATAAGATACGATGGAAAATGTTAGTAATAATACATTCACATGCTATATAATGTATGTAGGCAATGCGTACTTGAGTCACTTTGGCCCAGAGCACTGGTTACCATAGATTAATTCATCCACCTTGGCCCTATCCATCGCACGAGGTTTACTTGGCTACTAAGAATTAACAGACAAAAGCATTAAGTTATATGACATCATTGTGGTTCCTAAGTGAATTATTTTCAGTTGTTGTACTCGTCATATCATAGAGTTTTTATTGGATGTATGCCCAAGATACAATAATATACATATGTTTCATGATTAAAGCATTATGTTTTAATGCTATAACTATTGTGGTAACTGAATATGAGATCCATAGGAAACCCCATATGCACGTGTAGAAACATAAACAAACTGTTATACTCTTTGTTATGTCTCATAGACAAACTTGTCAATATTAGATGACCATGTTTTCCTGGTCATAGACAAATATTTTGTCAATATTAACAAGGGCACTTTGTTGTTTCAACAAAATGGCTGGGTAGACCCAAGTTTTTGAGATACTATGAGATTTTTTTTGGTAAATAGTATCGACATTGGATTGTTTTTTTTTGTTTCCTTAGACCATGGGAATATTCAATGGTGTTTACCGTAAGTATCATTTTGGTATAGTCAAGTTATCACACCGTAAACTAGGTTATAAAAAAGGCTAGCACCAGGTGGTCACAAAAGTATTCATTCCATTGTGATAGTTCAACACTGGGAATTACTCCTCTATTTAATAGAGATATACATCCAGGATCCACTCAGTGAAATAGTATCGGTAAATAAGTCTGTGCAGGAAAGGACATCACACTAGTCATGGGGATACTATGTCACGATAATGAGTAAAAGTAGTCATACGAGATATTGGGAATAATGTGATAAAGTGGTTAAAGAGTTGAATCACGGTCTGATTATTTATCTCGTCCAAAGGTATTGATTGGTATCGTGAAGCAATATGAACTTACTTAACAAACAAATAGGTTCAACAGTTTTGTTCATATAACTCGTAGGAAGCAATATGGACGTCCACGGTCCTGATGTTGATTATTGAGTAGGAATTGGTTTCCTAATCATTTATACTTGTTATGGAACCTGTAGGGGTCACACACTTAAGTCTTCATAGTCATTTGTTCACATTGGATGGCGGAGAAATAGTGGGTTGATACGTCCATTTTGCATCACTATTTTATATCATAATTTTCTGTTATTCATCGATATATTTCATGTTATGATGCATCCCTTATGTTATTTTATCTTATTTTGCATGTTTTATAATTTTTGGAGAATAAACACCTGGACCAGAAATCTGATGGAAAAAGCACCGTCGAGATGCCATATTTCAGAAGATCAGAAGAAGAAGGGGGACATCCGGGGGTTCCTAAAAGTTCAGAGGAGGAACCCAGCAGAAGGAGAGCCAGAGGGGGGCCACCAGGGGCCCACACCTAGGGGTGGCGCGCCCCTGGACGCGCCACCTAGGGGTGTGGCCACCCTGGCCCACCTCTGGGGGTAATATTTGGCGTGGTTGGCCCCCAGGGAACCCTAAGCCTCATTCCATCTTCGAATAATTATTCCGCCGCCGCCGCGGGGCGGAAAACATCCGAGAGAGAAAAGCTCTCTGGCAGGGAGAAATCTTCCGGGGAAATTCCTCTCCGGAGAGGGGAAATCACCGCCATCATCACCATCATCGCTCTGGGCATCATGAAGATCGTCATCATCGTCGTCATCACCACCAGCACCATCACCCTCATCATCCACCGTCATCTCGCTGTAACAATTAGGGGCCTCTATCGTTGTTTTGCATTAGATCTCTCTCCCGGTGTGGATTACTTGTTAGTAGTTGATGCTTGTGAGATTTATCGGTGTTTGCACTTTATGACCAGATTGTTATCATCCATTATATCACCTCTGATCATGATCATATGATGTCTTGTGAGTAGTTCGTGTTGTTCTTGAGGACATGGGAGAAGTCAAGTTGTTAGTAGTGAAGTAATGTTGAATAATATTTAATGTTTGATATTTAAGTTGTGGTGTCATTCTCCTAGTGGTGTCATGTGAACGTCGACTACATGATACTTCACCATTTATGGGCCTAGGGGGATGCATTGTGTATTTGGATACTAATTGTGGGGTTGCCGGAGTGACAGAAACCTAAAACCCCATTAGGAAACCATTACACTAGGGAGCGTAGGATCCCGGAGTTTAAAGCTGTGGTTAGATTTATTTCTTAATTACTTTCTTGTAGTTGCGGATGCTTGCAAGGGGTATAATCACAAGTATGTATTAGTCTTGGATGGGACCGTACATTAGAATAGTTTCATCCACACAACACTTATCAAAACACCTACATTATTCAGCTGCATGGAACAAAAGCACTTGACAAAAACCTCCCGTGTATCCTCGAGAACGTTTGTTAATCATAAGTAAACCCACCGGCTTGTCCTTTGCTGACGAAAGGATTGGGCCACTTGCTGCAATTATTACTACTGCATTTTATTTACTCGTACTTTATTTATCTGCAATATCAAAAAAATCCTACAAATCTATTTTCCAGTATTTACAGTTATTCCTTCATCGAAACTGCTTGTCAACACCTTCTGCTCCTCGTTGGGTTCGACACTCTTATTTATCGAAAGTACTACGATACACCCCTATAATTGTGGGTCATCAAGACTATTTTCTGGCGCCGTTGCGGGGGAGTGAAGCGCTATTGGGAAGTGTAATTGATAAAGGAAGCTTTTGTTGTAAGTGTTGTTTTTATTACTGTCTACTGCTTTATTACACTATGTTTGGGTCTCCTTTTGAGTCCTTATTTGTGGGCACTACTACCGCTGCTAGGGTAGTAAGTGACCCACCGCCTGATGATTTGGATCCTTATAAAATACATATAAAGATTGTTAAACATGTGAGGGATAACTCCTATTCAGGTGATGGAACTGTCCATCCTGGTGATCATTTGCTCTTTTTACATGAATTATGCGAGTTGTTCAAGTGTGCAGGTATTACAACGAGACAAGTGAAGAGGAAATTATTCTCTATATCATTGACATGCCGAGCCTCTGAATGGTTCAACCTGCTGAAAAATAGCCAAACTATTGGATGGGAGGAAATTGTGCCTCTCTTTTATTCTAAATTCTATCCTCCCAGTGAAATTCATAGAGATCGGAATTGTATATATAATTTTTGGCCTCATGACGGAGAGAGTATTTCCCAAGCATGGGGGAGATTGAATTTACTAATGCTCAAATGCCCTGTTCATGAGCTCCCCAGTAATATTGTTATTAATAATTTCTATGCAAGGCTTTCTCTTCATGATAAGGATTTATTGGATGATTCTTGTTCTGGATCATTTACACGTATGAAAGATGAAGCTAAATGGGACCTTCTTGACCGTATTCAAGAAAACACTAAAGGATGGGAGAATGACAAAGGTAGAAAGTCAGGTATAAATTATGATTATGAATGCATTAAAACTTTTATGTCATCCGATGATTTTCATAATGTTAGTACTGTTTATGGTCTTGATTCTCAAGTTGTTGCAAACTTATATAAGGCTTTTGCTTCCTATTTTGATATTCCTAAAAAGGAATGGGACAAGTATCATGCACCTTATAAAGATACCGTTAATTGTGTTCCTTCTAGAGATATAGAAGTTCATACTGTTGATCCCATTGTGCCTGAACCTTATATTGAGAAAATGCCTTTCCCTGCTAAGGTAAAAGAACATTCTATGTTAGCTAGTGTGGTTAATAAAAGTGCAAGGAAACCTGTAGAACCTGAGGAACAAATAACTGTAGAACCTATAGTAGCAATATTAAGGGACCTTTTTTCTGAAAATGTAGAAGAGGGACACATTATATTTTGTGAAGATGCTTTAATATTGTCTCTCATCCTAGTAAATCTAGGAAACCCAGTGTTCTTGTGCTATCTGTTAGGATAGGTGATCATTGCTATTATGGTTTGTGTGATATTGGTGCTAGTTCTAGTGCTATTCCTTATGAGCTTTATAAAGAAATCATGCATGAAATTTGTTCTTGTGAACTTGAAGACATTGATGTGATTATTCAACTTGCTAATAGGGAAACTATTTCTCCAATTGGTATTGTTAGATGTGGAGGTCTTATGTGGTAAAACTAAGTATCATGCTGATTTTCTAGTACTAGGCACTTCTGCTAGTGATACTTGTCCTATTATATTCGGTAGACCTTTCTTAAACACTGTTGGTGCTGTTATTGATTGTAAAAAGGAGAAAATTCTTACAAAATTTGATGGAGAGTCTTATGAATTTAATTTATCCAAATTTGCTAAAGCACCTTATGAAGCTGAATTGCCTAATGAGAATTATAGAGTTGAACGGTTGGCGGCTATTGCTCTTACTCCTAACAATCCGCTGCAGCAATACATGGAAGACCATGAAAGTGATGTCTTTAGGGAAGAAAGGAATGGAACTGACGAGATTTTCTTACATCAGCCAACGATGTTGAAACATAATTTACCGGTGGAAGATTTGGGAACCACTTTACCACCCAAGGAGGATCCTGTTTTTGATTTAAAACCCTTGCGTGACAATCTTAAATATGCTCACATTGATGATAAGAAATTATATCTTGTTATTATTAGTTCAAAACTTTCTGGTGAAGAAGAGGAGAGATTATTGGGAATATTGAAGAAACACAGAGGTGCTATTGGTTATACCCTTGATGATTTGAAGGGGATTTGTCCTACTATATGTCAGCATGCTATTAATATTGAACCTGATGCAAAGCCAGTTGTTGAGCATCAACGCCGTTTAAATCCTAAGATGAAGGATGTGGTAAAAAATGAGGTATTGAAACTCCTTGATGCGGGTATTATTTATCCTATTGATGATAGTAGATGGGTTAGTCCTGTGCATTGTGGCCGTAAGAAAGGAGGGATGACTGTTGTGCCAAATGAAAATAATGAACGTATTCCTCAAAGAGTAGTGGTTTGTTATAGGATGTGCATTGATTTTTAGGAAGGTTAACAAAGTTACTAAGAAATATCATTATCCTTTGCCTTTTATTGATCAAATGTTAGAAAGTTTGTCTAAGAAAACTCATTTCTGCTTTCTTGGTGGTTATTCTGGGTTCTCCCAAATTGCTGTTAGAAAGCCTGATCAAGAGAAAACAACTTTCACTTGCCCTTTTGGAACCTATGCTTATAGACATATGCCTTTTGGTTTATGCAATGCTCCTGCTACTTTTCAAAGATGTATGTCTGCTATCTTTCATGGCTTTTGTAAAGAAATTGTGGAAGTCTTCATGGACGATTTCTCCGTCTATGGAACTTCTTTTGATAATTGTTTGCAGAATCTTGATAAAGTTTTGCAGAGATGTGAGGAGACTAATATTGTTATTAATTGGGAGAAATGCCATTTTATGGTTAATGAAGGAATTGTTCTTGGACATAAAATTTCTGAAAGAGGTATTGAAGTTGATAGAGCTAAAGTTGAAGCTATTGAGAAAATTCCCTGTCCTAGGGATGTAAAAGGTATTCGTAGTATTCTTGGTCATGTTGGTTTCTATAGAAGGTTTATTAAAGATTTCTCTAAAATATCAAAGCCTCTTACTAATCTTCTTCAAAAAGATGTACCTTTTGTTTTTGATGAAGATTGTAAAGAAGCTTTTGAAATTTGAAAGAAGGCTTTAATATCTCCCCCTATTGTTCAACCACCTGAATGGAATTTACCATTTGAAATTATGTGTGATGCTAGTGATTATGTTGTAGGTGTTGTTCTTGGACAGCGGGTAGATAAGAAGTTAAATGTTATTCATTATGCTAGTAAAAACTCTTGATGCTGCTCAAAAGAATTATGCTACCACTGAGAAAGAGTTCCTAGCTGTAGTTTTTGCTTGTGATAAATTTAGGAGGTATATTGTTGATTCTAAAGTTACTATTCATAATGATCATGCTGCTATTAAGTACCTTATGGAAAAGAAAGATACTAAGCCTAGGCTTATTAGATGGGTGCTTCTCTTACAAGAGTTTGATTTACATATTGTGGATAGGAAGGGTGCTGAAAATCCTGTTGCTGATAATTTGTCAAGATTAGAAAATATCTCTTATGACCCTATTCCTCTTAATGATAGTTTTCCTAATGAACAGTTGGCTGCAATAAAAGTGAGCTCTCAAGAGAGTCCATGGTATGTTGATTATGCTAACTTTATTGTTTCGAAGTATTCGCCTCCTACCTTTACAGCTCAGCAAAGAAGAAAATTCTTCTATGATTTGAGGCATTATTTTTGGGATGACCCACACTTATATAAACAAGGTGTCGATGGTATTATGAGAAGATGTGTTCCTGAAAATGAACAACAAGAGATATTAAGAAAATGTCATAGTAGTGCTTATGGAGGATATAACGCTGGAGATAGAACTGCACATAAAGTTCTACAATCAGGTTTTTATTGGCCTACTCTCTTTAAAGATGCTAAAAAAAATTTTAATCTTGTGATCAATGTCAAAGGGTTGGAAATATTTCTAGACGTAATGAAATGCCTATGAATTATTATCTTGTTATTGAACCGTTTGATTGTTGGGGTTTTGACTTTATGGGTCCTTTCTCTCCTTCAAAAGGCTACACTCATATTCTTGTTGCTGTTTATTATGTTACTAAATGGGTAGAAGCTATACCTACTAAAAGTGCTGATGGTGAAACCTCAATAAAAATGCTTAAAGACATCATTTTCCCTAGGTTTGGTGTACCTAGATATCTTATGACTGAGGGGGGTTCTCATTTTATTCATGGTGGTTTTAGAAAAAATCTTGCTAAATATCATGTTAATCATAGAATTGTCTCACTCTATCATCCTCAAACTAGTGGGCAAGTAGAATTATCAAATAGAGAGATCAAATCTATCTGGCAAAAGACCGTTAACAAATCTAGAAAAAATTGGGCTAAGAAATTAAATGATGCTCTGTGGGCTAATAGAACTGCTTACAAAAATCCCATGGGCATGTCTCCTTATAAGATGGTTTATGGAAAATCTTGTCACTTGCCCCTAGAATTAGAACACAAAGCTTATTGGGCAGTGAAAGACCTAAATAGAGATTTTAAACTTGCTGGTGAAAAAAGGCTGCTTGACTTAAGTTCTTTGGATGAATGGAGGAGTGAAGCATATGAAAATGCTAAGCTCTTTAAAGAGAAAGTTAAAAGGTGGTATGATAAGAGAATTGTTAAAAGAGAATTTCATGTTGGTGAGAAAGTGTTATTTTATAGGTGTCGTCTCATATTTTTTGCAGGAAAATTACTCTCAAGATGGGAAGGACCTTTTGTTATCGAAGAGGTATATCGTTCAGGGGCAATTAAAATTGTTTCCCTTGAAGACAACTCCTCACAAGTGGTGAATGGCCAAAGACTCAAGCATTATATTTCTGGAGATCCTTATAATAAAAATGTTGATTGTATTCGAGCCATGATCCCGGAGGAATTTATTAGGAAGCATATTTCAGAAACTGCAGAGTCGGTTTTCGAATAGGTAACAGTTTTGGTAAGAAAATGTTCGCGAAACATCTTTCAACTTATATTTTTACTGTTTTTAGAAAATATGAAAAATTATGAGCCGGAAACGAGGCGGAGACGGAGCCCGGAGGCTCCACACCATAGGATGGCGCGGGCCCACCTATGGTCGTGCCAGCCCATGGTGTGGGCTCCCCGGAGCCCCTCTCCGACTCGTTTTCGACCTGGACTTTCCTTTCATTATGAAATTTTTTGCTATATAATCCCCCGGACCCCCCAAGGTGCGTATATCGTTTCTCGTCGTGTTTATGTTTCGAGCTGTTTCTGCCAGGATCTGTTTTTGGTTTTAGAAGCATCATGGTCTCCGCCAACGACAACAAGGGGAAGGGACCAAAGGAAGATGATGTGCAAGACCTGAAGCCGGAGGAGGAGAACGAGAGTGGAGCAGAAGGAGATGTAGAGGAAAACCCACGAGTGCGTCCACACGCCACCGTCGCAAGCATTAGGGTAGTTGCTAACCCCTTGAAGCTCAAGAGAAACGCGAGGATGAGCACCGGATGGAAGGTTCCACATCACTCCCTAGCTTCAAAGACACCTGTTGCGGGAGTCAAGAACTACTTCCACACATTAATTCATGA
This sequence comes from Alopecurus myosuroides, assembly GCA_028641055.1. Taxonomy (NCBI): domain Eukaryota; kingdom Viridiplantae; phylum Streptophyta; class Magnoliopsida; order Poales; family Poaceae; genus Alopecurus; species Alopecurus myosuroides. Next base: position 310,801,499 of record CM054062.1, on the reverse strand, counting down.
TTATCAGTAGAGGTGTTGTACGTTCAACACTTCGACGTTCGTGGATTGGATCGGCTGGATCGGATCGTGGGACTACACTGCCCCGACGTGCTGCATCAATAATCCGCAACCGCGCGTCTAGTGGTAATCATCGTGGCCTTCTACCTCGGCTAGATCTTGGATGTACCGCGTAGGAAAAAGTTTTGTTTTATCTCTACGTGTTCTAATAGTGGTATCAGAGCAGTAGCTTCTGGTATTAGGCCCGAGATCCGTACATATGAGATATGTGGTTAGCGTTAGATGTGATCTAATTGTTGTTTTGGTGGTCGGTCTATGAGATAGATCGATTTTGTACAAGGTTGATTGGATCAATCGTACTCGGGGTTAATGGATGATCTGGTTTCCGTGATCATACTGCTAAGGTCGTGGAACAACTTACCCCTACCGGTCGGTTTCCGCCATCGGGGTATACCGTGACACATAAATCTAGTTGCTGTGATCAAAGATCAAAGAGTTTGATCGAATAGGAATACGGATCAGATTTGGGTAAAATCGTTTTATCCGATGAAGAAATTCATGTTCGGAATGCAGATGAGATCTGCGTTTTCCAAAATCGTCGGGCGCTGCCCCTTCGATCCCCGCCCGCTATCCGGCTAGCGGGACCGCCGGCTTCGCCTTGTCGTAGCGCCTTAGATGTCACTACGAGTTTCACAACGCCGGTAGATATCGTGTCTATGCATAACTTGTTTTTGCAGGAAGTTGTGAATGGTATGTGTAACACCCGGGGTTTTTCCCCCAAGTTAGTTTTGCTTGTTTTTTTTTTGCATCATCATGCATCATAGCATCATGCATCATACTCATTGCACTTGTTTTCAAACCAATCCAAACTTTCAGAACAATTTAAGAAATTCAAACAATGCTCTCTTGTATCACACTCAAATTGTCTTCAATAAAATTGAATGTCAAATTCAAATTTAAATATCACTACAAACTTTTGAATTTTCAAAACCCAAAACTTTTGTTCTTGGGAATTTTCAATTCCAAGTGCAATACAAAAATTATTTCATAAAAAAATAAAAACCCGAAACCCTATTCTTTTCTCTCTCTCTCTTTCCTACCAAAAAAAAAGTGCAAACAGAAAAAATAGAAGCAAAAAAAAAATAAGAAAGGGAGGGCAGGCCAGCCCAATTGGGCCAGCCCACCACACCCCCACGATCCAGCCCAACCCCCCCTTCTTCCTCGTACGGACAGAAAGGGGGAGGATGTCGCTGTCCACCTCCTCCCATGGCCCCCACCTCCCACCTGCTCCCTCCTCCCTTATAGCAGCCCTTCTCCCCCTCCTTTCCCAAACCCTAACCCTAACTCTCCCCTCTCCTCCTCCTAGCCGCCACCTTCTTCTTCCTCCCACCCTCCTCTGTTTATTTCTGTAACATCCCAAGTATGAAAAATAGCCATTAGAATGTTTGCTCTCTGTTATTTTATGTTTTGCATCATGACATCATGTTCATTGCATTTGTTTTGCTTGTTTTCCATTTGTTTTCCTCTGTTTTCCTTTGTTTTCCTTTGTTTTCTATTTGAATTTCAAATCAAATTTCAAACCTTTGTTTCATACTTGTGCTGTTACAATTTTCAAATAAAATTATCCAAATCAAAACATCAATTTGTTTCCATTGAACTATAAATTTCAAACCATCAAATTGTTTAAGTTTCCACAATTCATTTAATAGCAAATTCACTTAATTCAAATTCCTTTCAAATTCACTTAATTTTCCAAACAGCAACCCTTTTGAAAATTATGAAAATGACAAAACACTTCCATCATTTGTTTCCATTAAACTAAGGTTCAAACTATTTAAATTATTGTTTTCAATATTTCACTTAATATTCAAAATTCATTCAAATTGCATTCAAATTCAATTGCATTTTCCAAACAGCAACCATTTGAAATTAATGAAACAAAACACTTCAATCAATTTGTTTCAAATAAACATGGAAAGCTCACAATAGTTTAAAATGTTTCTTTCAATAAGTTAATTAATGTCAATTTTGCTCAAATTCATTTAAAATACAAACATCACCATAATTCAAAATGTTTGGAAAACAAAAGTGGAATTTTGTTGCTGTTGCCCTAATTAACTTACACAAATTTTGCCCTAATTTCTCTAACCACTAAAACCTTTCTTTTCCTCCTTGTTCAAATCTGCAAAAAAAAAAATAGAACAAAAAAATAAAAAACAACCAGTGCAGAGAGAGGGGCAGGACCAGCCCACCATCCTCTCCCTCAGGCCCGATACCCCCCTTACCGTTCTTCTTCCTCGTACGGCAGGAAATCCACGCAGCCACGTCGACAGAGGGGAGCAGCAGACGGACAGGAGCTCTCCCCCTCCCCCTATAAACCCTAGCTCGATGCCCTTCCCCTGCCCTAATCCTTCTCTCCCCCCTCCTCTCTCCCCCGCCTCCATTTTTCTCTCCTCCCCCTCTGATCTCTTCTCTCTGCACCTCTCCCTCTCTATGAACCTGAACCCGAACCCCACCTCTTCTTTCTCCGGTGATCGCCGTCGGGAGGGCCACCCTCCGGCCAGGTTAGGCCTGGGGATGGAACCCCCTCGCCTCCCTCGTCATCCTCCACCCCTCAGCACGGACGGGGAACCACCGAGTCGCCACCGCCGACCGGGTTTCGCCGCCGGTCGCCACCACCGAGCGCCTGCTCCTTCCTCTGAATCCCTCGAGGTGAGCATCCCTCCCCTCGCCTCTCTCCTCCCTCTATCTTCACGCACGGCCACAACACAGCACCACGCACGCGCGCAACCCCACGCGAGCGCCGCAGCAGCGGCGAGTCGCTGCCGCCGGCAGCCTCCTCCGTCGAGGTTCAGAACACAAACCTGCAGTTTCAGTTAAAACATCCACGGTCTGAAGGTTAACCCCCCCCCCCCCCCGCTGCCTTTCCTGTCAGCAATCGCAACACCACCGCAGTGGCAGTGGCAAACTGCGCGCAAGCAGAGGTGGTGGGTTCGAATCCCACCCCCTACGGATTAAAACCCTTTTTGCTATTCTATTTTTCCAGGCCCTGCACAAATCCCAGAATCACCAACAGGTCCTTGCTAGTTCTTTTAGGTCCCTGTAAATTAATTCCAAGTCCCTGGATATTGTTTAAAATGGCAGAATAATACCTAATTTTGTAAATTGCATAAATAATTCATTTTAACTCCAATTTCAACATTTTAAATATGTTTTCAATACTAAATTAAATTCTCTACCCAAATATAAATTTTGTTTACTGTTTTGAATATTTTAAATTGGTGAAATATTTGAATCCTTGTTTAATTCACTTAATTTTGCAAAATTCATAACTTGGGCATAAAAATTCCAAATTCAACAAACTAAATATGTTTTCCATTCAATTTTTCATGTACTTTGCAAATATCAACTTTGTTTGCTGTTTTGAATAATTTAAATTGCTGAAAACAACTATTTCTTAATTAATGCAGTTAAAATTGCCAAATTAATAACTTGCTCATTTTAAATCCATTTTCAACAAATAAAATATGTTTTCCATGCTAAATTAAACCACATTTCCAAATATAAACTTTGTTTCATGTTTTGAATAATTAAAATGGATTAAATATTTTAAACCTTGTTTAAATCATTTAAATTTGCTAAATTCATAACTTGCTCAAATTAAATTATCTTTGAACACATAAAATATGTTTTCAAACCAGAAAAACATAAGATTTTCAAATATGAATTTGGTTTAATGTTTTGAACAAATAAAAATTCACATAATATTCATACTTCAATTAAATTCAATTAAATCTTGTTTAAATCATAATAAATTCATATTAATTCCTTTTTCAATAATTGAAACATGTAATCCACCCAAAATTTGGTGTACTTTTCAAATATGAACTTTGTTATCTATTTTGGACAATTTAAATTGGTGAAAACAACAAATGCTTGTGTAACACCTTTAAGGAACCAAAATTCCATAACTTAATAAATAAAAATTCCAAACTTGGTAAACCTTATTTCAAAATTGTTTCTATTGTTGTTATTTTTCTGTTTTCCTCATCCATGCATCATACTAATCCACCTTCACCTGTTGATTAGTTGTAAAACAATTATTCCCACCTTAATTCATGGGCTCTCCATATGCAATCCAAATTGCATGTGGGTCCATTTAATTATGTTATGTTACCATGTCCACTAGTTTATTTTTGTTGCATCAATTAAATGGTCATGCATCATCCCATGATTGTGCATTATGCCATGTTATTGATTGTTTGTCTCTCTGTGTTGTTTGTTTGCTTCTTCCCGGATAGACGACGACGTTGAGACCGACGATACTTACGACACCCCTTCTGAGGATCTAGCTCAGTACCAGGCTGCTGAGTTTGCAGGCAAGTATTCACTCACATGAACCATTGTGTTCCTTTCCACATTGGATACCGATACTTTCCGTTGTCTATTCTGCTAGCCCTATGAATCGTTGCTTGTGTTCGATCCTATCACATGTTATCCTTTAACCCTGATATAGCCTCACCTCCACACCTATAAACCCGTTGCTTGTTGCCCGTGTCTTACTAGCATGCTTAGGGTTGTTTTGCTCGAGTCTGTTGTCCGTTACTTTCTGTTACTATATCTTTCTGTTCTGGGGCTCGATGTTTAAACAATCAACCTGATAATGTTTGAGGTAATAATAATTTGATGATAAGGCACCGGCAGGAGGCCCGGCGTGGTTTTGAGGCCTGCTAGTGTCGACCCTAATTAGGAAAGGGGTCTTGTCTACTGATCCATGATGAGCGCACTAACCGCATGTGGGAAGCGAGTATGGGCGCCCCCGCAATTCTGATCCGATTCGCATCTCGTCCAAATCGCCTCATTTAGTTCGGTTTTTCCATTTGCCGCATGCATATGCAGGTGCGAACCCTTGGCGCCAGGGTGGAACTTTTGTAGTCGGCATTTAGGGAGACACGTTCTTAGAGTGCTATGAGGGTCCCCTTTTCTTCGTGGGGCTTGATTAGCCGTGCGCTCAATTGCACGGGGTTCTTTGGGCTTGATGTGAAGAAGAGTTGAGTTGTGTTGAGTGCCCCGCTTGGTGGAAAGGCCATTCCATCTGGCGGGTTATTCTTACGTGTACGGCCAAATTGGTGCACCCCTGCAGGGTAAATCTTCTCGAGAAGCCGTGTTTTCCGCGGTTATGGATGACTTGGTGAAAGTACTGGCTAACAAGTACTCAGAACAACTTACACCTAACTAATGATAACTTGACTAGTAATAGTCTTATCGACACAATAACTTGAACCATCACTAATCCAACTGTGTGAGTTATCCTCGGATTGCTTCTTTGGATAAGGGGCGAGATCCAGGATGGGTTTGTTTGGAGTTAGTTGTTAGTTGGTTACTATACGCTATCTTATCTCCTTTCTATTAGCCGGAAGTTCTAGCATGTTTCTGTAGTTGGTTAGTGCAGCCCGCTGCCGCATCTTTTGTATCACCCTTTCTTCCGTTGAACCCAAAGCATCTGTGCTTGATGTTGTTGGGTACACTTTGGTGAACTGTGAGTCTTGCTTGCCAGTACGTTTATGTACTGACCCCTTTGGGGCTGTGGTTTCCGCAGAGTACGTTTCCGAGGATCCCCGTGATGGCTACTACGTGGAGTATGACGAGGCTGCTGACGAGTAGATAGCGGACCCGGGCATGATCCGAGACTTCGTGGATGGGCTCCGTCTTTTCGTTTCCGGCCTCTTAGGCCTATTTGGATCTTGTCTGTACTCAGACACTTTGGATGCTTCCGCTGTGATGTAATGATGAATTGTTGGGACATGTGTCCTCTGGATGATTGTATTTGCTATCTCTGCTCTAATGAGAGCCATTTGCAACTTATTTCCATCTTTTGTGTCTTAGAGATCTGTTGTGATATCCATTGTTCAAATGCCGTTGACGTACCATGTGTGTATGTTATGAAGTACGTCAACGGAAGTGTCCTGATTTCTAGGGGATGGTTTGCGCAGACGATGGATAGTAGGGAATGGTTGTCACACGTTTACGTGTTGGCCTGCTCATATTGAGATGCGGGTGCCGGTATGCTCCGTAAGCCATTTGTTCTACTATTTAGCGGACTGTGAGTATCCTCTAGAAGTCCGGGTGCGACAAATGGTATCAGAGCCTGTCTGCCTGTAGGATCGCTTTTATTGGTCGCAGTTAAGTCTAGAAACTATTTTGTAGCTATATAGGAAAAATGAAACGCGAGAGTAGGAATTCTGTTCCTTTTTCTTCTTTCCCCACCCACCCTCCCTTTTCTGGTAAGGAAGTGCAACGTTGTTTTCCCTTCTCATCTAAACTTTCAAGTTAGGATTTCACGTATCCTGGTTTCTCTAGGATAGTTATATCTACTAGTCCATAGGAATGGAGGTGGTTGTGACATGATTTATCATGTTGCCTACTCACGATTAAGAACGGAGGTGTGTAAGCCCCAGAAGCAGATCCTCTATTACTTAAGCAGTAGATATTGATCCTTTAGAAGCCCGGATGGGTTTTCCGTAGTACCTCAGGAGTGTTTTGTTCTCGTGTTTCCCTAATGTTGCTTCGATATCCTGTTCTTCTCAACATCCTTTTCGTCCGTTGAAACCTTGTTGTTGCTTCCACTTCAGTTCTTCTACCGGCGTCTAATCAATAACTCTGTTCCACCCTTCTGGCCAGATAGTCTATTCTCCAAATGAATAAAATTCTATTCAGCTATACACCCTCGATACAAAACCTCTATCTTTACTCGAAAATGTTCCGGTGGTTTGCAAATTCCCTGACGTCTTTCCAGAAGAGTTGCCAGGAATGCCTATCATCTTGAAATTCCAGAAAAACTATCCAAGGTGCACGATGTGTTTCACGTGTCACAGCTCAAGAGGATCTTCGCAAGAAGTATCCGGACCTTTTCTCTTCTCAGTAGGAATCTCGGGGCGCGATTCCTTCAAGGGGGGGCGTTTTGTAACATCCCAAGTATGAAAAATAGCCATTAGAATGTTTGCTCTCTGTTATTTTATGTTTTGCATCATGACATCATGTTCATTGCATTTGTTTTGCTTGTTTTCCATTTGTTTTCCTCTGTTTTCCTTTGTTTTCTATTTGAATTTCAAATCAAATTTCAAACCTTTGTTTCATACTTGTGCTGTTACAATTTTCAAATAAAATTATCCAAATCAAAACATCAATTTGTTTCCATTGAACTATAAATTTCAAACCATCAAATTGTTTAAGTTTCCATAATTCATTTAATAGCAAATTCACTTAATTCAAATTCCTTTCAAATTCACTTAATTTTCCAAACAGCAACCCTTTTGAAAATTATGAAAATGACAAAACACTTCCATCATTTGTTTCCATTAAACTAAGGTTCAAACTATTTAAATTATTGTTTTCAATATTTCACTTAATATTCAAAATTCATTCAAATTGCATTCAAATTCAATTGCATTTTCCAAACAGCAACCATTTGAAATTAATGAAACAAAACACTTCAATCAATTTGTTTCAAATAAACATGGAAAGCTCACAATAGTTTAAAATGTTTCTTTCAATAAGTTAATTAATGTCAATTTTGCTCAAATTCATTTAAAATACAAACATCACCATAATTCAAAATGTTTGGAAAACAAAAGTGGAATTTTGTTGCTGTTGCCCTAATTAACTTACACAAATTTTGCCCTAATTTCTCTAACCACTAAAACCTTTCTTTTCCTCCTTGTTCAAATCTGCAAAAAAAAAAATAGAACAAAAAAATAAAAAACAACCAGCGCAGAGACAGGGGCAGGCCCAGCCCACCATCCTCTCCCTCGGGCCCGATACCCCCCTTACCCTTCTTCTTCCTCGTACGGCAGGAAATCCACGCAGCCACGTCGACAGAGGGGAGCAGCAGACGGACAGGAGCTCTCCCCCTCCCCCTATAAACCCTAGCTCGATGCCCTTCCCCTGCCCTAACCCTTCTCTCCCCCTCCTCTCTCCCCCACCTCCATTTTTCTCTCCTCCCCCTCTGCTCTCTTCTCTCTGCACCTCTCCCTCTCTCTGAACCTGAACCCGAACCCCACCTCTTCTTTCTCCGGTGATCGCCGCCGGGAGGGCCACCCTCCGGCCAGGTTAGGCCTGGGGATGGAACCCCCTCGCCTCCCTCGTCATCCTCCACCCCTCAGCACGGACGGGGAACCACCGAGTCGCCGCCGCCGTCCGGGTTTCGCCGCCGGTCGCCACCATCGAGCGCCTGCTCCTCCCTCTGAATCCCTCGAGGTGAGCATCCCTCCCCTCGCCTCTCTCCTCCCTCTATCTTCACGCACGGCCACAGCACAGCACCACGCACGCGCGCAACCCCACGCGAGCGCCGCAGCAGCGGCGAGTCGCTGCCGCCGGCAGCCTCCTCCGTCGAGGTTCAGAACACAAACCTGCAGTTTCAGTTAAAACATCCACGGTCTGAAGGTTAACCCCCCCCCCCCCCCCCCCCCCCCCCCCGCTGCCTTTCCTGTCAGCAATCGCAACACCACCGCAGTGGCAGTGGCTCACTGCGCAAGCAGAGGTGGTGGGTTCGAATCCCACCCCCTGCGGATTAAAACCCTTTTTGCTATTCTATTTTTCCAGGCCCTGCACAAATCCCAGAATCACCAACAGGTCCTTGCTAGTTCTTTTAGGTCCCTGTAAATTAATTCCAAGTCCCTGGATATTGTTTAAAATGGCAGAATAATACGTAATTTTGTAAATTGCATAAATAATTCATTTTAACTCCAATTTCAACATTTTAAATATGTTTTCAATACCAAATTAAATTCTCTACCCAAATATAAATTTTGTTTACTGTTTTGAATATTTTAAATTGGTGAAATATTTGAATCCTTGTTTAATTCACTTAATTTTGCAAAATTCATAACTTGGGCATAAAAATTCCAAATTCAACAAACTAAATATGTTTTCCATTCAATTTTTCATGTACTTTGCAAATATCAACTTTGTTTGCTGTTTTCAATAATTTAAATTGCTGAAAACAACTGTTTCTTAATTAATGCAGTTAAAATTGCCAAATTAATAACTTGGTCATTTTAAATCCATTTTCAACAAATAAAATATGTTTTCCATGCTAAATTAAACCAACTTTACAAATATAAACTTTGTTTTATGTTTTGAATAATTAAAATGGGTTAAATATTTTAAACCTTGTTTAAATCATTTAAATTTGCTAAATTCATAACTTGCTCAAATTAAATTATCTTTGAACACATAAAATATGTTTTCAAACCAGAAAAACATAAGCTTTTCAAATATGAATTTGGTTTAATGTTTTGAACAAATAAAAATTCACATAATATTCATACTTGAATTAAATTCAATTAAATCTTGTTTAAACTTGTTTAAATCATAATAAATTCATATTAATTCCTTTTTCAATAATTGAAACATGTAATCCACCCAAAATTTGGTGTACTTTTCAAATATGAACTTTGTTATCTATTTTGGACAATTTAAATTGGTGAAAACAACAAATGCTTGTGTAACACCTTTAAGGAACCAAAATTCCATAACTTAATAAATAAAAATTCCAAACTTGGTAAACCTTATTTCAAAATTGTTTCTATTGTTGTTATTTTTCTGTTTTCCTCATCCATGCATCATACTAATCCACCTTCACCTGTTGATTAGTTGTAAAACAATTATTCCCACCTTAATTCATGGGCTCTCCATATGCAATCCAAATTGCATGTGGGTCCATTTAATTATGTTATGTTACCATGTCCACTAGTTTATTATTGATGCATCAATTAAATGGTCATGCATCATCCCATGATTGTGCATTATGCCATGTTATTGATTGTTTGTCTCTCTGTGTTGTTTGTTTGCTTCTTCCCGGATAGACGACGACGTTGAGACCGACGATACTTACGACACCCCTTCTGAGGATCTAGCTCAGTACCAGGCTGCTGAGTTTGCAGGCAAGTATTCACTCACATGAACCATTTTGTTCCTTTCCACATTGGATACCGATACTTTCCGTTGTCTATTCTGCTAGCCCTATGAATCGTTGCTTGTGTTTGATCCTGTCACATGTTATCCTTTAACCCTGATATAGCCTCACCTCCACACCTATAAACCCGTTGCTTGTTGCCCGTGTCTTACTAGCATGCTTAGGGTTGTTTTGCTCGAGTCTGTTGTCCGTTACTTTCTGTTACTATATCTTTCTGTTCTGGGGCTCGATGTTTAAACAATCAACCTGATAATGTTTGAGGTAATAATAATTTGATGATAAGGCACCGGCAGGAGGCCAGGCGTGGTTTTGAGGCCTGCTAGTGTCGACCCTAATTAGGAAAGGGGTCTTGTCTACTGATCCATGATGAGCGCACTAACCGCATGTGGGAAGCGAGTATGGGCGCCCCCCGCAATTCTGATTCGATTCGCATCTCGTCCAAATAGCCTCATTTAGTTCGGGTTTTCCATTTGCCGCATGCATATGCAGGTGCGAACCCTTGGCGCCAGGGTGGAACTTTTGTAGTCGGCATTTAGGGAGACACGTTCTTAGAGTGCTATGAGGGTCCCCTTTTCTTCGTGGGGCTTGATTAGTCGTGCGCTCAATTGCACGGGGTTCTTTGGGCTTGATGCGAAGAAGAGTTGAGTTGTTTTGAGTGCCCCGCTTGGTGGAAAGGCCATTCCATCTGGCGGGTTATTCTTACGTGTACGACCAAATTGGTGCACCCCTGCAGGGTAAATCTTCTCGAGAAGCCGTGTTTTCCGCGGTTATGGATGACTTGGTGAAAGTACTGGCTAACAAGTACTCAGAACAACTTACACCTAACTAATGATAACTTGACTAGTAATAGTCTTATCGACACAATAACTTGAACCATCACTAATCCAACTGTGTGAGTTATCCTCGGATTGCTTCTTTGGATAAGGGGCGAGATCCAGGATGGGTTTGTTTGGAGTTAGTTGTTAGTTGGTTACTATACGCTATCTTATCTCCTTTCTATTAGCCGGAAGTTCTAGCATGTTTCTGTAGTTGGTTAGTGCAGCCCGCTGCCGCATCTTTTGTATCACCCTTTCTTCCGTTGAACCCAAAGCATCTGTGCTTGATGTTGTTGGGTACACTTTGGTGAACTGTGAGTCTTGCTTGCCAGTACGTTTATGTACTGACCCCTTTGGGGCTGTGGTTTCCGTAGACTATGTTTCCGAGGATCCCCGTGATGGCTACTACGTGGAGTATGACGAGGCTGCTGACGAGTAGATAGCGGACCCGGGCAGGATCCGAGACTTTGTGGATGGGCTCCGTCTTTTCATTTCCGGCCTCTTAGGCCTATTTGGATCTTGTTTGTACTCAGACACTTTGGATGCTTCCGCTGTGATGTAATGATGAATTGTTGGGACATGTGTCCTCTGGATGATTGTATTTGCTATCTCTGCTCTAATGAGAGCCATTTGCAACTTATTTCCATCTTTTGTGTCTTAGAGATCTGTTGTGATATCCATTGTTCAAATGCTGTTGACGTACCATGTGTGTATGTTATGAAGTACGTCAACGGAAGTGTCCTGATTTCTAGGGGATGGTTTGCGCAGACGATGGATAGTAGGGAATGGTTGTCACACGTTTACGTGTTGGCCTGCTCATATTGAGATGTGGGTGCCGGTATGCCCCGTAAGCCATTTGTTCTACTATTTAGCGGACTGTGAGTATCCTCTAGAAGTCCGGGTGCGACAATTTCTCTTTTCTCTGAACCATGGAAGGTGCCTCCATGGCCGAATTTTGCGGGCCATGGCGAGGCCGCTGTGGTCACCGCCTCGCCTCGCCGTCTGCGGGAATGGAAAGAGGGCGGTGCCCTCTCCCTCCTCGCCTCCTCGACGAGGGCCGGGAAGCGCCAAGTCGCCGCCGCCAAGCGCCGGTCGCCGCCGTCTGTACCCTCACCGCCTCCTCTCGCTGCGCCTCGACAGGGCCGAGGTGAGCGCTCCTCTCTCCCTCCTCCCCTCTCTCCTCTCTCCCCTCTCTCCTCTCCCCTCTCCGCCCCCCTGCTCTCTGCGCCCAGCGATCGCCGGCAGCAGCGCTGCAGGCCGACGTCCGCCTCCTTCTCCCTCGATCAGATGCAGTTATCTGAACTGGTTCAGTTTAGTCAGGCCCCGCAGCGATACCTCAAACCCCCGCGCCTCTGTATCCTTCCACAACTCGAGCAGCAGCCCAGCTGGTAACACACCCTTGCGCGCAAGCCCGAGCCCCGGGTTCGAATCCCCCCTCCCGCAGCAAAAACCACCCCTTTTCCTCCTTTTTTTCTTTTATTTTCTCGAATTCCAGAATAACAGATCTGAACCCTTAATTCTTAAATCAATATAAAATTGAATTTTGCTCCAATTTGAATGATTCAAATTCCTGTGGATTCATAATTTTGTGCTCTTTCTGTTAATGTCAAGTTTGCAACATGTTTCTGTAATAATTTTTGCACTAAATAATTAATTACTGAAAATACAATTAAAAGTTGAAACTTTGGAATTTCATAACTTCAGTTATGTTCATCCAATTTAAGCAAACTTGGGCTCTAAAAATTTGTCTTAACAAAATCTACACATTGGTATTTTATTTGGTCACAATTGAATTAAATTTGAACATGTTTCCCTCTGTTTACTAAAAAGGGCAGAATAAGAGTGCTTATGAAAAATTGCATAATAAATTCAATAATAACCCAAAAATTATGTTTAATAGCTCAAAATGTTTAGTGAAACATTTGCTACATGTTTTCAACCTTTTCAATACATTTTGTCTACTGTTTTCCCTAATTAAAAGTGGTGCAATAATTCAATGCTTTAATTAAACCTTTTAAATTGCAAAATTCATAACTTGGGCAATTCAAATCCAATTCCAACATGTAAAATATGTTTTCCATGCAAAATTGAATAAGCTTTCCAAATATAAACTTTGTTTTCTGTTTTGAATAAATTAAATTGCTGAAAACAACTGTTTCTTTATTAATGCATTTAAAATTGTCAAATTAATAACTTGCTCATTTTGAATCCATTTTCAACCAATGAAATATGTATTCCATCTAAAATTGTGTGTTCTTTCCAAATATGAACTTTGTTATCTATTTTGAACAGTTAAAATTGGTGAAAACAACAAATGCTTGTGTAACTCATTTAAGAAGCCAAATTTCATAACTTAATAAATAAATTCCCAAACTTGGTAAACACCTTTTCAAATTGAAGCTATTGTTGTTTTCTTACTGTTTTCCTCATCCATGCATCATTCTAATCAACTTTCACATGATGGTTATTTGTAGATCATTTAATTCAACATTAATTCATGGGCTTTTCTATATGCAACCCAAATTGCATATGGTCCCATTTAAATATGTTTACCCTGTCAACTAGTTTATCTTTGATGCATCCTTAAACTTGTCATGCATCCATATCTTGATCATGCTGGATCTTTTACCGTAGAAGTAATTGTTGCATCCGGTGTTTGTTCTAGTTCGTTGCTTCTTCCCGGATAGGACGTTGAGATGATGTGAGCAACGACAAGTTCTTCGGATGTACCTCTACTTGCTGGATTCCAGGCAAGTATACTCACTTGCTGCCTATGGCTGCCTTTCATTACTTGTTACCGATTCTTTCCGTTGTTCTTATGCTAGCCTTATGATTCGATGCTTGTGTCTCGATCCTATCATATGTTTACCTTGCAGCCATGATATAGCCTTCCTTCCACTTCCTATTAGCTGTTGTTTGTTTGCCCTGTTGGCCTCGTGTCGTATTTGCATGCTTAGTGTTGTTTGTGCTCAAGTCTTGTTGTCCGTCTTATCACCTGTTTAGTTTGATAGTTGGGTTTCGATTCAATCAACAACATGTTAATGTTTTGGGTAATAATAATTTGATGATAAGGCACCGGCAGGAGGCCCGGCGTGGTTTTGAGGCCTGCTAGTGTCGACCCTAATTAGGAAAAGGGTTTTGTCCATTGATCCATGATGAGCGCACTAACCGCATGTGGGAAGCGAGTATGGGCGCCCCCGCAATTCTGATTCGATTCGCATCTCGTCCAAATCTCCTCATTTAGTTCGGGTTTTCCATTTGCCGCATGCATATGCAGGTGCGAACCCTTGGCGCCAGGGTGGAACTTTTGTAGTCGGCATTTAGGGAGACACGTTCTTAGAGTGCTATGAGGGTCCCCTTTTCTTCGTGGGGCTTGATTAGCCATGCGCTCAACTGCACGGGGTTCTTTGGGCTTGATGCGAAGAAGAGTTGGGTTGTGTTGAGTACCTCGCTTGGTGGGTTGATCCCCCGTCTGGCGGGTTATTCTTACGTGTACGGCCAAATTGGTGCATCCCTGCAGGGTTAAATCTTCTCGAGAAGCCGTGTCGTCCGCGGTTATGGATGACTTGGTGAAAGTGCTGGCTAACAAGTACTCAGACAACTTACACTTAACGATGATAACTTGACTAGTAATATAGATTACCTCCACCATCAAAATGAATGTCACCTTAATCAACCGTGTGAGTTTCCTTGGGTTGCTTCCTTAGTAGGGGGTAACATTGGATGGGTATTGTTTGGTGAGTAGTTATAGTTGGTTCTGATACGCTATCTTATCCCTTTCTTGTAGCCGGATGTTGTAGCGAGTCTCTGTAGTTGGTTAGTGCAGCCCGCTGCCGCTTCTTTGCAATAATCCTTTCCTTTCCGTTGAACCCAAAGTATTTGTATCTTGTGATGATTGGTTACGCTGGTATCTTGTGAGTATGGGTTTATCCACTTGCCAGTACTTCACCGTACTGATCCACGAATCCTTTTCGTGGCTGCATATTCCACATTGCAGTCAACAGGTTTGAAGTCTGACGACGTTAGCTTGGGAATCCCTCCGGCTTGGCCTGGGCAGGGATTGGACGCCATCGGTTATCTTCAGGACTCTTAGTCCAATTTGTATCTTGTCTGTAGCCGGACGCTATGTTGTTTCTTCCGCTGTTATTTGGATCTTTGTATTGTATCAGTTGTATCCTTGACTCGTTTGAGTCATCTTGTATATACCTCCTCTGTTGTTGTTGTGGATTATTCGTGAACTGTTGTATCGTTATCAGAAGTGGCAACCTGAAATCGGTTATTATGTGGATTTTGGCGGGAATGCTGAAATCTGCATAGTGCCCGATCTCGGGCGTCACAAATGGTATCAGAGAATGGTTTCCGATTCCCGATATTGTTTCGATATGAATGGTTATCGAAGCAACGGGTCCGCAAAGCCTGTAGGATAACCTCGCTAACGGTCGTGTTTCTAGAGTGTCAAAAACTATTTCTGCTAACCATGTTTTGGAAACATCTCAATAGGATTCTTGTTTTCTCCTTATCTCTATTCTATTTCCCCTCCCATCTTATTTGTTTTGGAGTCTCCTCCCTTGTCTATATTTCAAAGTTTTAGGATCCTACGTGGGTGGACGTTTTCTGAGCCTTTAACCTAATAGGTTCGATCATCGGAAGATTCCTGGTGGAAGAACTTCGTCGTCACTCCGAGCAAGAATCTGTTGTTAGTGGTGTCGAGAAGCCCTTGTTAGTGGTGTCGAGGAGATCAACTGGAAGCATGAAGGATCGATAGTCGAACTTCTTTCCCCTCCCGGGTTAGTAGGTGGATTGCGAGGGCGCAATCCCCTTGTTAGTGGTGTCGGCTGTAACACCCGGGGTTTTTCCCCCAAGTTAGTTTTGCTTGTTTTGTTTTTTTTTGCATCATCATGCATCATAGCATCATGCATCATACTCATTGCACTTGTTTCAAACCAATCCAAACTTTCAGAACAATTTAAGAAATTCAAACAATGCTCTCTTGTATCACACTCAAATTATCTTCAATAAAATTGAATGTCAAATTCAAATTTAAATATCACTGCAAACTTTTGAATTTCAAAACCCAAAACTTTTGTTCTTGGGAATTTTCAATTCCAAGTGCAATACAAAAATTATTTCATAAAAAAATAAAAACCCCAAACCCTATTCTTTTCTCTCTCTCTCTCTTTCCTACCCAAAAAAAAGTGCAAATAGAAAAAATAGAAGCAAAAAAAAATAAGAAAGGGAGGGCAGGCCAGCCCAATTGGGCCAGCCCACCACACCCCCACGATCCAGCCCAACCCCCCCTTCTTCCTCGTACAGACAGAAAGGGGGAGGATGTCGCTGTCCACCTCCTCCCATGGCCCCCACCTCCCACCTGCTCCCTCCTCCCTTATAGCAGCCCTTCTCCCCCTCCTTTCCCAAACCCTAACCCTAACAATCCCCTCTCCTCCTCCTAGCCGCCACCTTCTTCTTCCTCCCACCCTCCTCTGTTTATTTCTCTTTTCTCTGAACCATGGAAGGTGCCTCCATGGCCGAATTTTGCGGGCCATGGCGAGGCCGCTGTGGTCACCGCCTCGCCTCGCCGTCTGCGGGAATGGAAAGAGGGCGGTGCCCTCTCCCTCCTCGCCTCCTCGACGAGGGCCGGGAAGCGCCGAGTCGCCGCCGCCAAGCGCCGGTCGCCGCTGTCTGTACCCTCACCGCCTCCTCTCGCTGCGCCTCGACAGGGCCGAGGTGAGCGCTCCTCTCTCCCCTCTCCCCTCTCTCCTCTCCCCTCTCCGCCCCCTGCCCTCTGCGCCCAGCGATCGCCGGCAGCAGCGCTGCAGGCCGAAGTCCGCCTCCTTCTCCCTCGATCAGATGCAGTTATCTGAACTGGTTCAGTTTAGTCAGGCCCCGCAGCGATACCTCAAACCCCCGCACCTCTGTATCCTTCCACAACTCGAGCAGCAGCCCAGCTGGTAACACACCCTTGCGCGCAAGCCCGAGCCCCGGGTTCGAATCCCCCCTCCCACAGCAAAAACCACCCCTTTTCCTCCTTTTTTTCTTTTATTTTCTCGAATTCTAGAATAACAGATCTGAACCCTTAATTCTTAAATCAATATAAAATTGAATTTTGCTCCAATTTGAATGATTCAAATTCCTGTGGATTCATAATTTTGTGCTCTTTCTGTTAATGTCAAGTTTGCAACATGTTTCCGTAATAATTTTTGCACTAAATAATTAATTACTGAAAATGCAAATAAAAGTTGAAACTTTGGAATTTCATAACTTTAGTTCTGTTCATCCAATTTAAGCAAACTTGGGCTCTAAAAATTTGTCTTAACAAACTCTACACATTGGTATTTTATTTGGTCACAATTGAATTAAATTTTAATATGTTTCCCTCTGTTTACTAAAAAGGGCAGAATAAGAATGCTTATGAAAAATTGCATAATAAATTCAATAATAACCCAAAAATTATGTTTAATAGCTCAAAATGTTTAGTGAAACATTTGCTACATGTTTTCAACCTTTTCAATACATTTTGTCTACTGTTTTCCCTAATTAAAAGTGGTGCAATAATTCAATGCTTTAATTAAACCTTTTAAATTGCAAAATTCATAACTTGGGCAATTCGAATCCAATTCCAACATGTAAAATATGTTTTCCATGCAAAATTGAATAAGCTTTCCAAATATAAACTTTGTTTTCTGTTTTGAATAAATTAAATTGCTGAAAACAACTGTTTCTTAATTAATGCATTTAAAATTGTCAAATTAATAACTTGCTCATTTTAAATCCATTTTCAACCAATGAAATATGTATTCCATCTAAAATTTTGTGTTCTTTCCAAATATGAACTTTGTTATCTATTTTGAACAGTTAAAATTGGTGAAAACAACAAATGCTTGTGTAACTCATTTAAGAAGCCAAATTTCATAACTTAATAAATAAATTCCCAAACTTGGTAAACACCTTTTCAAATTGAAGCTATTGTTGTTTTCTTATTGTTTTCCTCATCCATGCATCATTCTAATCAACTTTCACATTATGGTTATTTGTAGATCATTTAATTCAACATTAATTCATGGGCTTTTCTATATGCAACCCAAATTGCATATGGTCCCATTTAAATATGTTTACCCTGTCAACTAGTTTATCTTTGATGCATCCTTAAACTTGTCATGCATCCATATCTTGATCATGTTGGATCTTTTGCCGTAGAAGTAATTGTTGCATCCGGTGTTTGTTCTAGTTCGTTGCTTCTTCCCGGATAGGACGTTGATATGATGTGAGCAACGACAAGTTCTTCGGATGTACCTCTACTTGCTGGATTCCAGGCAAGTATACTCACTTGCTGCCTATGGCTGCCTTTCATTACTTGTTACCGATTCTTTCCGTTGTTCTTATGCTAGCCTTATGATTCGATGCTTGTGTCTCGATCCTATCATATGTTTACCTTGCAGCCATGATATAGCCTTCCTTCCACTTCCTATTAGCTGTTGTTTGTTTACCCTGTTGGCCTCGTGTCGTAGTTGCATGCTTAGTTGTCGCACCCGGACTTCTATGGGATACTCGCAGTTCTGTTGAACAGTAGTTGATTGGATTACGGGGCTTACCGGCACCCGCATCTCTTACGAGTAGGCCAACACACGTATGTGTGACAACCAACCCCTACTGTTCATCGTCTACGTAAACCATCCCATAGAAATCAGGATACTACCATTGACGTACTTCATACCATACACACATGGTACGTCAACGGCGTTTAACAAGATGATAACACAACATATCTCTAAGACACAAATAAATAGAAATAAGTTGCAAATAGCTCTCACTAGAGCAGAGATAGCAAATACAATCATCCAGAGGACACATGTCCCAACATAACATCATTACATCTCAGCGGAAGCATTCAAAAGGTCTGAGTACAGACAAGATCCAAATAGGCTTAAGAAGCCGGAAACGAAAAGACGGAGCCCCTCCACGATGTCTCGGATCCTGCCCAGGTCCGCTATCTACTCGTCAGCAGCCTCGTCAAACTCCACATAGTAGCCGTCATGGGGATCCTCGTAAGCGTAGTCTGCGGAAACCACAGCCCCAAAGGGGTCAGTACAACAACGTACTGGCAAGCAAGACTCACAGTTCACCAAAATGTAACCCGTCAACACCAAGCACAGATGCTTTGGGTTCAACGGAAGAAAAGGGGATATAAAAGATGCTGCAACTGGCTGCTCTAACCAACTACAGAGTTACTACCACTTCTGGGCTAACAGAAAAGAGATAAGATAGCGTGTTGTAACCAACTATAACTAACCACCAAACAAACCCATCCTGGATCTCGCCCCTTATCCAAAGAAGCAATCCGAGGATAACTCACACAGTTGGATTAATGATGGATCAAGTTATTGTGGCAATAAGGCTATTACTAGTCAAGTTATCATTAGTTAGGTGTAAGTTGTTCTGAGTACTTGTTAGCCAGTACTTTCACCAAGTTAACCATAACCGCAGAAAACACGGCTTCTCGAGAAGATTTATCCCTGCAGGGGTGCACCAATTTGGCCGTACACGTAAGAATAACCCGCCAGATGGAATGCCTCCCACCAAGCGGGGCACTCAACACAACTCAACTCTTCTTCGCATCAAGCCCAAAGAACCCCGTGCAATTGAGCGCACGGCTAATCAAGCCCCACGAAGAAAAGGGGACCCTCATAGCACTCTAAGAACGTGTCTCCCTAAATGCCGACTACAAAAGTTCCACCCTGGCGCCAAGGGTCCGCACCTGCATATGCATGCAGCAAATGGAAAACCCGAACTAAATGAGGCTATTTGGACGAGATGCGAATCGAATCAGAATTGCGGGGGCGCCCATACTCGCTTCCCACATGCGGTTAGTGCGCTCATCATGGATCAATGGACAAAACCCTTTTCCTAATTAGGGTCGACACTAGCAGGCCTCAAAACCACGCCGGGCCTCCTGCCGGTGCCTTATCATCAAATTATTATTACCCAAAACTTTAACATGTTGTTGATTGAATTGAAACCGAACTATTAAACTAAACAGGTGATAAGACGGACAACCAGACTTGAGCGCAAACAACACTAAGCATGCAACTACGACACGAGGGCCAACAGGGTAAATAAACAACAGTTAATAGGAAGTGGAAGGAAGGCTATATCATGGCTGCAAGGTAAACATATAATAGGATTGAGACACAAGCATCGAATCAACAGGCTAGAAGAAGAACAACGGAAAGAATCGGTAACAAGTGATGAAAGGCAGCCATTTGGCAGCAAGTGAGTATACTTGCCTGGAATCCAGCAAGTAGAGGTACATCCACAGAACTTGTCGATGCTCACATCATCTCAACGTCCTATCCGGGAAGAAGCAATGAACCTCGAACAAACACCGGATGCAACAATTACTACTACGGCAAAAGATCCAGCATGATCAAGATATGGATGCATGAAAATTTAATGGATGCATAGAAATAAACTAGTTGACATGATAACATGTTTAAATGGACCCATATGCAATTTGAGTTGCATATGAAAAGCCCATGAATTATGGTTGAAACAATTGTTTTACAACTAACCAACATGTGAAAGTGGTTTAGTATGATGCATGGATGAGGAAAACAACAAAATAACAACAATAGAACCAATTGGAAATAAGGTTTACCCATTTTGAAATTCACTTATTAAGTTTTGGAATTTTGGTTACTTAAAGGTGTCACACAAGCATTTGTTATTTTCACACATTTTAATTGTTCAGAACAGATAACAAAGTTCATATTTGGAAAGAACACAAAATTTTAGGTGGATTACATGTTTCAATCATTGAAAAAGGAATTAAGATGAATTAATTATGAATTAAACAAGTTTAAACAAGAGTTAAATGAATTTAATTCAAGTATGAATTTATTTGAATTTTTTTTACTTGTTCAAAATATTAAACCAAGTTCATAATAAAAAAGGTTATGCTTTTCTGGTTTGAAAACATATTTTATATGTTCAAAAATAATTTAATTTGAGCAAGTTATTAATTTAGCCAATTTAAATGATTTAAACAAGGTTTAAACTATTTAAGCAATTTTAATTATTCAAAACATGAAACAAAATTTATATTTGAGAAGGTGGTTCAAATTGGCATGAAAAACATATTTTACTTTGTGAAATTGGAGTTATAGTGTGCAAGTTATGAATTAAATCAACTTAAACATGTCACATAAAGTGTGGAAAGACCCATTTATTTTATTAGCCCAAAAGGCAAAACAAAGTTGATAGTTGGAAAGATTATTTTATTTAGGGTGGATTACATGTCTTACATTTTGAATGTGGATTTGATTTGCAATTTTTATAGCTGTTTGAAATTACAGGGATCATAGTGCAAAAACCAGGGACTGAAATGTGGAAAAGAATCTAGCAGAGAAATCCCTGAGACTTTTCTACTCAGCGTGCCAGCGCAGCGAGACACTGACCAGCGGGCCCAACGCCACACTGGCGCCACTGGGCGCGGGTAGATGCTGCACTGGCCACCACGGTCGCTGACCAGTGGGGCCAGCTGCGGGCGCGTGGAAAAGGAGCAAAAGAGGAGGCTTTTGCCTCACCAGGGATTCGATCCTGGGATCTGCGGCCGCACGCACGGGCATGTGAACACTGGGCCACTCGAGCTTGGTGATTAGAACTGGGCGTTTTTGTTTTTGAGGTGTGTGTGCGGGGCGTAACTGAATTTCCAATCTGAACTTCAGAGTTCAGGCAACAGGGACGGCTCGGACGGCATGGACGGCATGGACGCCCACCCGCGACAGGCTGCGCTCGAGTGCGGGCCGGTGAGTGGCTCCAGGGTGCAGTGGGCGGCGCGGAACTAGGAGGAGGGTGCTGGCGCGGGGGATCGAGCGGAGACCAGGGCGTGGCTCTGCTGCTCGTCCATGGCGTTTGGCAACACGGACGCGACGGCCGGAAGCAGAGCGAGGGGAACGAGGGGTGCTCACCGGGGGGCTGCTGCAGCGAGGAAGATGGCGAAGAGGCAAGGGTTCCATCCCCGTTGGTGGCTCGTCTCGAGGATCACCGACGAGCCGGGGAATTGACGTGGAAGGCGACAGTCGCGGCGCTCCCGCGGTCAGAGAGCGTCGGGGTCGGCGAGCTCGATGGTGACGCACCTTGGCATCTCACCTCGATACCTTGCTGTCTCCAGGGTGTAGTCGATGACGGTGCACCCCCTGGACACGGTGGCTGGCCTTGGAACGGTGTATACCGGTGGGGACGACGACGACGGCCACCCTCGGGGCCCTAGAGCGCGCGGTCTGGCAAGGAGAGGTTGCAGCGAGGAAGGAGAGATGGGTGGCGGCGCTGTGGGAGGAATATGAGAGGGGAATTAGGGCTACCGGCCGGACATGGATATAGGAGGAGAGGGGGGCTAGGGAGGCCGTTCATCGCATCCACTATGAACGTGGCCAACGATGGCTGCGTTCGTACAGTGATGACGATAGCAGGAAGAAGACGACAACCCCCTCTCCTGGGCTGGTTACTGTGGGCTTTGGGTAGTGGGCTGAGGAAAAAAAAGAATGGGCTGGCTGCCTCTCTCCTTTCTTTTGATTTTTCCTTTTCCCCCTTTTTTTGTAAGAGATAAAAGAGAGAGAGAGATAGAAATAGGGTTTGGGGGGTTCTTTTATTTGATGAATATTTTTTTATTTATTGCAAAACAGCAATTCAAAGCCATTTAACATTAACTTCAAAATTTGGAATATTAATTTGATTTTTAATTGGTTAGTTGAATTCCAAATAAGGTTTGATTTGGAATTTTTGGAAATAAACAAATTTTATTCAATAAGCTCAAGCAATTATGAAAACATTATTGAATTTAATAGTTTGCAAGAATTTAGTGTTTAAACCACAATTTGATCATGTCAATTATGATTGACTTTGAAGTGAATTTGAATTTGCCATTTAGGGTGTTGATTAAAGGGAGTTTTTATTTAACAAGCAATTTGAATAAATCATCTTCAAACTATTTGAAAACAATTTGAGGTATTTAGTTTGCAACTTTTAATTGGAAAGTTTAGAAAGTTTAAATTGGTTTGAACTTTTCAGTTGTTTTGAAAACAGAGTGCAATGCTTATGATGCATGTGATGCAAAGCAAAAAGAAAACAAACAACTTTCTACTAAGGGGGAACACCCAAGGTGTTACAGACGACACCACTAACAAGGGATTGCACCCTCGCAATCCACCTGCTAACCTGGGAGGGGAAAGAAGTTCGACTATCGATTCTTCATGCTTCCAGCTGATCTCCTCGACACCACTAACAAGAGATTCTTGCTCGGAGTGACGACGATATTCTTCCACCAGGAATCATCCGATGATCGAACCTATTAGGTTAAAGGCTCAGAAAACGTCCACCCACGTAGGATCCTAACGCTTTGAAAGATAGACAAGAGGGGGAGACTCCAAAACAAATAAGATGGGAGGGGAAATAGAATAGGGATAAGGAGAAAACAAGAACCCTATTGAGATGTTTTCCAAAATAGTCTAGCAGAAATAGTTTTTGACATTCTAGAAACAACGACCGTTAGCGAGGTTATCCTACAGGCTTTGCGGACCCGTTGCTTCGATAACCATTCGTATCGAAACAATATCGGGAATCGGAACCAAGGCTCTGATACCATTTGTCGCACCCGGACTTCTAGGGGATACTCGCAGTTCCGTTGAACAGTAGTTGATTGGATTACGGAGCTTACCGGCACCCGCATCTCTTACGAGTAGGCCAACACACGTATGTGTGACAACCAACCCCTACTGTTCATCGTCTACGTAAACCATCCCATAGAAATCAGGATACTACCATTGACGTACTTCATACCATACACACATGGTACGTCAACGGCGTTTAACAAGATGATAACACAACATATCTCTAAGACACAAATAAATAGAAATAAGTTGCAAATAGCTCTCGCTAGAGCAGAGATAGCAAATACAATCATCCAGAGGACACATGTCCCAACATAACATCATTACATCTCAGCGGAAGCATTCAAAAGGTCTGAGTACAGACAAGATCCAAATAGGCTTAAGAAGCCGGAAACGAAAAGACGGAGCCCCTCCACGATGTCTCGGATCCTGCCCAGGTCCGCTATCTACTCGTCAGCAGCCTCGTCAAACTCCACGTAGTAGCCGTCACGGGGATCCTCGTAAGCGTAGTCTGCGGAAACCACAGCCCCAAAGGGGTCAGTACAACAACGTACTGGCAAGCAAGACTCACAGTTCACCAAAATGTAACCCGTCAACACCAAGCACAGATGCTTTGGGTTCAACGGAAGAAAAGGGGATATAAAAGATGCTGCAACTGGCTGCTCTAACCAACTACAGAGTTACTACCACTTCCGGGCTAACAGAAAAGAGATAAGATAGCGTGTTGTAACCAACTATAACTAACCACCAAACAAACCCATCATGGATCTCGCCCCTTATCCAAAGAAGCAATCCGAGGATAACTCACACAGTTGGATTAATGATGGATCAAGTTATTGTGGCAATAAGGCTATTACTAGTCAAGTTATCATTAGTTAGGTGTAAGTTGTTCTGAGTACTTGTTAGCCAGTACTTTCACCAAGTTAACCATAACCGCGGAAAACACGGCTTCTCGAGAAGATTTATCCCTGCAGGGGTGCACCAATTTGCCCGTACACGTAAGAATAACCCGCCAGATGGAATGCCTCCCACCAAGCGGGGCACTCAACACAACTCAACTCTTCTTCGCATCAAGCCCAAAGAACCCCGTGCAATTGAGCGCACGGCTAATCAAGCCCCACGAAGAAAAGGGGACCCTCATAGCACTCTAAGAACGTGTCTCCCTAAATGCCGACTACAGAAGTTCCACCCTGGCCTGGGTTCGCAAGATCATGCATGCGGCAAATGGAAAACCCGAACTAAATGAGGCGATTTGGACGAGATGCGAATCGAATCAAATTGAGGGGGCGCCCATACTCGCTTCCCACATGCGGTTAGTGCGCTCATCATGGATCAGTAGACAAGACCCTTTTCCTAATAAGGGTCGACACTAGCAGGCTTCAAAACCACGTCGGGCCTCCTGCCGGTGCCTTATCATCAAATTATTATTACCCAAAACTTTAACATGTTGTTGATTGAATTGAAACCCAACTATCAAACTAAACAGGTGATAAGACGGACAACCAGACTTGAGCGCAAACAACACTAAGCATGCAACTACGACACGAGGGCCAACAGGGTAAACAAACAACAGTTAATAGGAAGTGGAAGGAAGGCTATATCATGGCTGCAAGGTAAACACATAATAGGATCGAGACACAAGCATCGAATCAACATGCTAGAATAAGAACAACGGAAAGAATCGGTAACAAGTGATGAAAGGCTGCCATTTGGCAGCAAGTGAGTATACTTGCCTGGAATCCAGCAAGTAGAGGTACATCCACAGAACTTGTCGATGCTCACATCATCTCAACATCCTATCCGGGAAGAAGCAATGAACCTCGAACAAACACCGGATGCAACATTACTACTACGGCAAAAGATCCAGCATGATCAAGATATGGATGCATGACAATTTAATGGATGCATAGAAATAAACTAGTTGACATGATAACATGTTTAAATGGACCCATATGCAATTTGAGTTGCATATGAAAAGCCCATGAATTATGGTTGAAACAATTGTTTTACAACTAACCAACAGGTGAAAGTGGTTTAGTATGATGCATGGATGAGGAAAACAACAAAATAAAACCAATAAAACCAATTGGAAATAAGGTTTACCCATTTTCAAATTCACTTATTAAGTTTTGGAATTTTGGTTACTTAAAGGTGTCACACAAGCATTTGTTATTTTCACACATTTTAATTGTTCAGAACAGATAACAAAGTTCATATTTGGAAAGAACACAAAATTTTAGGTGGATTACATGTTTCAATCATTGAAAAAGGAATTAAGATGAATTAATTATGAATTAAATAAGTTTAAACAAGAGTTAAATGAATTTAATTCAAGTATGAATTTATTTGAATTTTTTTTACTTGTTCAAAATATTAAACCAAGTTCATAATCGAAAAGGTTATGTTTTTCTGGTTTGAAAACATATTTTATATGTTCAAAAATAATTTAATTTGAGCAAGTTATGAATTTAGCCAATTTAAATGATTTAAACAAGGTTTAAACTATTTAAGCAATTTTAATTATTCAAAACATGAAACAAAATTTATATTTGAGAAAGTGGTTCAAATTGGCATGAAAAACATATTTTACTTTGTGAAATTGGAGTTATAGTGTGCAAGTTATGAATTAAATCATCTTAAACATGTCACATAAAGTGTGGAAAGACCCATTTATTTTATTAGCCCAAGAGGCAAAACAAAGTTGATAGTTGGAAAGATTATTTTATTTAGGGTGGATTACATGTCTTACATTTTGAATGTGGATTTGATTTGCAATTTTTATAGCTGTTTGAAATTACAGGGATCATAGTGCATAAACCAGGGACTGAAATGTGGAAAAGAATCTAGCAGAGAAATCCCTGAGACTTTTCTACTCAGCGTGCCAGCGCAGCGAGACACTGACCAGCGGGCCCAACGCCACGCTGGCGCCACTGGGCGCGGGTAGATGCTGCACTGGCCACCACGGTCGCTGACCAGTGGTGCCAGCTGCGGGCGCGTGGAAAAGGAGCAAAAGAGGAGGCTTTTGCCTCACCAGGGATTCGATCCTGGGATCTGCGGCCGCACGCACGGGCCTGTGACCACTGGGCCACTCGAGCTTGGTGATTAGAACTGGGCGTTTTTGTTTTTGAGGTGTGTGTGCGGGGCGTAACTGAATTTCCAATCTGAACTTCAGAGTTCAGGCAACAGGGACGGCTCGGACGGCATGGACGGCATGGACGGTATGGACGCCCACCCGCAACAGGCTGCGCTCGAGCGCGGGCCGGTGAGTGGCTCCAGGGTGCAGTGGGCGGCGCGGAACTAGGAGGAGGGTGCTGGCGCAGGGGATCGAGCGGAGACCAGGGCGTGTCTCTGCTGCTCGTCCATGGCGTTTGGCAACACGGATGCGACGGCCGGAAGCAGAGCGAGGGGAACGAGGGGTGCTCACCGGGGGGCTGCTGCAGCGAGGAAGACGGCGAAGAGGCAAGGGTTCCATCCCCGTTGGTGGCTCGTCTCGAGGATCACCGACGAGCCAGGGAATTGACGTGGAAGGCGACAGTCGCGGCGCTCCCGCGGTCAGAGAGCGTCGGGGTCGGCGAGCTCGATGGTGACGCACCTTGGCGTCTCACCTCGAGACCTTGCTGTCTCCAGGGTGTAGTCGACGACGGTGCACCCCCTGGACACGGTGGCTGGCCTTGGAACGGTGTATACCGGTGGGGACGACGACGACGGCCACCCTCGGGGCCCTAGAGCGCGCGGTCTGGCAAGGAGAGGTTGCAGCGAGGAGGGAGAGATGGGTGGCGGCGCTGTGGGAGGAATATGAGAGGGGAATTAGGGCTACCGGCCGGACATGGATATAGGACGAGAGGGGGGCTAGGGAGGCCGTTCATCGCATCCACTGTGAACGTGGCCAACGATGGCTGCGTTCGTACAGTGATGACGATAGCAGGAAGAAGACGACAACCCCCTCTCCTGGGCTGGTTGCTGTGGGCTTTGGGTAGTGGGCTGAGGGAAAAAAAGAATGGGCTGGCTGCCTCTCTCCTTTCTTTTGATTTTTCCTTTTCCCCCTTTTTTTGTAAGAGATAAAAGAGAGAGAGAGAGATAGAAATAGGGTTTGGGGGGGTTCTTTTATTTGATGAATATTTTTTTATTAATTGCAAAACAGCAATTCAAAGCCATTTAACATTAACTTCAAAATTTGGAATATTAATTTGATTTTTAATTGGTTAGTTGAATTCCAAATAAGGTTTGATTTGGAATTTTTGGAAATAAACAAATTTTATTCAATAAGCTCAAGCAATTATGAAAACATTATTGAATTTAATAGTTTGCAAGAATTTAATGTTTAAACCACAATTTGATCATTTCAATTATGATTGACTTTGAAGTGAATTTGAATTTGCCATTTAGGGTGTTGATTAAAGGGAGTTTTTATTTAACAAGCAATTTGAATAAATCATCTTCAAACTATTTGAAAACAATTTGAGGTATTTAGTTTGCAACTTTTAATTGGAAAGTTTAGAAAGTTTAAATTGGTTTGAACTTTTCAGTTGTTTTGAAAACAGAGTGCAATGCTTATGATGCATGTGATGCAAAGCAAAAAGAAAACAAACAAATTTCTACTAAGGGGGAACACCCCAGGTGTTACATTAGTGTTGTTTGTGCTCAAGTCTTGTTGTCCGTCTTATCACCTGTTTAGTTTGATAGTTGGGTTTCGATTCAATCAACAACATGTTAATGTTTTGGGTAATAATAATTTGATGATAAGGCACCGGCAGGAGGCCCGGCGTGGTTTTGAGGCCTGCTAGTGTCGACCCTAATTAGGAAAAGGGTCTTGTCCATTGATCCATGATGAGCGCACTAACCGCATGTGGGAAGCGAGTATGGGCCTCCCCCGCAATTCTGATTCGATTCGCATCTCGTCCAAATCGCCTCATTTAGTTCGGGTTTTCCATTTGCCGCATGCATATGCAGCTGCGAACCCTTGGCGCCAGGGTGGAACTTTTGTAGTCGGCATTTAGGGAGACACGTTCTTAGAGTGCTATGAGGGTCCCCTTTTCTTCTTGGGGCTTGATTAGCCGTGCGCTCAACTGCACGGGGTTCTTTGGGCTTGATGCGAAGAAGAGTTGGGTTGTGTTGAGTACCTCGCTTGGTGGGTTGATCCCCCGTCTGGCGGGTTATTCTTACGTGTACGGCCAAATTGGTGCATCCCTGCAGGGTTAAATCTTCTCGAGAAGCCGTGTCGTCCGCGGTTATGGATGACTTGGTGAAAGTGCTGGCTAACAAGTACTCAGACAACTTACACTTAACGATGATAACTTGACTAGTAATATAGATTACCTCCACCATCAAAATGAATGTCACCTTAATCAACCGTGTGAGTTTCCTTGGGTTGCTTCCTTAGTAGGGGGTAACATTGGATGGGTATTGTTTGGTGAGTAGTTATAGTTGGTTCTGATACGCTATCTAATCCCTTTCTTGTAGCCGGATGTTGTAGCGAGTCTCTGTAGTTGGTTAGTGCATCCCGCTGCCGCTTCTTTGCAATAATCCTTTCCTTTCCGTTGAACCCAAAGTATTTGTATCTTGTGATGATTGGTTACGCTGGTATCTTGTGAGTATGGGTTTATCCACTTGCCAGTACTTAACCGTACTGACCCACGAATCCTTTCCGTGGCTGCATATTCCACATTGCAGTCAACAGGTTTGAAGTCTGACGACGTTAGCTTGGGAATCCCTCCGGCTTGGCCTGGGCAGGGATTGGACGCCATCGGTTATCTTCAGGACTCTTAGTCCAATTTGTATCTTGTCCGTAGCCGGACGCTATGTTGTTTCTTCCGCTGTTATTTGGATCTTTGTATTGTATCAGTTGTATCCTTGACTCGTTTGAGTCATCTTGTATATACCTCCTCTGTTGTTGTTGTGGATTATTCGTGAACTGTTGTAATGTTATCAGAAGTGGCAACCTGAAATCGGTTATTATGTGGATTTTGGCGGGAATGCTGAAATCTGCATAGTGCCCGATCTCGGGGCGTCACAGTATGGCTTATGTGCATGTGATGTGTGTAATCCATACATGATCTTCGTATCATGTTTTTGTCAGCCGGCTGAGCCTAGGTGGTGTCATTTTATTGTATAACGACCTGCGTGTCGGATTCTCTATGTAAATTTTCATTTACTAGCTAGTGTAGCTTCTTGGAGAACCCGGATGACATGCAAGTCGATGTACAAGTCGGCTACATGGAGTAAGATGGCACGTGACAAGAGTTGGCACGAGTCGACTTACAAGCTTTATGGAGATGGAGATCACCATGAAAAGAGGTATACCATTTCACATTATAATTGCTTTATTTGTGTTATTGTTATGTCTCTATTTACCTCTATTTAGATGGTTGGGATTTTAATCCCTCAAAGAAGGTCTAGTCGGTCGCCCCGCCAGTGCTGCACCATCACAAGTCGGACATTATTGGTAGTGGGCTCATGAAACTGAGGTGCTACCAATTCTTTCCGGCTAGGTGGGTTTGAGTCGGACTCTTACAAGCAGAAGCACTTGGTAATCTAGACGAGTCCATCACAACGGTTGTGGAGCTCGGGGCGAGGTAGGTTGGGAGCCGGGGCATGTGATGCCACCCAACCAACAGGAGTTGTATTGGATACGATTGGCAAGGTGTTGCCTACCTAGATCACTTGTCGGCTAGCGGTGATGCTAAAGCTCACTAGTCGGCTTGCTTATTTAGGATCTTGAATCACTTAGCAACCATCGGAGGGGTGTTGGTTCTAGTGGGAGCATAAGTATTAAAGCGTTTAATATGCCTGCTCTTTTATGAATACATGTCTTAAGTGTTTTGCATATTTTCTGTTGTAGATCAATGGCACCTAGCAACCTTCCTCGGTTGTCCACTTTTGCGTTGAGGTCAATCCTAGAGAAAGATAAGCTTAATGGAACTAATTTCACCAACTGGTACTGTAATCTTAGGATAGTCCTCAAGCATGACAAGAAAGAACATGTTCTAGAAACTACACTTCCAGAAGAGCCAGATGACGATGCGACTGTCGCAGTCATGAATGCCTACAGTAAGACTAGAGATGAGTCTACGGAAATTAGCTGCCTTATGCTTGCACACATGGAACCGGACTTGCAGCAGCAGTTCGAGAATGTTGAGGCCTACGATATGATCGAAAGCCTCAAAAGTATGTTCCAGGCTCAGGCAAAGACCGAGAGGTATCAAGTCTCTCAAGCTTTGCTGGGCTGTAAGCTTAAAGATTGTGATCCATTGAGTCCGCATGTAATCAAGATGACTGGTTACGTGCAGTCTCTGGATCGGTTGGGCTTCCCAATTAACGAAGAGTTTGCTACTGATATAATTCTGAACTCTCTTCCTAGTGCGTATGGTCCATTCATTTCGAACTACCACATGAATGGTATGGATAAGAAAATCACTAAATTACATGGGATGCTCAAAACGGCAGAGGCTGGTCTCAAGAAAGGCGTCAGTCAAGTGTTGATGGTGCAGAATGAGGCTAAGTTCAAGAAGAGTTCTTGGACTAAGAAGAAGAAGGATAAGTCAGGAGGCAACGCCCATGGCCCTGTCCAAAGCGCTTCCTCAAAGACTAAGCCTTCTCCTACAGCCGGAGCCAATTGCTTCTATTGCAAGTAGGATGGCCACTGGAAGAGGAACTGCACCAAGTATTTGGCTGACAGAGCCAAGAGTGGAGGTGTGACTTCCAACTCAGGTACGCTTGTGTGCAATGTTATAGATATTTATCTTGCTGATGCACCTAATAGTTCTTGGGTATATGATACCGGATAAGTCATTCACATTTACATCTCGTTGCAGGGACTGGTAAGAACTAGGAGCGTGGCAAAAGGAGAAGTTGATATTCGGGTCGGCAACAAGGCGAGAGTCACTGCGTTGGAAGTCGACACGATGCAACTTCGTTTACCTTCAGGATTTTTAATGGAGCTGAATAATTGTTATTATGTTCCAGCGCTTAGTCGAAACATTATTTCCGCCTCATGTTTGATGAGACAAGGTTATGAGTCGAATATTAAGAATAATGGTTGTTCTTTATATTTGAAAGATATGTTTCATGGCTTTGCACCCGTTCAGAACGGGTTATTTATTTTGAATCTTGATAGTGAATCGGTCTATAACGTAAATGTTAAAAGGTTGAAACCAAATGATCTGAATATGACTTACTTTTGGCACTGTCGGCTTGGTCATATAAGTTGGAAGCGCATGAAGAAGCTCCATGATGATGGACTTCTAACTTTGTTTGACTTAGAGTCATTCGAGACATGCGAATCATGCCTACTAGGCAAAATGACCAAGACACCTTTTGCAAGGAGTTGGGAGAGGGCGTCCGACTTGTGGGAACTAATACATAGTGATGTATGTGGTCCAATGAGCACGACAGCCAGAGGTGGTTATGAGTACTTCATTACCTTCACTGATGATTTGAGTAGGTATGGATATATCTATTTAATGAAACACAAGTCGGAAGCCTTTCAAAAGTTCAAGGAATTCCAGAGTGAGGTACAAAATCAACTCGGCAAGAAAATAAAGTTTCTACGGTCGGACCGTGGAGGCGAGTACCTGAGCCATGAGTTTGATGATCATCTAAAGAGCTATGGAATAGTTCCTCAACTCACTCCGCCGGGTACACCGCAGAGAAACGGTGTATCAGAACGGAGAAATCGGACCTTGTTGGACATGGTACGATCAATGATGAGTCGGGCAGATCTACCTTTATCATTTTGGGGTTATTGTCTAGAAACTGCAGCGTTCACACTAAACAGAGTACCATCAAAGTCAGTAGAGAAGACACCACATGAGATGTGGACTGGCAAATGGCCAAGTTTGTCTTTTCTTAAGATTTGGGGTTGTGAAGCATTTGTCAAGCGACTTCAGTCGGACAAGCTCATGCCCAAGTCGGATAAGTGTATTTTTGTGGGGTATCCAAGGGAAAGCTTGGGGTACTACTTCTACAACCGGGAAGAGGGAAAATTGTTTGTCGCTCGGAATGGTGTCTTCCTTGAGAAAGAGTTTCTCGGTCGGGAAGTCAGTGGGAGCACAGTGCAACTCGAAGAAATTCGAGAGGAACCGGCTAGGGGCGAGTCGCCGAGTGCCTTGGAGGCTGAGCCGGTCGTGGTACCTACACCAGTAACATCACCTGAACCACGGAGATCTACCAGATTACAAAGTGCTCGTGATGTTTTACTGTTAGACGGTAATGAGACGGCAACTTATTCGGAAGCGATGGTGGGATCTGATTCCGAGTCATGGCTTGGAGCCATGAGATCCGAGTTAGTCCATGGATGAAAACCAAGTTTGGAATTTGGTTGATCCTCCTGACGGTGCAAGACACGTCGAGTGCAAATGGGTCTTTAAGAAGAAAAATGATATGGATGGAAATATTTCCGTCTATAAAGCACGACTTGTCGCGAAGGGGTTCCGACAAGTTCAAGGATTTGACTACGACGAGACCTTCTCGCCCGTAGCGATGCTTAAGTCAGTTCGGATCATGTTAGCCATATCAGCCTATTTCGACTATGAGATATGGCAGATTGATGTCAATGGAAATTGAACTAAGGACGTGTATATGATACAGCCCGAAGGTTTTGTCGATCCAGCTAACGCTGACAAGGTATGCAAACTTCAGAAATCCATTTATGGGTTGAAGCAAGCATCTCGGAGTT
Organism: Alopecurus myosuroides; assembly: GCA_028641055.1. NCBI lineage: Eukaryota > Viridiplantae > Streptophyta > Magnoliopsida > Poales > Poaceae > Alopecurus > Alopecurus myosuroides. Next base: position 310,768,376 of record CM054062.1, on the reverse strand, counting down.
GGAACATTCGTTTTAATGAGGTAGTCAAATCGTTTGGCTTCATCAAGAGCGATCATGATTCTTGTTTATACAAGAATTTTAGTGGGAGCAAAGTAAATTTTCTAATCTTATATGTGGACGACATATTACTGATTGGAAATGATGTCATGATGTTGCAAGAAACCAAAGAGTCATTGGAAAGGAGTTTCTCAATGAAGGATTTGGGTGAGGTGACTTACATATTAGGAATCAAGATCTATAGAGATAGATCAAGGAGGCTCATTGGATTGAGTCAGAGTACATATCTGGACAAAGTTTTGAAGAAATTCAAAATGGAAGAGTCCAAGAAGGGATTCTTACCGATGTCCCATGGCATAAAACTTAGCAAGACTCATTGTCCTTTGACGACTGATGAGCGAAGTCGGATGAGTGTGATCTCGTATGCTTCGGCAATCGGATCCATCATGTATGCCATGATTTGTACTAGGCCAGATGTTTCCTATGCTCTAAGTGTTACGAGCAGATACCAGGCTGACCCTGGCGAAGCCCACTGGGCAGCGGTTAAAAACATCCTTAAGTACTTGAGAAGGACTAAGGAAATGTTCCTAGTTTATGGAGGTGATGAGAAATTCAGTGTAAAGGGTTACACGGATGCGAGTTATCTCACCGACTCAGATGATTCTCGTTCGCAATCTGGATACGTGTTCGTAATGAACGAAGGGGCTGTGAGCTGGAAGAGTTCCAAGCAAGATACCGTGTCTGCATCTACAACAGGCTGAGTATATTGCTGCCTCGGAGGCTGCAAAGGAAGCTGTTTGGATCAGGAACCTCCTGATAGATCTTGGTGTGGTTCAGGGCGCGTCCAATCCTTTGGACGTATATTGTGACAACAATGGTGCTATCGCACAAGCCAAGGAACCTAGACAACACCAGAAGAACAAACATATACTCATGCGTTATCACCTCATTCGCCAGTTTGTCGAACAAGGTGATATCAAGTTATGCAAAGTACACACGGATGCAAACATTGCAGATCCGTTGACAAAGGCGCTACCACAGCCTAAGCATGAGGCGCACATGAGAGGTATGGGCATTAGATGCCTAGGCATATGATGCCAAGATGATTGACTCTAGTGCAAGTGGGAGACCGTTGGGAATATGCCCTAGAGGCAATCATGTATGATGTAATTCCCACTGTATTCATAAAGTTATTAAGTCGTCCTTGTTTTGAACATCTGATATATGTCATTGAATATGTGATTCGATTGTGGAACTATATATTCATATTGTTCATACTAAATTGTCCTTGGTCATTAAGGTTGTGTTGGGCACACACCCTAGACTAATGTGAGTGTTGGCTGATGATACGGTTCCACTTGTCATGGGCATGGAGATGCCATTCCAATGTTCATAGACTTGGCTAAAGAGTTTAGCAAGTCGGACTGACCCATATTGAGATGCAACGAGAAAGTCGTCATTTGCATGTCTCAATCAATGTAATCCTTAGACCTGAGGTTATCGCACAATCCGAGTTGTGGATCACCGACTTAGGTTCTGTCAAACGATGTTCTGTGACAAGGCAACTATAAAGGCAGAGTTAAGCAAGTTGCGCGATGTGGATAATCAAGATGGGATTTTCCCCCTCTAAATGGAGAGATATTCTCTGGGCCCTCTCGAGTGATGTGATTCAGGAAGTATGGCCATGAGCGACTCAGTTAAGTGTTAACTGTGTCTGTTGACTAAGAGTTAGTCAGATGAATCACATATCACGGATCGAGAAGAGTGTTGAAGTATTAAAGGATGACGATACATCGCCTATAGTTCGACAAGGTATATCGTGAGGCAAAAGGGACTAAGATGAATATCACATTTGTCGCACCCGGACTTCTAGGGGATACTCACAGTCCGTTAAACAGTAGATAAATGGCTTACGGGGCATACCGGCACCCGCATCTCAATATGAGCAGGCCAACACGCAAACGTGTGACAACCATTCTCTTACTATTCATCGTCTGCGCAAACCATCCCATAGAAATCCAGATACTTCCATTGACGTACTTCAAAACATACACACATGGTACGTCAACGGCATTGGAACAAGTGATATCACAACAGATCTCTACGACACAAAAGATGGAAATAAGTTGCAAATAGCTCTCACTAGAGCAGAGATAGCAAATACAATCATCCAGAGGACACATGTCCCAACATAACATCATTACATCACAGCGGAAGCATCCAAAATGTCTGAGTACAGACAAGATCCAAATAGGCCTAAGAGGCCGGAAACGAAAAGACGAAGCCCATCCACGAAGTCTCGGATCCTTCCCGGGTCCGCTATCTACTCGTCAGCAGTCTCGTCATACTCCATGTAGTAGCCACCATGGGGATCCTCGGAAACATAGTCTGCGGAAACCACAGCCCCAAAGGGGTCAGTACATAAACGTACTGGCAAGCAAGAATCACAATTCACCGAAGTGTAACCCGTCAACACCAAGCACAGATGCTTTAGGTTCAACGGAAGGAAGGGGAATACCAAAGATGCGGCAGCTGGCTGCTCTAACTAACTACAGAAACATGCTACAACTTCCGGCTAACAGAAAGGAGATAAGATAGCGTATCGTAACCAACCTACCAACTAACTCCAAACAAACCCATCCTGGATCTCGCCCCTTATCCAAAGAAGCAATCCGAGGATAACTCACACAGTTGGATTAATGATGGTTCAAGTTATTGTGTCAATAAGACTATTACTAGCCAGGTTATCATTAGTTAGGTGTAAGTTGTTCTGAGTACTTGTTAGCCAGTACTTTCACCAAGTCATCCATAACCGCGGAAAACACGGCTTCTCGAGAAGATTTAACCCTGCAAGGATGCACCAATTTGGCCGTACACGTAAGAATAACCCGCCAGATGGAATGGCCTTTCCACCAAGCGGGGCACTCAACACAACTCAACTCTTCTTCGCATCAAGCCCAAGGAACCACATGCTGTGCGTGCGCGGCTAATCGAGCCCCACGAAGAAAAGGGGACCCTCATAGCACTCTAAGACCACGCCGCCCTAAATGCCGACTACAAAAGTTCCACCCTGGCGCCAAGGGTTCGCACCTGCACATGCATGCATCAAATGGAAAGCCCGAACTAAGTGTGGCGATTTGGACGAGATGCGAATCGAATCAAATTGAGGGGGGCGCCCATACACGCTTCCCACATGCGGTTAGTGCGCTCATCATGGATCAGTAGACAAGACCCTCTTCCTAATTAGGGTCGACACTAGCAGGCCTCAAAACCACGCCGGGCCTCCTGCCGGTGCCTTATCAGCAAATTATTATTAACCACAAAATTAACAGGTTGATTGTTTAAACATCGAGCCCCAGAACATAAGTAATATAGTAACAGAAAGTAACCGACAACAGACTCGAGCAAAACAACCCTAAGCATGCTAGTAAGACACGGGCAACAAGCAATGGGGTTATAGGTGTGGAGGTGAGGCTATATCAGGGTTAAAGGATAACATGTGATAGGATCGAACACAAGCAACGATTCATAGGGCTAGCAGAAATAGACAACGGAAAGTATCGGTATCCAATGTGGAAAGGAACACAATGGTTCATGTGAGTGAATACTTGCCTGCAAACTCAGCAGCCTGGTACTGAGCTAGATCCTTAGAAGGGGTGTCGTAAGTATCGTCGGTCTCAACATCGTCGTATATCCGAGAAGAAGCAAACAAACAACGCAGAGAGGCAAACAATCAATATCATGGCATAGTGCACAATCATGAGATGATGCATGTCAATTCATTAGATGCATCAAAATAAACTAGTTGACAAGATAGCAACATGATTAAATGGACCCATATGCAATTGGATTGCATATAGAAAGCCCATGAATTATGGTTGAAATAATTGTTTTACAACTAAACAACAGGTGAGGGTGGATTAGCATGATGCATGGATGAGGAAAACAGAAAAATAACAACAATAGAATCAATTGGAAATAAGGTTTACCAATTTAGAAATTTATTTATTAAGTTAGGGAATTTTTGGTTCCTTAAAGGTGTCACACAAGCATTTGTTGTTTTCACCAAGTTAAATTGTTCAAAACAGATAACAAAGTTCATATTTGATAAGAACACAAGATTTTAGGGGGATTACATGTTTCACTTGTTGAAAAAGGATTTAGAATAATTTACTTATGAATTAAGCAGGTTTAAACAAGAATTAAATGAATTTAATTCAAACATGAACTTATTTGAGTTTTTATTTGTTCAAAACATTAAACCAAATTCATATTTGAAAAGATTATACTTTTATGGTTTGAAAACATATTTTATAGGTTCAAAAAGAATTTGATTTGAGCAAGTTATGAATTTAGCAAATTTAAATGATTTAACAAGGTTTAAATTATTTAACCAATTTTAATTATTCAAAACATGAAACAAATTTTATATTTGAAAAGGTGGTTTAATTTTGCATGGAAAACATATTTCATTTGTTGAAATTGGATTTAAAATGAGCAAGTTATTAATTTGGCAATTTTAAATGCAATAATTAAGAAACAGTTGTTTTCAGCAATTTAAATTATTCAAAACAGCAAACAAAATTGATATTTGGAAAGTACATGAAAAATTGATTGGAAAACATATTTAGTTTGTGGAATTTGGAATTTTTATGCCCAAGTTATGAATTTTGAAAAATTAAGTGAATTAAACAAGAATTCAAATATTGCACCAATTTAAAATATTTCAAAACAGTAAACAAATTGCATTGAAAAGGTTGGAAACATGTATCAAATGTTTCACTGAACATTTTGAGCTATCAAACATAATTTTTGGGTTATTATTGAATTTATTATGCAATTTTCCATAATCATTCTTATTCTGCCATTTTTAGTAAACAGAGGGAAACATGCTCAAAATTAATTCAATTGTGACCAAATAAAATACCAATGTGTAGAGTTTGTTAAGACAAATTTTTAGAGCCCAAGTTTTCTTAAATTGGATGAAGCAAACTCAAGTTATGAAATTCCAAAGTTTCCAATTTTTATTGCATTTTCAGTAATTAATTATTTAGTGCAAAAAGTATTACAGAGACATGTTGCAATTTTGTTACTAATGGAAAGGGCACAAAATTTTGAATCCACAGGAATTTGAATCATTCAATTTGGAGCAAAATTCAATTTTATATGGATTTTAGAGTTAAAGGGGCAGATCTGGGTTTCTGAAAGTTGGGCAGAAAAAGAAAAAAGCTGAGACAAAAAGGGTGTGGCTTGGAGGATCGAACCCAGCACCTCCCGTGCGCGCGCTAGGGTGCTAACCAGTGGGGTGGAGCTGCTTTGGTGATAGGAAGGGGATCGGGGGGGTTATAGTTCAGTTAAGATGTTTAACTGAACGTTGGCAGATGCAGTCGACTGAAACCACGACATAGTTGGTCGCCGGCGGCTGCTGGCCGCTGTGCCGCGCTCGCGGTCGTGGGGCGTGGTGCTTGACGTGCTGTGGGTGCGTGTGTGCTGTGGACGGAAGGGAGAGGGGAGGAAGGGACCGAGGAGAGGCGAGGTGGCTCACCTCGATGGTGACAGAAGGAGGCGGAGCAGGTGCAGCGGCCGGCGGCGAGATGGGCACGGCGGCGGCGCAGTAGGGCCTCCCGGTGGCTGCCGAGAGGTCGAGGAGGGAGAGGGCACCGTGGGGGCTCCATTCCCGCACCTAGCCACGGCGGTGGTGCCTCGGAAGGGCGGCGATCGGCGGAGGGAGGAGTGGGTTTCGGTGAGGAACTGGTTTCAGTTACAGAGAAGAATAGGCAGCGAGCAGAGAGATGGAGGGGAGGTGGAAGGAAGAGGGAAAACGGCGGGGAAGAGAGAGGAGAGGAAGAAGGAGGGTAGGGCAGAGGGGAAAGGAGCCCCCCTAGGGTTTATAGGAAGGGGGAGGAGCTCGGGACCGTTCGTGCTCCTCTCTGCATACGTGGTGCTCTGGATGGTGAGCCGTACAGAGGTTGAAGGAGACCTCGAAGGGGTACCAGGCCAAGGGGGAGTTGGGCTGGGCCTGGCTGCCCCTCTCTCCCTTTGGTTCTTTTTATTATTATTTTTTCTTCCTCATTATTTTTTTTGCAGATTGGATTAGGAGAGAAAAGGGAGGTTTTTAGGAGTAGAAAATTTAGGAAAAAAATTGTGTCGTGATTATTTTCGTAACAACTACAACTTTGCAAACTTTGATGTTCAAAAACTTAATTATGTGGCTGTTTGCAATTGGTTTGAAATTTGAGTGAATTTTGAGGTTAAGTGACTTATTAAAGGAAACATATAATTAGTTTTTGGACCCTCAATTTTATTTGAAACCAAAGATGGCTTTGTTTTGATAATTTTCATAAAGTTCAAAAGGTTGCTGTTTGGAAAAGTTAATTGAATTTGAAAAGGAATTTGAATTAAGTGAATTTTTGATAGAAACAAAACAACAGTTTGGAATCACAACTTTAATGGAAACAATTGATTGTTTTGATTTGAAATATCATTTTGGAAATTGTAACATCACAAGTATGAAACAAAGGTTTAAAATTTGGTTTGAAATTCAAATAGAAAACAAAGGAAAACAAATGAAAACAGTTGGAAAACAAAGAAAAACAGAGGAAAACAAATGGAAAACAAACAAAACAAATGCAATGAACATGATGCCATGATGCAAAACATAAAATAATAGAGAGCAAACATTCTAATGGCTATTTTTCATACTTGGGATGTTACAACATTGAAAGGTATGTCGTCATGAATCAATGGGACTTGGGAGTCGGCACGTTCTGCTAGGAGCCGCTACCGATTGATCGATTAGGAGTTGGACTCCAATCGTGTCCAAGTCGCCATGAGCCTGCAGGGTCGCACACTTAAGAGCGGGAGCAAGTATTGGTCGGGTTGGACCCAAACCGGAAATGGACTGAGTTTGTGAGTCGGACTCACAGAGGGAATGAGCCACAAGTGTTGTGAAGCCCACTACCATTCGCTATATAAAGAGGGGCGCAGGTTGCCCAGCGGGCACGTTAGTCCACTCCCATGCGTTGGGAACCCTAGCCCCACTCAGTCCAGCCGTCGCACCGGACCTAGTAGTCCGCCGTCGGAGCTCCTCCTCGTTCCTATGGATACCGGCAGAGGTGTTGTACGTTCAGCACTTCGACGTTCGTGGATTGGATCGGCTGGATCGGATCGTGGGACTACACTGCCCCAACATGCTGCATCGATAATCCGCAACCGCGCGTCTAGTGGTAATCATCGTGGCCTTCTACCTCGGCTTGATCTTGGATGTACCGCGTAGGAAAAAGTTTTGTTTATCTCTACGCGTTCCAACAAGGCGAAACCTAGCTCCCCCCCTATGGCAGGCCTCCCCTTTTGACCACTATATTTAACCACTCCTCCCTCATAGAGAGAACACACAATTGGCTCTTTTGCCTCTCTCTAGTTGATTAGAGGCTCTAATTAGGTTTTCTAATTAGAGGCCTTCTAATTGAGGCAGAGCTTTCTCTAATTGGGTTTTGAGGTGTCCTTGATGCAGACATGATCGCATGCTTGTTGGGCAATCCCAAGAGGAAGGTATGATGTAGTATAGCGGGAATTTGCCCCTGGTTAAGAAACCAGAGTTATCAATCCAGTAGGACTTCGTAGTCTTGAAGAATGTTGCTTGTTGTCTGGCGCGTCAACAAATGTGGAACCTGCACACACACACATACACAAACTATCTATTGTCCCCGACTTTCGAGAAGGTTGTCAATCTTCTGGTCTTGCTGAAAACTAGAGGATTAAACGTATCGAAGATTGAAAAGTAATAAAAGTAAAAAATGGAACATCAAGGAAAAAATGGTGAAAGTTCTTCAAAGAAGATTGCAATAATGAGGAAAATAGTACTAGGGGACATAGTTTTACTAGTGGTGTCTCTCCAAAGAAAACAAACAAGGTAGGTGAACAAATTATAGGTTGGCAATTGACAAATCATGAACGTATAATAATAATATTATGACGAGATATAGTTCACGGGTTCTAAAATTGTAGGCATTACGTCAAGGCATATGGACCGCTATCCAGCATGCATCCACATCTAAAAGTCCACCTCAAGAAAGCTATCCAGCAAATCTATCTGGTATTAAGTTGCAGCAACAAGGTGATTGCTTGTGTGCAACAGACAAATGCATTAAGAACAATATTTAATGTAAGCAGTGGTCCTCGTCCGTAGAGAAGAGCACCGTTTTTTTCTCCCTAGTAGCAACATCACACCCCTCATCCGTCACGTTTTTTGTCACTTGATCATAGATGTAAGGGAGGCATGGAACCACTATCTAGCATATAAACCCTCTCTTCGAGGCGAATAAAACTACGTTTCCATGATGAGGACGTGATCACACGCTCGTTGGGAGACCCCAAGCGGAAGGTATGATGCAGTCTAGAGTAAGTTTTCCCCTAGTATAGAACCAGAGTTATCGAACCAGTAGGACTTCATAGTCTTGAAGAAGGTTGATTTATCAACGGCGCCAGAAAAAGTGTTGACGTGTAGTTGCGGGAGCGTGGAACCTGCACACAAACACAAACTATCTCTTGCCCCAACTTTCCGGAAGGTTGTCAATCTTCCGGTCTTGTTGAAAACAGGATCATTTAATGTACATAGTCTTGGAAAACAATAAAAGTAAAAACGGGACAGCATAGAAACAATGATTAAAGTTCTTAAAAGAAGGTTTGCAATATGAGGAAAATGTGATAGGGGCCATAAGTTTACCAATGGTGTATATCTAAAGAACGAATTACAGCTAGGCAATTGACAAATCATGAACGTATAACAATACTATTATGGGGAATGCGACTCTAAAGCGTGCTCTTGGAGCCCTACGCAATGATTGGTGTTCGTTATCCAACCGGAGAGTGGTTCGTAATAGCATAATGAAGAGAAGATATTTATGCATTCAATTATGTTATTATTGTTGAGAGTGTCCACTAGTGAAAATATGATCCCTAGGCCTTGTTTCTAAGCATTGGAACACCGTTTACAACCAGTTCTGGTACATATTTGCATGCTGTCAGTTTTATTTCAGATTGCTATTATCACTTATAATCATCCATATTACTTGTATTTCACTATCTCTTCGCCAAACTAGTGCACCTATACAACTGACAATTGTATTAGGTGTGTTGGGGACACAAGAGACTTCTCGTATCTTAATTGCAGGGTTGCTTGAGAGGGATATCTTTGACCTCTACCTCTCTAAGTTCGATAAACCTTGGGTGATCCACTTAAGGGAAACTTGCTCCTGTTCTACAAACCTCTGCACTTGGAGGCCCAAAACTGTCTACAAGAATAGAAGCGTCCGTAGACATCAAGCTCTTTCTTGGCGCCGTTGCTGCGGAGGTAAGATAAAAGGTACTCACATCCTAGTACTGTTGCTGGTGTGTGAGTGCTCGAAGTTATTTCCTTTAGATTCTGCAATTATATCTTTTTTCGCTAGTTAGGCTTATCTTTAATTGCTCCTTGTTTTTATCTTTATGCTTAATGGAAAACAACAATAATATGAGAGAGCTTTATAATCTTTATATTGAATTAGGACATGATGCCTTTGAAGAGAAAATTAAAAAACATATGGAAGTTTGTTTGCATAATAGTGATAGCAATGTTATTAGTTTTAATTCTTTGAATACCATTATTTATAATGCTACGGAAAATTCAAAGCTTGGGAAAGCTAGTTTGTATGGAAATGATCTTTTTAGTTGCCCAGCTTTAGAGGAGAAAATTTTCTATGATGATACTTTATCTCCCATATGTGATAATTCTAATGATGCTTGTGATATTTTAAATCCACCTACTATAAGTATTCCTTTTAAAATACCTATGAAAATTGTTGAACGTGTTATGAATAAATGTTATTTTGGAGATGGAACTGTCCATCCTGGTGATCATTTACTCTTTATACATGAATTATGCGAGTTATTCAAGTGTGCAGGTATTTCAATGGACCAAGTTAAGAGGAAGCTATTCTCTTTGTCACTTAAGGACAAAAAAAGAGAGTGGTATGAGCTGCTAGATGATTCTCATCATTCGGAGTGGAAGGAGCTTGAATGTCTATTTTACTCTAAATTTTATCCTCCTCATGAACTGCATTTAGATAGGAATTACATTTATAATTTTTATCCTCATGATGGAGAAAGCATTTCTCAAGCTTGGGGAAGAATCAAAATATTAATACTCAAATGTCTTAACCATGAGATTCCTGAGGAAATAATTGTTACTAATTTTTATGCAAGGCTTTCAGGACATTGCAAGGATTATCTAGATGCCTGTTCAGAAGGTTCTTTCACAAGTAAGAAGGTTGAAGCTAAGTGCAATATTCTTGAAACAATTCAAAACAATACTGAAGATTGGGATAACGACAAAGGTAAAGAATCAGGTATAAACTATGAGTATGATTGTGTTAAGTCTTTCGCTGAAACTGTTGATTTTCAAGAGCTTAGTGCTAAATATGGTCTTGATCCTCAAATCATTGTTGATTAATGTAGAGCCTTTTCTTCTCATATTAATGTTCCTAAAGAAAATTGGGACATGTATCATAAACCTTTTAAAGACACTTGCATGAAAAATGAAATTGCTATTAATGATTGCAATAAACATGCTCAAAGTTCTGAAAGTACTATTTGTGATAAGCATGTCAATTTTTGTGGAGCACTTAGACCTTGTGAAAAGAATCAAATCGAAGAAGAATATTGTATCCATCACAGGAATGGAAAAACTAGAACATGGGACAGGGCTCTAAATGATCTTGGTGAAAAAGTTTGTGCCCTCAATCCTTTTATTTGCAAACTTTGCTGTAAAGTGGGTCATTTCAATTTTCAATGCTCGTGCTATGATAATATCCTTTCAAATCCAATGAGTACTACAAGTTTATATTGTGATGACATGATCACTCCTAATCAGCATGATGAACTTACATTATTTTTGGGGTGTGAATAGTTATCAAGAAAAACTTCTTTGGTAGATATGAGTGCTTTTGATATGAATGACATCCTGCATGGTTGTCATCTTTATTGTGTTAATAATTTCCACGAAAATACTTACATACAAAATATTATAAAAGATGAGATTTTACTAAAATATGACATGACTAATATGTTTCTGCTCTTATTAATGAAGAGGAGGAATCCTCCAAAGTTTTTTATATTGTTTCTGACAATAAACAAGGGTATGTGGAGAAACTTCCTTTCAATCCTCTCTTTCCTAAAGAAGGGAAGAAGAAGAAGAGGAGGAGGAGTAAAAGGAGAGAAGAAAAGGTATCTTCCCCTAAACATGTTTCTCCTATTATAGTTGTTGCTGATGAGTCTGAAGTCAATGATGAACCTACGCCTGTTGCTTATGATAGTGATCATGATTGGGAGAAACACACTACTTTTGATATTGAAAATCTCTTTGGTACCAATTCTGAAAATGATGATGATAATAATTGTTGTACTATTAGTACTATCCATGTTCCTTCCAATGATGATATAGAAAGCTCTAAGCTTTTGGATGATGTGTTTGAAAATCCTTTTGCTACTGATGATTATATGTTTGATACATCCCTTTTAGTAAAAATGATGATATGTTTGCAAATGAACACACTTTGGAAGATACCTATTCTATTTCTTATGATGATACTATGCTTCGAGTCTTTGATAATTATTATAAAGAATACTATGACATAGGATATAATTACAATCATCCTCATGAAACTTGGCATGGTTATGGAGGGATTACCCAAAGCCATCTCCCTAATATACAACTTGTCTATCATGTTAGAGTTCTTTATGATGATTGCAATGATGAATACGACATTTTCAGTCCACCTACTATTGACGAGAAAATTAATTATGGTTACAATATGCCTCCTATATTTGATGATTATGGTGATGAGAATGATAATGATAGCTATTTTGTTGAATTTGCTCCCACTACTATTAATGAGAATGACTATGCTTATGTGGAGAGTATCAATTCTTTTATGCACGTGGCTCATGATAAGAATGTTTTATGTGAAAGTTATATTGTTAATTTCATTCATGATTCTACTGAAAGTTATTATGAGAGAGGGAAACATAGTTTTATGCATCTCAACAATATTAAGTTCCCCTCTTTATGTTGATATTTTTGAAGTTGCACTTGTTTTGCTTTCCTATGCTTGTTGCATTGTGCTTTATTGACTTGTTTTTCTACAAGATTTATTTTGCATAGGAAGTGGGTTAGACTTAAATGTGTTGGATATTTGCTTCTTGATGCATTCTTATATGTTCAACTTATACATACGAGAGCATCATCAAAATTATCATGCCTAGCTAAAAGGCTTTAAAGAAAAGCGCTTTTGGGAGACAACCCATTATATTTTTGCTTTCAGTTTCCTTTTGTTTTATTTGAGTCTTGGAAGTTTCTAACCTCTGTAGAAACCTCTCCTTATCCTTTTTATTCCTTTTTTGTGCCAAGAGTAGCCTCTAATAGGGAGGAAGTAAGATTTGGGGAAGCTGTTGTCATGAAACAAATTCTGTGCTGCCACAAAAAAATTAATTCTCTTGGCCAGGACGTCGAATTGATCTGAAATTTTTTGAGCACATGACCCAGGTTATTATCTAACTTTCATTAATTTGTGCTTTTTGATTTGAGCAACAGTAGATTTTCGAAAAAAAAACGATCTTTACCCGCTGTTCTGTTTTGACAGATTTCTGCCAATATTTGCATTTGCCTCTTAATCTTTTTCTTTTGGTGTTCTTTTGAGGGGAAGAGCTTTAAAAAAAGTTGTGACAATATCTAATATATTAATGGGTGTTATACTTGTGTTGAAAATGAACCAAAGTGGATATAATATTTTGATTACGCTAACGTTGCTAATGAAGATTGTGTGAAGTTTTGTATGGAGTGAATTTTCAAGTGTAGAGAGAGAAGAATGATATGATGAGATGAAGGATGAACAAAAGCTCAATCTTGGGGATTATATCCAGGAAGTACAAGCGTCAAGTCTTGGGGATGACCAAGGCATCCCCTTCGTCATCAACAAAAATATCAGGTCTTCTTTCAAGACACTATATTTTTATTGCTTCATATATTATGTGGTATTCTTGGTGCATAAATTATTTTCTATTTCACTTTGTTTTGTTTTCTTTTCTGTAGTATATAGTCGGATCCTACCATATTTTGTTTGAAGACAGACACGCTCTGTTTTCATTGCTTAGAACACTCTAGTTTTCCCTCTTATTGTTCTGTGAGTGTTCTGTTTTTGCTAGTACTGCGTTTAACCCTTGTTTCCCACTCGTATTTTGTTCAGAGCTTGTTGCTTTGCTTTAGTTATATATGATTATCTCTATGTTCTTTGATGGATATTATATATGAGAGTTGTTTCAAGCAAGTTAATTGGTGTTGGAGAAAAGTAAAATATCTCATGCTTATAGTGGTGCATTGTGAAGCTTGTTTAGACAGTGGCTAGAATTTATCATGTCGTGTTGGATATTATTTTAATTCTATGCTTAGTAGTTATTTATGTAGCATGACTTGTCTCAAATATCTGAGAGTTCTTAATGTGTCATTGAAAGAATCATGAGTTGTTTTTATCACATCGAATCATAATATTATGGTATTCTCCTTCGAATAATTTATTTGGTTGACTTGGCGCATGCTTACACCATGTTTTGACTACAAACCAGTTACCTCTAGCCTCTATGATCATTTAGTTTTTGTCCTGTAATACCATTTATGCTTTGATTAATAATGTTTTTGTCGCTATGTATGTTATGGTCATTATTGCTCTCCTAATTTGTCGCTCCACGTCTTTTACTAGCCTCCACCTGTACTGAGTATTGATGCACTTTGTTGGGAACCCCAAGAGGAGGGTGTGACGAGTACAGCGGTAGGAGTTTTCCCCTTAGTTAAGAACCAGGGTTATCAATCCAGTAGGAGAAAGAGAATCTTCGGAAGGTTGGTGCCACTGACGGTGGTGCGGGCGCTTCACCGGTGTCAGCAACAACGTGGAACCTGCACACAATACAATCAAAATACTTTGCCCCAACGGTACAGTGAGGTTGTCAATCTCACCGGTCTTGCTGAAAACAAAGATTAGACGTATAGTGTGGAAAAATAGTGTATGCTTACAGAAAGTAAAGAGAGCAGGAAAATGTTGTGGGTTGTTTAACAGTGTGGAAAAAAATGGACTGGGGTTCGTAGTTTCACTAGTGGTGTCTCTCCATAAAACATAGCATGTTGGGTGAACAAATTACAGCTGGGCAATTGACAAATAAAGGTTGCACCGTAGTGCACAATATGACATATGAAGATTACTATGTTATTTAGTGTGGGCATTACAACAAGATACATAGACCGACATCCATCTGCATCTATGACTAATAATCCACCCTCAGGTTATCATCCGAACCCCCTCAGGTATTAAGTTGCAAGCAACAGATAATTGCATTAAACAAAGTGTGTAATGTAAGCAATGATTATGCACGCGGGCACTCTCACCGCTGTTTTCTCCCTAATGGCAACAACACATCCTCCCCCTTCACATTTCTGTCACTCGAGCAAGGCAACAAGGAGGCATGAACCCACTATCGAGCATAAATACTCCCTCTTGGAGTCACTAACAATTACTTGGCCAGAATAACAACTAGAAACGAAGAGCATGAAAGATCACAAATAACACATGCAAATAAAGACTATAATCAACTTGGCATAAGGTCAATATTCATCGGATCCCAGCAAACACAGCACAGAGAATTACATAAGATCAATCTCGATCATGATAGGCAGCTCACGAGATCTAAACATGGAGGCATATGAGGAGAAGACAACCATCTAGCTACAGCTACGAACCCGTAGTCCAAGGATGAACTACTCACACATCACTCCGGAGGCAGGCATGGTGATGAAGAGGCCTCCGGTGATGATCTCCTCCCCGGCAGGGTACCGGAAACATCTTTAGAACCCCCCTGATCTGGGGTTGACGGTGACGGCGGCTGCGAAACTTTTTCGTGGTTTTTGATCAGGTGTCTAGGTTTTTCCATCCGGGGGGCTTAAATAGGCGAAAGGGCAAAGGCGGTGGAGGTCCAGGCGGCCCACACCCCTAGCTGGCGCGGCCAGGGGGGCCACGCCACCCTATAGTGTGGCCCCCTGCCGCCCCTCTCCGGCTCCTCTTCGGTCTTCTGGATGCTTCCGAGGAAAATAGGACTTCTGGGCTTCGAATTTTCCAATTCCGAGAATATTTCCAGAACAACTTTTCTGAAACTAAAAAACAGCAGAAAACAGGGAACTGGCTCTGTGGCATCTTGTTAATAGGTTAGTCCGAAAAACGTATAAAAATGACATAAAGAATGGAGAAAACATGTAGCAATTGGCAAAATATGATCATGGAGCATCAGAATTTAGGGATACGTTTATGACGTATCAAGCATCCCCAAGCTTAGTTCCTACTCGTCCTCGAGTAGGTAAACGATAAAACAATAATTTCTGAGGTGATATGCTACTAACACAAACTTGATCAATCTAATGTAAAAGCATATGAACGCTGAGATCATAAGACTTTAAACACAGGCATGATAAGTAAAACTTTGATAATAAAGCATAGCAATTACTTTGCATCAAAAAAGTAACTCAAATAAAGGATTATGAATAATAATGCAAAGAAAGGTAAACGTTTGTTTCAGGTATAGAGAAAGCATGGCAAAGTGATATTTCGATAGTCCTTAAGAGTGGGGCAAAACATAAATGCCAGGACACCTTCAAAGTTCAAGAGGAAGACTAGAAAAAATAATTTAAGAACAAATAATATCACATCATGAAGTAATTATTGATGCTTATGGGACAAATGCACATAGAACTTAGAATGGCAAAAATTCTCTCTCAACGGTGCATAAAGTTAGAAGATGGAGACTCAACATAAAAGTAAAAGAAAGGCCCTTCGCAAAGGGAAGCAGTGATCACTCATGTGATAGAGCTTTTATTTTATTAAACAGAGTTATTAAAAGTTTTACACTCCTCTCATCCATGTTTCACAAACCATGGCTAACCGAATCCTCGGGTGCTGCCAACAATCACATACCGTGGAGGAGTGTCTATATTTTGGGAGATGTATGCTAATGTCAACTAATGGTAAACAGAAAATACAGTACGTCACAAGTCAACTGGATTCACAAGATCGGCTCCCATGGTGAAGGACGCAACTGGTATAGAAGGTCATCCCTCTTTCTCTTTTGTTTACACAATTACGCTTTGACTGATAAATCAGGGGCAAAAATAGTGAAGAGAATTTGTATGCATTAATTTGGGGCTGGGCACCCCGCTGCCAGCTCTTCTATCATTTGGATAAGCGGATGAAGCCACTAGTCCAGGGTGTGAAATCCAATTAACAAGTGAGATAAAGATTCTCTATTTACGTCCTCATGAGAAAAAACAGGAACATAAAGCGGGAGTAATTTTGAAGGTTTTAAAGGTAACATAAGCAATTTACTTTGGAATGGCAGTTAAGTAGGTAGGTATGGTGGACACAATTGGAAAAACTTTGGTTTAAGGGAGTTTGGATGCATGAGTAGGGCTCATACTCAGTACAGGTGGAGGCTAGCAAAAGACTGGGAGTGACAAATCAAGAGAGCATAAGAGCCATAATCATGCATAGCGACATAAGCATCATTAATTAAAACATAAGAAGTATCACAAGTTCAAAAACTAAGTGGTCATAGAGGCTATTAGTGACTTTTTTGTAGTCATAAACATGTTGTGAGCATGCGCCAAGTCAACCAAATAAAACATTCGAAAGAGAATACCATATATTGATGCTTTACTATGACAAGAACAACTCAAGAATATTTCAATGCATATTAAACACTCTCAGCTATTTGAGGCTAATCATGCTACTCAATAACCACAAGGGTTTAAAACTAAAATAACATTTAGCATGGCATGAAAAAGTCCTAGCCACAGTCTATACAAGCCTCTACTAGTACTGTTATAAATTCTACTTCAAGCAGCAGTTTTTTGTTTCTCCCAACAAGCACCATACAAAACATGCTTTAACAAAAATAATATTTAAGATACAACAAGCAAACATGATAGTAATCACATAATAATACTAAAACTAACAGCTCTAATAAGAGATGCATGAAAATAGGAGCTGAATAAATGCAGCAGATAAACAAAGACTAAGAATACAACGTATTCTCATGAAAAAGCGGAGCGTGTCACTCTCCAATAAAAGAATGCTGGGGTCCAACCAAGCTTGTTAATAAAGTAAAAACAAACTCAAATAAAAATAAAAAGCAAACTGAAAACAAAAATAAAAGACGCTCCAAGTAAAGCACATAAGATGCGACCGAACAAAAATATAGTTTCACTAGAAGTGACCTGATAATTTATTGATGAAGTAGGGGATGCCTTGGGCATCCCCAAGCGTAGACACTTGATTCTTCTTGGAATTTTATTGGATGTACCTCCGAGGCTTCCCCAAGCTTAGGATTTTCACTCTTCTTGATCACATCATATCATCCTCTTCTGTTGACCCTTGAAAACTTCCTTCACATCAAAATTCTCACAATCTTCATTAGCAACGTTAGTGCAATTGAAATAAGAAATTCACATGGTTCAGTATCAACACAAGTCTAACACTCAAAAACACATTATATACGGTCACAACTTCTTTCAAAACTCTTTTTCTCAAAAGAACACCAAAAGAAAGAGATTAAGATGCAAATGCGATAAATGGAAGAAATCTGTCAAAAAACAGAACAACAGGTAAAGATCGATTTTTTCAAAAATCTTCTGTTGCTCAAATCAAAAAGTGGTCTTCTCGAAACAATTGCGTATATAACGCAGGATTAAGCACAAAAAACTCAGGTCAATTTGAATTTTCTGTGATTTTTAACGAAATTTACAATAGACAGCAGAAATCTGTTTCCTGCGCAGAAATCCGAAACATAGGCTCAACTTTCCACTAGTGGCTTTACTTGGCTCAACAAAAACTCAAAAGAAAAGATACAGCAGGGTTTCTAAGGAAATAGACAAGACCCGGGTGCAAGCACACCAAAGAAAACAAAAGAAAACTGAAAGAAAACAGAGAAATAAAACGGATTGTCTCCTGGTAGCGCTTTTCTTTAAAGCCTTTCAGCTAGGCATAGAAAAATCAACTCAAGTATTTTCAAGTGAAGAAGCAGAAACATCATATTTTTCTCTAATAATAGAGTCAAAGGGTAGCTTCATCTTCTTTCTAGGAAAGTGTTCCAAACCTTTCTTGAGGGGAAGTTGATATTTAATACTCCCCTCTTTCATATCAATAACAACACCAGTAGTTCTAAGAAACGGTCTTCCCAAAACAATAGGACAAGAAGCATTGCATTTGTCGCACCCGGACTTCTAGAGGATACTCACAGCCCGCTAAACAGTAGATAAATGGCTTACGGGGCATACCGGCACCCGCATCTCAATGTGAGCAGGCCAACACGTAAACGTGTGACAACCATTCTCTACTATCCATCTTCTGCGTAAACCATCCCATAGAAATCCGACTACTTCCATTGACGTACTTCATAACATACACACATGGTACGTCAACGGCATTTGAACAAGCGATATCACAACATATCTCTAAGACACAAAAGATTGAAATAAGTTGCAAATAGCTCTCACTAGAGCAGAGATAGCAAATACAATCATCCAGAGGACACATGTCCCAACAATTCATCATTACATCACAGCGGAAGCATCCAAAGTGTCTGAGTACAGACAAGATCCAAATAGGCCTAAGAGGCCGGAAACGAAAAGACGGAGCCCATCCACGATGTCTCGGATCCTGCCCGGGTCCGCTATCTACTCGTCAGCAGCCTCGTCATACTCCACGTAGTAGCCACCATGGGGATCATCGGAAACGTAGTCTGTGGAAACCACAGCCCCAAAGGGGTCAGTACAGACAAGTACTGGCAAGCAAGACTCACAAGATACCAAAGTGTACCCGGCAACACCAAGTACAGGTGCTTTGGGTTCAACGGAAGAATAGGTGCTACAAAAGTGCGGCAGCAGGGTTCTCTAACCAACTACAGAAACACGCTACAACTTCCGGCTAAAAGAGGGGGATAAGATAGCGTATCGTAACCAACTATAACTAACCTCAAACAAACCCATCCTGGACCTCGCCCCTTATCCAAAGAAGCAATCTGAGGATAACTCACACAGTTGGATTAATGATGGTTCAAGTTATTGTGTCAATAAGACTATTACTAGTCAAGTTATCATTAGTTAGGTGTAAGTTGTTCTGAGTACTTGTTAGCCAGTACTTTCACCAAGTCATCCATAACCGCGGAAAACACGGCTTCTCGAGAAGATTTAACCCTGCAGGGATGCACCAATTTGGCCGTACACGTAAGAATAACCCGCCAGATGGAATGGCCCTTCCACCAAGCGGGGCACTCAACACAACTCAACTCTTCTTCGCATCAAGCCCAAAGAACCCCGTGCAATTGAGCGCACGGCTAATCAAGCCCCACGAAGAAAAGGGGACCCTCATAGCACTCTAAGAACGTGTCTCCCTAAATGCCGACTACAAAAGTTTCCACCCTGGCCTCGGGTTCGTACCTGCATATGCGTGCGGCTAATGGAAAACCCGAACTAAATGAGGCGATTTGGACGAGATGCGAATCGAATCAAATTGAGGGGGGCGCCCATACACGCTTCTCACATGCGGATAGTGCGCTCATCATGGATCAGTAGACAAGACCCTTTTCCTAATTAGGGTCGACACTAGCAGGCCTCAAAACCATACCCGGCCTCCTGCCGGTGCCTTATCATCAAATTAGCATTACCTCAAACATTAACAGGTTATTGTTTAACATCGAGCCCCAGAACATAATAAATATGGTAACAGAAATAACGGACATCAGACTCGAGCATAAACAACCCTAAGCATGCTAGTAAGACACAGGCATCAAGCAACGGGGTTATAGGTGTGGAGGTGAGGCTATATCAGGGTTAAAGGATAACATGTGATAGGATCGGAACACAAGCAACGATTCATAAGGCTAGCAGAATAGACAACGGAAAGTATCGGTATCCAATGTGGAAAGGAACGCAATGGTTCATGTGAGTGAATACTTGCCTGCAAACTCAGCAGCCTGGTACTGAGCTAACTCCTCAGAAGTAGTGTCGTAAACCTCGTCTGTCTCAACGTCGTCGTCTATTCGAGAAGAAGCAAACAAACAACGCAGAGAGACAAACAATCAATAACATGGCATAATGCACAATCATGGGATGATGCATGGCAATTTAATTTATGCATCAAAGGTAAGCTAGTTGACATGGTAACATAATTAAATGGGACTATATGCAATTTGGATTGCATATGGAAAGCCCATGAATTAAGGTTTAAATAGTTGTTCTACAACTAACCAATAGGTGAAAGTGGATTAGCATGATGCATGGATGAGGAAAACAAAAAGAAAACAACAATAGATTCAATTTGAAAAGGTGTTTACCAAGTTTGAAGTTTTATTTATTAAGTTATGAAAATTGGCTTCTTAAAGGAGTTACACAAGCATTTGTTGTTTTCACCCATTTTAAATGTTCAAAATAGATAACCAAGTTCATATTTGAAAAGAACACAAAATTCTAGGTGGAATACATGTTTCATTTGTTGAAAAAGGAATTAAGATGAATTACTTATGAATTAAACAAGTTTAAACAAGATTTAAATGAATTTAATTCAAGTATGAATTTATTTGAATTTTTATTTGTCCAAAACATTAGATAAAATTCATATTTGAAAAGTTTATAATTTTCTGGTTTGAAAACATATTTTATATGTTCAAAAAGAATTTAACTTGACCAAGTTATGAATTTAGCAATTTTAAATGAATTAAACAAGGTTGAAATTATTTAACCAATTTTAATTATTCAAAACAGGAAACAAAGTTTGTATTTGAAAAGGTGGTTCAATTTGGCATGGAAAACATATTTCATATGTCACATTTGAATTAATATTGAAATAGTTATGAAATTAACCAAATTTGAAATGAGTTGTTTGAATTTGAAATTTGAAAACATTTGAAATGTTCAAACCAGAAAACAAATGATTTAAACAGGTAGAGAATTAAATTTGGTACAGAATACATATTTTATTTATTTTATTTGGGTTTGATATGCACAAGTTATTCAAATTTGAAATTTCTGGGCTAATCTGTAATTTTAAAACTATACCGATTGGTCCAGGGGCCTAGCTGCGAAATTAAATTCCAGAATAGGTCCCTGGGGCTTTTCTTACGCGCCCAAAGCCACCCCTGGGTCCCTGGCAGTGGGCCAGGGCCCAGCTGTGCGCTGCGTGGCCGCGGGTGTGGGCCTACGTGGCCATCACTGCCACTGGCAGGTGGGCCTGCGCATCCCGCGTGGCAAAGGCAAAAAATTGGGGGGAATTAATCCGCGCGGGCGGGGGCTCGAACCCGCGCCGCGGGCGAGCGGGGCAGTGCGCTGTGCCACTGCGGTGGCTGTTGTTCGTTGTCAGGTAAGGGGGACGTGGGGGTATTAGGTTCAGTTCGGTGGTTAACTGAATCTAAGCGAAATTCAGATAACTGAATTTTCGACAGGGGAGGGCGGCCGCCAGCGGCGACTGCCGCGTTGCTGCTGCGTGCTCGCCGTGGATGTGTGCAGGGTACGTGTGTGTCTGTGTGCGCACGTGTGCTTGCAGAGAGGAGGGAGAGGGTAAGGAGAGGTGGAGCTCACCGGGAGGGAGGAAGGAGGGCTCGGTGGTGGAAGGTGGCCGGCGACGTCGAGGTGGACGGCGGCGTCGCTGCAGTGGCTCTCCGCCCTGGTCGAGGAAGCGAGAAGGACGGCGGCAGTACGGGGACTCGATTCCCGTACTTGTCCTGCTGCGAGGGTGACTAGGACGACGGCGATCGCCGGAGTTTCAGTCACGGTGGTGCGGTGGTGGGGTTCAGAGGTGGGGAGCAGAGAGGGACAACGGGAGAGAGGAGAGGAAAATCATGGCGGCGCGGCGATGGAGAAGGAGGAGGGAGGTTAGGGCAGGGGAGGAGCCCTAGGGGTAGCTATTAGGAGGGGAGGAGGAGCTCGTGGCCGTTCCTCCCTCTGTACGCCGACGTGGGCAGCTCCGATGAGCTGCCGTACAGAGGAGAGGGGCGAACAGGTAAGTGGCCGTGGGCTGGGCCTGGGGGGAGGTGGCCTGGGCCTGCTGCCTCTCCCCTCTACGTTTTTTTTTTATTTTTTTTCTTCTTTCTTTTTTTTTTGCTGAAAAGAATAGATAGGAAAAAGGAAAGAAAAGAAAGGTTTTAGGGGGTTTTAAAATTTGGGAAAAAATTTATGGTTTGTTAGTTACAAAAACCCCACTGTGCCAATGTTTGTTTTTGAAATTTTTTAAATTAGTTGTTGTTTGGAAATTAAAATGAGTTTGAGTGATTTTGGTGTTAAATGATTTATTGAAAATAAATAATTTGAATGGTTTGAACTTCCAAGCTATTGGAAACAATTTGATGTTTTGATTTTAATATTTCATTTGAAAATTGTGACAGCACAAGTATGAAACAAAGGTTATGAAAATTTGGTTTGAAATTCATATTGAAAAACAATGGAAAACAAATGAAAACAAAGGAAAACAAAAGGAAACAAATGCAATGATCAAGATGCCAAGGTGTTTTCATACTTGGGATGTTACAAAACGCCCCCCCTTGAAGGAATCGCGCCCCGAGATTCCTACTGAGAAGAGAAAAGGTCCGGATACTTCTTGCGAAGATCCTCTTCGGTCTCCCACGTTGCCTCTTTATCGGAATGATGAGACCACTGCACTTTCAAGAACTTGGTGCTCTTGTTGCGAGTTTTACGCTCGGTCTCATCGAGAATTCGAACAGGGTGCTCCTCATAAGAGAGATCTTCTTGCAGTTCAATGGAATCATGATCAACTGCACGATCTGGATCTTTGAAACACCTCTTGAGCTGTGACACGTGAAACACGTCGTGCACCTTGGATAGCTTTTCTGGAAGTTCAAGACGGTAGGCATTTTCCGCACGCCTTGAGAGAATGTTGAAAGGACCGATATATCTTGGTGCAAGCTTTCCTTTTGCACCAAAATGATGAGTGCCTCTGAGAGGAGTTACACGGAGATATGCTTTGTCACCAGCTGCATAGACCATATCCCTATGCTTGCTGTCATAGTAGCTTTTCTGACGAGACTGAGCAATCTTGAGATTGTCACGAATGATGCGAACTTTCTCTTCGGCTTCCTTAACAATGTCAGGGCCTAAGAGTGAACGTTCACCAGCTCCAGACCAATTGATTGGACTCATGCATCTGCGGCCATAAAGAGCCTCAAATGGTGCCATGCCTAGGCTTGCCTGGAAGCTGTTGTTGTAGGAGAATTCAGCATATGGAAGACATTCCTCCCATTTCATGCCAAAAGAGAGACCACATGCTCTGAGCATATCCTCGAGAATCTGATTGACTCTTTCGACTTGCCCTTGAGACTGAGGGTGATATGCTGTGCTGAACAGAAGTTTGGTGCCCAAGGCTTCTTGAAAGCTTTTCCAGAAATGAGAAGTGAAGATGCTTCCACGGTCTGAGCTTATTTCCAATGGAACACCATGAAGAGGAACAATCTTTGCTGTGTAGAGCTCTGCTAACTGGCTAGCTGAGATTGTTTCTTTGACAGCAAAGAAGTGAGCTACTTTAATGAGACGATCAATGACAACGAAGATTGCATCGTTGCCCCTCTTGGACTTTGGAAAACCAGTGACGAAGTCCATTTCAATCATGTCCCACTTCCACTCAGGGATTTTCAGAGGTTGGAGAAGACCGGATGTTTTCTGATGAACTGCCTTAACACGTTGACAAACATCGCATTCAGAAACGTATTGAGCAATTTCACGTTTCATGCCAGGCCACCAGTACAGTGTCTTGAGATCCTGGTACATCTTTGTACTTCCAGGGTGTATGGAGAGAGGAGTTTCATGAGCCTCCTTGAGGATGACATCTTTGAGACTTTGAACTTGAGGAACTGCAATGCGTCCTTCGAAGAACACAGTTCCCTTGTCATCAATTGAGAAGGACTTGAATTTCTCCTTGCCTTCTTTGATGTGTTCTACCATCTTCTTGATTTCAGCATCACAAAGTTGTTCAGAACGAATCTTGTCCTCGAGAGTTGGACTGGCTGTCAAGTTTGCAAGATAGCCTTGAGGAACAAGACCAAGGTTCAGCTTCTGGAATTCTTCATGAAGAGGAGGTTGGCTTTCCATGATCATGAGATTATTGCAATAGGACTTGCGACTGAGAGCATCGGCCATAACATTAGCCTTGCCTGGAGTGTAAGAAATGGTAAGATCAAAGTCCTTAATCTTTTCAATCCATCTCCTTTGCCTGAGGTTTAGATCTGGTTGAGTGAAGATGTATTTCAGACTCTTATGATCGGAAAAGATTTCAGTGCGATTACCCAACAAGTATTGTCTCCATTTCTTGAGGGCAAACACAACTGCTGCAAGTTCAAGGTCATGAGTGGGATAATTGAGCTCATGTGCGTTCAACTGACGTGAAGCATAAGCCACAACTTGACGTTCTTGCATAAGAACTGCACCTAGACCTTGGAGAGAAGCGTCACAGAATATTTGGAAAGGTTTGGTAGGATCTGGGCCAACCAGAACTGGTGTAGAAGTGAGTTTAGTCTTCAGGAGATAGAAACTTTCCTCACACTGTGGAGACCAGACGAACTTCTTGTCCTTCTTTGTGAGATCTGTGAGAGGTTTGGCAATTTTGGACGAAACGACGGCAATAGCTAGCTAAGCCAAGAAAACTTCTTACTTGCTTCACCGTCTTTGGAGGTTTCCAATCAACAATTGCTTTAACCTTTTCTGGATCAATGGCTATGCCCTTGGCAGAGATGACATGACCAAGGTAAGCAACTTCTGAAATCCAGAATTCACATTTGGAGAACTTGGCATATAGACGATGCTCGCGAAGCTTCATGAGAGTGAGACGAAGGTGTTCTTCATGCTCTTCCTCAGATTTTGAGTAGACAAGAATGTCATCAAGATATACCACAACGAACTTGTCGAGGTATTCATGGAAGACAGAATTCATGAGTCGAGAGAATGTCGCCGGTGCATTGGTGAGACCAAAGGACATGACGGTGTATTCATATAGACCGTAGCGAGTGGTGAAAGCTGTTTTTGGAATATCCTCTTTTCTGATCTTTATTTGATGGTAACCCATTCTCAAGTCCAACTTGGAGAATATTGAGGCTCCAGCAAGTTGATCAAAAAGATCATCGATACGAGGAATTGGATACTTGTTTTTTATGGTTTTCTCGTTAAGAGGACGATAGTCAACAACGAGTCTCTTTGTGTGATCCTTCTTCACAACGAACAGAGTTGGGCAACCCCAAGCCGAGGAACTAGGTTGAATGTAACCTTTTTCCATGTACATATCAATTTGTTCCTTTAACAACTTCAGCTCGGGAGTTCCTATCTTGTAAGGATGCTTAGAGATTGGAGCAGTACCTGGCTCAAGTTCGATCACGAACTCAACTGCTCTGTCCGGAGGCATCCCTGGCAACTCTTCTGGAAAGACGTCAGGGAATTCGCAAACCACCGGAACATTTTCAAGTGAAGGTAGAGGTTTTGCATCGAGGTTGCACAGCTGAAAGGAACTTGATTCATTTGGAGAATAGACTATCTGGCCAGAAGGGTGGAACAGAGTTATTGACTTTTGAGCACAGTCAATCCTTGCTTTGTTAGCTTTCAGCCAATCCATTCCAAGAATAACATCAATGTCAGAACTTCCCAGCAACATTAGAGAGGCAAGGAAAATGTGGCCTCCAATTAGGATTTGATTGTCCTTGCTTATCTTGGAAGTCAACATTTGAGATCCCGGGGAGTGAGCAGTGATTTGATTGCTTAGTGGAACCACAATTAAGTTGTTTGTTGTGGCAAATCTTTTTGACACAAAAGAATGCGATGCTCCGGTATCAAACAACACTTTAGCTGGAAAAGAGTTTACGGGTAATATACCGAGAACGACGTCAGGAGCTTCCTCAGCTTTGTCGATCTTGACATGATTCACCCTTGCGGTCCTCCCGACAGGCCTGTTGTTGGTGTTGAAGGCTTTAGGCGGGGGAGCGCGCACCATTGCCTGGTTTGAGTTAGGACGAGGTGGTGGTGGAGGTAGCTGCCTCTGCGTGCACTTGTCAGCGTAGTGCCCCGTCTGCTTGCACTTGTAGCAAGTGACGACACGAGGAGGCCCTGGCCTTGGCTGCCCCATCGAAGCCCTTTGATCATGCATCTGAGCAGGGTTGGGTGGGCGGGGAGAGAAGCCTGGAGAAGCTTGGGCGTATGGAGCCCGAGTGACAGCACCATTTGGTACCCAGATGTGGCGCTTCTGCGGAGGGGTAGTCATCTTGGAGGAGGAACCACCCTCACGCGAGTGCTTGCGAGACTCCTCGAACGCCTTGCGCCCATTTTCTTCATTGAGCGCGGTGTTAACGAGATCCTCGAAGTTGTTGGCCTTGACGTTTGTGAGGGCATACTTGAGTTCCGGGTTAAAACCTCTGCGGAACCTTGCCATCTTCTTAGCCTCAGTGGACACCTCATCACCAGCGTAACGAGCGAGGCGATTGAACTCACTCTGATAGCCAATGACGTCCAACTTGCCCTGCTTGAGTGAGCAAAACTCTTCACGCATCCTTTCCATGAGACCATCTGGAATGTGGTGCTTCAGGAAGGCTTCCTTGAAGCAAACCTGATGAGGGGATAGTAACTCGGTATGCCAACCCCAGGTGTAATCCGGCCCAAACGGCGTATGGATCAAATCCGGCTAAGGACGCAGAAGCTTCCGGAAGGCCCAGGGCTTGTAAGGATCGTAACCCGGATTGTGGGTTACGATAAGGAAAGCTAGGATACGTATGTAGAGTTCGAGTAGGACTCAAGGAGCGCTTTGTATGGCAAGCCAAAGGGGGTATGAGTACTATATAAACCAACCCCTAGGCTTCGCCTGAGAGAGATTCAAGTCATAACTGTAACACCTATTATCGAGTATCCAGTATAATCATATCGAGATCCGGCGAGTTGTGTTCCGGCTCTTAGATTGCTTTTCGCCATGTCTTCCTTCAAGCTAAATCCTCTCCCAAATACCTGTGTCGACTTGCCCCTAGATCAGTTACCCCCGGTAACATCTGCCGTGATTATCCCACGACAGTTGGCGCCCACCGTGGGGCCTGCGTCCAAAGGTGTTTACATCACGGGAGAAGCTCGGAAGAACATGAGGAACCTCGTCGTCGGAGAAATCTACGTCAACAACCAAGGAGAGAAGATGGTAGACGATTCTGGCTGGGGGCCAGAGTCGGATCACCTCGAAACCGGATCCGTCGTGACAGTCGGCCGCATCAACGTCTTCATCGGTATGGTATGTGCTTCCAATTCAAGCCGTGATAATCTTGAATCTGATTCTGTGTCAGGGGAGGACACGCGTGTTCAATCGGAAAAAGAAGAATCGATCGGAACAACGGGTCCGACAGAGAGGGAGGAAGGTGCCGAGTCTATACGGGATTTATCGGAGGACCGATACGAGAAGGAAAATAGCGAAGAGGAAGAACGGTACGAATCTACGCCAAGCATTATGCGCCGGGTTGCAGTTTATGCGGCCCCCGCAATCAATACCAATCAAGGAAACGCAGCCGCGGCGCCAGTCGGGGCGGCGCAGGTGCTGGCTCAGCAACAAGGTACGGCTGGCCCGATCTTGGCCCAGGTCGATGGAGAATCGGCATCAGTCACCAGTCGCCCAGCGGAGGAGGAGCGACACGCAAATATGTTTGGGTTCCAAGCAAACCGGACACCAGGGGCGGGCCCCTCGAATCCGCGTCACCCAGCTCTGTTTGATAATAATTTGATCTTGGATCCCACAGTCCTAGCTACAGTTATCACCCCAGAAAACGCAGCAGAGCGTGTAAGAGATCTGGACGTGGCTCGTCGTGCATTGGAGCAGCAAAGAAGGCAGGTAGAAGCAGAAAAGCAGGGGATGGCAGCGCGGCAGCGGGAACTGGATGACCTAGAGACCCGGCTTCGGGAGGAAACGACGAGGATTCACCAAAGGCACCGAACTATGTTACCGGCAACAGGAGGGGTTATCAACCCGACTGCCCTGGTGTTCACGCCTCAAGATCAGCCAATCCCACCGGCGAACCAAGGGACCATACCGCAACCAGCAACGGGAGTGCAGCCGGTAAACGCGCCAGCCGGGTTACCCTTGCCTCGGACGGGGGCGACAGCCGGCAACATCATGCCGCCTCCACCATCGCGATTCCGTACCCCAGCAGGTCACTACAACAACCCCATGGACAACGTGTATGCAGCAACACTCGCATTAAACCAGATTCCTGTAAGAGACTCGCCGCACGCAGAAGAAACCCGGCGAGCGATAGATCTGCTGCACACCGCGGTAGCACAGCAAGTCAATTATCCAGATCACAGAAGTGGGATGCATGGGACGCCATACGTGAGTCAACAACAGGGCAACGTCCAAACAAGCGCGGCACGACGAAGGGAAGAGCAACAGCAGATGCCACCCCCACCGCGCGTCCAGACAGTACCGGCAGTATCAGCAGCACAGGCAGTAGTGGACAGCTCCAGGGCCAGAAGAGCCGGGGCCGGGTCTGCAGCACACGATCCACCGGTGGCTCCTCACCCCGTGGCACCCCCGGCCGGGTCACGCATTTCCCGGGCGAGACCAGCCCCAACCACCCTTGCGGGACCCAAGTGTCTCTCGGATGATATCAGAGCGGAACCTTACCCGGAAAAGTTCAAAGAACCGGGGAAAGTAGTGAATTACGAGCCAACGATGGATCCGGAAACGTGGTTAAGCAGCTACGAGATGGCAATGTCAATTCGCAACGCATCCGAGAATCTCCAAGCCAAGTTCATGTACTTAATGATGTCAGAGGGAGCAGCAAAGTTATGGTTCACCAATTTACCGGAAAAGTCGATCAAGTCGTGGGAGGAGCTAAAAACCGCATTTATCAAGCACTTCCATGGGACCTGTAGGAAGTTATTTACTATTGATGACTTAGAAAGGTGCGTCCAGAAGAAAGGAGAGTCAGCACGAAGCTGGGTACGCCGGGTTATGGAGATACTCCACTCATCTACAGATATCCAACCAAAGGACGCACTACAAGCTATGGCGAAAACATGTAAGTATGTTCCTTTAGTACAAAAGCTAACCCGCATGAAATCCAGCAGAAATGCAGCGGAGGTTACGATGGGAGAGTTAATGGATGCATGCAACAAACACGCTGCAACGGATACTACAGAAGAGGAAGTTGATGACAAGAAGGCAAAAGCAAACGCAAGTAGCAGTGGGAAGACCGGCAATGGATCGGCACCAAACAACAATGGAAATAGCCAGAACAAGCGCCCGTTTGAGGGGAGTTCCGAGTTTGTGGCCAATACAGAGGCCGGGTCTTCGAGACCTAGATCCGAAGGGAATTTTAATACCGGAAATCACAATGGGGGACACTACCAAGTACCCCCAAGACCAAGCAACAGTTGGGACATATTTAGGATGGCGTGCCCGAAGCATAGCAGGAATGGCAAGCCGGCCAATCATTCATTGGAGCAGTGTGCCGACTTACAAAGGTGGAAGAACGAGGAAGTGAACAGGGCCATGCGAGGTGCGGGCCGAGGAGGAGGTCCGGGTCTAGGTGGAAATTCGGGCAACGGGCCGCCCCCAGCCGGCAATCCGCCAGTTGGAAATCAAGGTAACAATCAAGGGGGAGCGGGAGGATTTCAAGCTAACCCCAAACAGCTGGGTCAGTATCATGTGCACACTACTGGAGGTTCTAGCAAGGACAAGAAGATACTGAAACAAGCAGTTAATTCAGTCTCCTCCGCTGTTCCAAGATATTTGAGGTGGTCAGAGCAAGAGGTAACATGGAGCAGAAGAGATCACCCGGATAGGATTGATCACCCGGGAGTCCTGGCTTTGGTAGTGGCGCCACAGGTCAATGGTTACGAGCTGAAGAAAGTCTTGATGGATGGAGGGAGTAGTATCAATATCCTATACTGGGAAACTTTTCTGCGCATGGGCTTAAAGGAATCACAGTTGCAAAAAAGTACAACAGTTTTTCACGGGATAGTGCCGGGTCATTCGGCATGCCCCGAAGGAAAAGTGGCATTGGAGGTAGCTTTCGGGGAGTCAAAGGACAATTATCGAATCGAGTGGCTTACCTTTGAGGTAGTAAAGTTGCGCAGCCCTTATCATGCATTGTTTGGAAGGCCGGCTTATGCCAAGTTCATGGCAAGACCATGTTATGTGTATCTACAGCTGAAGATCCCGGGTCCTAAAAAGACCATCACCGTACACGGAAACCGAGATATAGCAGCTGAGTGTGATGAAGGAGACGCGGCAATGGCCGAGCAAGCCTGTAGGAAGGAAGAGCTCAAACATTACCGTTCTCAGGTGGACCTAGAAGAGAGAGCAACGTCAAAAAAGCCAACTCCTGAGGGGGACAAAGCAAAAGTTAGGGCAGAACAAAACCCTAAGATGGTAGGCTTCATCGGGAACGATATTTTCAAAACTCTCAGTAGGGAAGAAGAAGACGTACCACCATCCGCAGCTGATCACGTGTCAAGGGCGATATACCCGGAATGGCTAGCAAATCCGGTACTCATTACGAAAGGGCATAGCAAGTGGAGAATGTGTATCGGCCGTACCAACGCGAGGCCGATTCTCGAGAATAACTAAAGCAGTGTAATGGGCGGCAGGTTTCATACGCACTCTTTTCCTATCCAGGGTACCTAAGGGGACTGGAAGGTTTTTAATGAGGCGGCCTGCTGATTCAAATAAGAAATCTTTATCAATAAAAGAAGATGGTTTCGAGTCTTATCATGATCCTTGCTTCAGTTACAAGTAAGTAACATTGTTATTATCAATACATCAATATCATCGAAATACATTACGTGAATATAGGTCTCCGGAGGGTTGATCTACTTCAATAAGTAATCACAAACCCGGAGACCCGGCCATGATGCCTATAAGTTATGGGGGCTGGTTACTCGTACAAACGGGTGCGGCTACAATCCTATAACTGGACGAAGGAGCCAATTTTCTTGATTATTCTTACTTAAGCTCGATGTGACTCGCACCAAAGTGGCATGATCTGTTCACTTACGATTACAATCAAACTATGCAGCCCAATGGAGCGTGCTTGATTTTGTTTTTCGTATAGATGCAACGACATGGTATCCACGCGAAAGCCGGCTTATAGTACAAGGTAATCAAAAGGGTCATCTAAACCACAAGTCCATGCAGAGTATAAGGCTAACATAGCCGGAAACTCAACAAATATTAAGCATGACTTCAGTATTTATGAGAACAGCTATTGGTCTTCAGCTTGGTAAACAGCAGTATGTCATCTGAGAAAGCCCACGCCCCCATAGCTCGTACTTTGGGTCATGGGGACTGGGGACTTCGAAACAGAAACAAACTATTTAACTACCAAGGTCTGTAAACCTTAGTTGCCGAGTATTGGGGACTTAAAGAAAAGTCCATCTATCAAAACCTACGATACTCGGTTAACCGAGTCTCAAAAGGAAATTGAAAGCAAGAGTTCGAAGTATCGAGAATAAGCTCATAAGTAACACAAGGATGGATATTATCAAAAGCCAGGGAAGGCAAAGAGTTATCATGAATTAACAAAGCATACAGTCATAGTATCAGCATCAATGGCGCACAGGCGCACTACAAAAATCATATCAGTATCGAGAAACGAAAAGCACAAGGTAGCATCCTACTCGGCATCCTGAGAGCGGCCCTCCGGGTCTAGATCTTGGACTTGCTCCTTGGCCTTGCCAGCAGTTTTGCTCGGGCTCTTCACATCTGGACGGACAGGCGGAGGCACGGCCGGTGTAGAGGTGGACGGCTTTGCGCCTAGCTCTGCTTCTCTCTTTGCGGCCTCTTCTTTCCTCCTGGCCAGGTCAGTCGACCATCTTTCCACCATATCAAAAGGAGGAGGTGCATCCACCAAAATAACTTTGCCCTCAGCGTCATATGAACTCATGATCTGGTCCAGCTCCATTTTGTCGGCCAAGGTAGTGGCTGAGGGGCGTACAGCACGTTGAATATCTTTGAAGTCCTTGGGCTCAAACTTGGACCCGTCAGCTTTGAATTCTGGAAACCCGGATGTTACCTTGGCCGGGTCAAGCTTAGGAAAATAAGCCTTCGCCAGTGTAAGGGCCCGGGTCATTCCAATCCGGCAAGCTGAGCGCTTCATTATCTCAATCCATCCAGGCACCGTTGAGAAGGCCTGCATAAGATTATCTTCTCCCGGGTATACCTCAGAAGGCCACTTGATAGCATCCAGCAAAAGTTTCGTGCCGGCAAAAAACGTCCGGAGCATAGTCTTCAGAGTTTTAACTTGAGTAATGGCATTCTCCTCCGGAGCAGCAAGGTTAGCACCTGCAATCGAAACATGCAAGAGCATATCAGTAATGTTGGTTATTACAGCAGCAAGATAGAGATACGCAAATTAATCGCAAATAGCAAACTTACTTAGCAAGATACGGTAAGTGTCCGTAAGCTGAGTCGACAGGTTATTCAGCGAAGACTGGGCAGTATTGTACTTCTTCTTGTAAATGGAGACATCTTTTTTCAATGTCTTTATCTCCGCTTCAAGGGCCTCCCTACGCTTAACTTCAGCCAGCAAGAGCTGCTCAGCTTTAAGTAACGCTTCATCTGACTGAGTAATCTCTGCCTGCAAAGGCCGGGTAAAGCTGTGAGCCGGATATCATGAGAGTGTTTCATCTGAGGAAATGAGTACCGGAAAGTACTATGCGAAGTACCGAGGATAATTAAAGAAAATTATACTCGGGACTTGGGGACTGGACGTATAATAAGGAGTATCACGTGAAAGTTACCTGATGTGCTGCAGCCATACGTTCTAAGACAGTCCCTTCTGAAGCTTTCATGGCGAGAAGAGCGCTCATAAGCTGGTTAAAGTCAGCGTTATCCGGGTTAGATGGCTCGGGTACCTGGAAAGTGGGAAAAGGAGCATTTCTTGTAACAGGAGGTGGCACCCGGGTCATCCGAATGTCGGAGTCTGGTCCCCCTCCCGCGCTTGAAGCTGCTCCCTTCTCCTTCTCGCTTGCGTGCGAAGCAGTTGGATACTCGGCGTCATGCCTAGCTGGCTCCGGTGGCGACACTTGCTCGTCGCCAGTCGTGGTGAAGGCATCATCAGCCGGCTCGCTCTCGACCCGGACCCTAGCCCCGGAGTCCTCCTGGTCGCTACTAATAACCGTGGCTCTGAAGAAGGCGCAAGGGCGCAATTAGTCTTTGATTTTAAAAAAAAAAAAAAAAAAAAAAGGATGAAAGTTCGGTGTAATATCAGGAAAAGGCGCTTACCCGGTGTTCACCGGGAAGTCCGAGGGAAAGCCGTCACTAGACCCGGAAGAGACTGGAAAATGGCAAGAAAGACCTGGGATTATGTTACAAAGGAACGATCGGAAAGAAATTTTGTTTACAACAAATACCAGGGTGTTGAACCGGGGGCGGCGAAGCGACCGGGTTAGGGGTCTCGTTGCCCGGATGATTCCGGGTTACTCGGCGCCTAGTCGCGGGCGGCTCCTTCAGTTACGATCAAAAGGGGTGGAGATGGGGTTAGCCCCGGAGTGACGTTATGGAAACAGAAAACCAAAGTGTGAGGAGATGAAGTAAAAACCTGGAGGGCTATCCTCTGGGATTTCCTCTTTGTTCCGGCTTTGGTGGCCGGCTCCGGCTCTTCCTCCTCGCTGGTGGACCCGCCCCTGCTGTCTGTTTCTTCTTCTTCGCTTTGGTCCTCTCGCTCTGAAAAATATCCGAGTTCCCGCATAAAGAAGAAGAAGTGGCAGGATATAACGTGTGCAAGGGAATCAAGTGTGTACCTTCATTCGAGTCAATGACATCGTCTTCCTCCTCCGCGTCTTCGGAACTAGGAGAGGTGTCGACCTTCCAGAAGGCGTCATCGGCCTGAGGAGAGAATGCCAGAGTAATGGTTAATATCAAGACAAGAGAAGCGGATAAAAGTAAGCTGTCAGAAGTCAAAATCAAAAGGCAGGGAACTTACTGCGGGGGCTGGATTCTCGAGGGTAAAAGGTTCTAATCCGGCTATGCCCCGGATTACCTCGAGTTTCTCTGTCAGGAAACCCTTAATCGTTTTGTTGATGTCACCCGGAGCAAGGGTGCTGGTAGAGAAGCGGATTGGGTCCGTGGTTTGACCCGAGTATTCGCACATCAGCTTCTCACGAAGGGAGTTTGGCTGAATGCGGAAGCTAACCCAGGTCTTCACCAGGTTTAGTCCGATGAGGCCTCGGGCGGACAAGATGGAGATCCTAGCTAACAAAGGCAAGATCGCCTCCCTGTCTGAGTCAGGGGCGAAGGCGTTGAATTTCTCGGAGATGTCAAGTTGACCCTCCGAGTAACCCGGCAACTTTTTTTCGCCGGGTGGAGAGGTATCCTGGCAGTAGAAGTAAGAAAGCTGCCAGTGTTTTACGTGAGAATTGAGAGAAATGGGAGGCATAAGGGAGTTCTTGCGGCGCTGGATAGAAACCCCGCCGCAAGTGAGAAGTGCGCCGTCGCCGCTTTCGCGACACGGCTTGCACTGGAAAAGTTCGACAAAAAGAGCCAGACTTGGCGGAGTGCACAAGTAAGACTCGGAAAGAACGATAAAATGGGAGATGTTTAAAATGGAGTTCGGGCCTATATCAAAGATACGGAGTTTGTAGTGGTCTAAGACGTCACGGAAGAAGGGATGACCCGGAGGCCTGAAGCCCCGGGTCACGTGTTCAACGAAGCATATTACCTCATCCGTGGCTGGAGAAGGCCGGGTTTCGTTGCCAGGTGCTCTCCAGCGGATGGATTCCTGTGGAGGTAGGATTCCAAGCTCTACCAATTCCTCCAGTTTGGTCTTGGTGATGGAGGACTTCCCCCAGTTGGCTGAAATGGCGTTTGTGGATTTAGCCTTAGCCGGCTGTTTCCCCTGCCTCTTGGGCGCCATGGGATTGACCTGGTGAAACATTGAAGAAAAGGACGTAAGAAACAAAAACTTGGAAGTTAGCAGGTAAGCAGCTATCGGCAATTTAAACGTAATCCGGCTATTGCCTCGCCGGGTTAAGTATGGTTCGTCCGGGTATCAGGTGACTTTACAAAACCCAAAGAGCTTTCCGCAAAAGCAAATGTTTGGAGAAGCTAGGGGGATACTTATACGCATACTATCTGCGAATGAGCCGGAGAAGTAAGATTTTCTGAGGAGAGAGAGCAAAGGCGGAAACTCTAGATGGCCCGAGCCTAGATTGGGGATCTTATTTCTAAATTTGTGACCAAATTAGTGATTACTGGAGTTAGGGGAGCAATACAAGCTATAAATCCTATCTATGGGAGTGATTATAGTGGAAATCGGTGAGTTAATTTGGCGCAGCCCGAGAAATCGCGGACCGCTCGATTCAGATCCAATCTGAGGAAGAACTAAGAAATTGCGAGAATAAGCTGGAGGGTGTAAGGAACTTACCGAAGAGGATTGGAGTAAGGCCTTGCGGAGACAGATAGCGCAAGATTCGTGCCCTCTCGTGACCGTTGGCCGGCGAATCGGAGGCTTGGCGGCGGATTCGGGAGCTGGAGCGGTTCGTGCGGTGGCGGAGCGCAAACGAAGTCGGATGGGCTCCGGTGAGATGCGTGGGGTTCCCGTGGTGGCACTCTGCGAGCTCGAGCTTGGGAAGAAGTGGAATGGGGGAAATGAGCCGTTAAGAGTTGGATTTGCTCATTGGTCTTTATTTATAACCGTCCGGGTGGAAAGGCTTGGCCTAACGGTCGAGACCCGGGGAATGCGGAGTAATTGGTGATTTCGAAATTTGAAAGGCACATTTTATGCGCAGGCCAATATGATCCAGAGAAAAAGGAAGGGGAAATTGCCTTCCCTGTATCAGCGGTAGTTATCAAGAAGGATGTGGAGTCAGGGAGTTTCCTATTGAGATTTAAGTTTGAGAGATTAAGGAAGAACCTAAAAAGAAGAGCCGGGTTTTTACCTGGCTTCCTTGGCGCCAGTCTCGGCTATTCATAGACGCGCTGCGTCTTAATCCTCATGTGTTTGCATCTGATATTTCTGTAGGGAATAGCCAGCGCTTCGAAGAGTAAATCTTGGAAGCCCAAGCTATTCTGGGGACTACTGATGAGGGGATAGTAACTCGGTATGCCAACCCCAGGTGTAATCCGGCCCAAACGGCGTATGGATCAAATCCGGCTAAGGACGCAGAAGCTTCCGGAAGGCCCAGGGCTTGTAAGGATCGTAACCCGGATTGTGGGTTACGATAAGGAAAGCTAGGATACGTATGTAGAGTTCGAGTAGGACTCAAGGAGCGCTTTGTATGGCAAGCCAAAGGGGGTATGAGTACTATATAAACCAACCCCTAGGCTTCGCCTGAGAGAGATTCAAGTCATAACTGTAACACCTATTATCGAGTATCCAGTATAATCATATCGAGATCCGGCGAGTTGTGTTCCGGCTCTTAGATTGCTTTTCGCCATGTCTTCCTTCAAGCTAAATCCTCTCCCAAATACCTGTGTCGACTTGCCCCTAGATCAGTTACCCCCGGTAACATCTGCCGTGATTATCCCACGACAAAACCCACGTGATTGGAAATCCAGCTCTCATGGCCTGGTAGTTTTCCCACCAAGTAGCTGCCTGACCCTTCAGCAGATAGGAGGCATACTTGACCTTGTCTTCCTCAGCAACGTGAGCAATCTCCAGAGCCTTAGCTATCTCACGGATCCAGTCATCAGCGTCCAGAGGCTCGCGTGTGGACACGAAAGCTCTCAGACCCAGACTGAGGAACTCCTTGATGCTGACTCGTGGAGCCGTCTGGTTGTTGTGCTGATTAGTCTGAAACTGGGCCATCTGCGCCATGACTTGGGTCATCTGAGTCAACAGCTCCGTGATTGGCGGTGGCTCAGGCGGGTTGTTCCTTGTTGGCGGCATCCTGAATGGAAATGCATTTTAGCACAACAATAGAAAAGGATAGACTTGGAAACCGAAAGAGAGATTATTCTGACGCATGAATAGATAACCAACAGGTACATCATCACATGTTCAAATACATCAGAATATCCAACACACCATAAATGGTTCGAAAACCAAACGATAACTAAACATAGCTAAGAATGGATACATCGGTACTCCCATGCTCATCACGCAGGACGGCGACTAGGAGTACGGTGAGAGGTACGGTGAGGAGCACGCCCACGAAAGTAGGTAGAACGACGATCCACGTAGATCTGACGTGGTCTGAGAGCGACTCTAGGTGTGGTGAAGTACATAGCGTCGACTCCCTGTGCTCCAAAGCGTGGAATCCCAGTGTAACCAGCACCGAGGTTGAGGAGTCGACCTCTGATCGGCTCGTAACCTCCAGCATCTGGCAGACGACGACCCACTGGCTGATCGAAACGTGCAAAGCGCTCATCTCCAACAAAGTCTGTGGTGTAAGTCGCCAGACGAGTCAAAGCAAGGTAGAGCTGCTCTCTGACTGAAGCCAACTCCTGAGATAGTGTGCTGGCAACTGCGTCACTGTGCCTCACAAACTGAGCGGTGGTGTGCAGCCTGGAGTTATCATGCTCGTAGACATCCAAGTTATCGTAGAGAGTGAAGTGAGCTCCCTCCGAAGTGATGTAACCACGGGGGATGTGGCGATAGATAGAATCGTCAAATCCCCAGTAGTCAGGACGAAGGACGATGAGACTCACATAAGCTGCCTGCTGCACAGCCATATCCACTGTGGAACCTACTGCCTCGTAGCGGTGGACTACGCTCATGCCATCATCTGACAGAATGTAGACGATAGCCTGGTAGTAGGTCTGGTCAAACTCTCGCTGCTGCTCGTAGACCTGGTACTCTGGTGCCCAACGGAACCCCAGAAAAGTGACCATGTCTCTCAGCATCTCCGGATAACCGGCAGTGCTCTCGCAACGAGTCATACGAACCACCTGCGGGTAGAACCTGAGATCCATCTGCAGATGATCGGGGAAGTTTTGATTAGACGCCGGTAGAAGAACTGAAGTGGAAAGCAACAACAAGGTTTCAACGGACGATAAGGATGTTGAGAAGAACAGGATATCGAAGCAACATTGGGGAAACACGAGACCAAACACTCCTGAGGTACTACGGAAAACCCATACGGGCTTCTAAAGGATAAATATCTACTGCTTAAGGAATAGAGGATCTGCTTCCGGGGCTTACACGCCTCCGTTCTCAATCGTGAGTAGGCAACATGATAAATCATGTCACAACCACCTCCATTCCTATGGTCTAGTAGATATAACTATCCTAGAGAAACAAGGATACGAGAAACCCTAACTTGAAAGTTTAGATGAGAAGAGAAAACAACGTTGCACTTCCTTACCAGAAAAGGGAGGGTGGGTGGGGAAAGAAATAAAAGAACAGAATTCCTACTCTCACGTTTCATTTTTCCCTATATAGCTACAAAATAGTTTCTAGACTCAACTGCGACCAGTAAAAGGGATCCTACAGGCAGACAGGCTCTGATACCATTTGTCGCACCCGGACTTCTAGAGGATACTCACAGCCCGCTAAACAGTAGATAAATGGCTTACGGGGCATACCGGCACCCGCATCTCAATGTGAGCAGGCCAACACGTAAACGTGTGACAACCATTCTCTACTATCCATCGTCTGCGTAAACCATCCCATAGAAATCCGACTACTTCCATTAACGTACTTCATAATATACACACATGGTACGTCAACGGCATTTGAACAAGCGATATCACAACATATCTCTAAGACACAAAAGATTGAAATAAGTTGCAAATAGCTCTCACTAGAGCAGAGATAGCAAATACAATCATCCATAGGACACATGTCCCAACAATTCATCATTACATCACAGCGGAAGCATCCAAAGTGTCTGAGTACAGACAAGATCCAAATAGGCCTAAGAGGCCGGAAACGAAAAGACGGAGCCCATCCACGATGTCTCGGATCCTGCCCGGGTCCGCTATCTACTCGTCAGCAGCCTCGTCATACTCCACGTAGTAGCCACCATGGGGATCCTCGGAAACGTAGTCTGCGGAAACCACAGCCCCAAAGGGGTCAGTACAGACAAGTACTGGAAAGCAAGACTCAGAAGATACCAAAGTGTACCCGGCAACACCAAGTACAGGTGCTTTGGGTTCAACGGAAGAATAGGTGCTACAAAAGTGCGGCAGCAGGCTGCTCTAACCAACTACAGAAACACGCTACAACTTCCGGCTAAAAGAGGGGGATAAGATAGCGTATCGTAACCAACTATAACTAACCTCAAACAAACCCATCCTGGACCTCGCCCCTTATCCAAAGAAGCAATCCGAGGATAACTCACACAGTTGGATTAATGATGGTTCAAGTTATTGTGTCAATAAGACTATTACTAGTCAAGTTATCATTAGTTAGGTGTAAGTTGTTCTGAGTACTTGTTAGCCAGTACTTTCACCAAGTCATCCATAACCGCGGAAAACACGGCTTCTCGAGAAGATTTAACCCTGCAGGGATGCACCAATTTGGCCGTACACGTAAGAATAACCCGCCAGATGGAATGGCCCTTCCACCAAGCGGGGCACTCAACACAACTCAACTCTTCTTCGCATCAAGCCCAAAGAACCCCGTGCAATTGAGCGCACGGCTAATCAAGCCCCACGAAGAAAAGGGGACCCTCATAGCACTCTAAGAACGTGTCTCCCTAAATGCCGACTACAAAAGTTTCCACCCTGGCCTCGGGTTCGTACCTGCATATGCGTGCGGTTAATGGAAAACCCGAACTAAATGAGGCGATTTGGACGAGATGCGAATCGAATCAAATTGAGGGGGGCGCCCATACACGCTTCCCACATGCGGATAGTGCGCTCATCATGGATCAGTAGACAAGACCCTTTTCCTAATTAGGGTCGACACTAGCAGGCCTCGAAACCATACCCGGCCTCCTGCCGGTGCCTTATCATCAAATTAGCATTACCTCAAACATTAACAGGTTATTGTTTAATATCGAGCCCCAGAACATAATAAATATGGTAACAGAAATAACCGACAGCAGACTCGAGCATAAACAACCCTAAGCATGCTAGTAAGACACAGGCATCAAGCAACGGGGTTATAGGTGTGGAGGTGAGGCTAGATCAGGGTTAAAGGATAACATGTGATAGGATCGGAACACAAGCAACGATTCATAAGGCTAGCAGAATAGACAACGGAAAGTATCGGTATCCAATGTGGAAAGGAACACAATGGTTCATGTGAGTGAATACTTGCCCGCAAACTCAGCAGCCTGGTACTGAGCTAACTCCTCAGAAGTAGTGTCGTAAACCTCGTCTGTCTCAATGTCGTCGTCTATTCGAGAAGAAGCAAACAAACAACGCAGAGAGACAAACAATCAATAACATGGCATAATGCACAATCATGGGATGATGCATGGCAATTTAATTTATGCATCAAAGGTAAGCTAGTTGACATGGTAACATAATTAAATGGGACTATATGCAATTTGGATTGCATATGGAAAGCCCATGAATTAAGGTTGAAATAATTGTTCTACAACTAACCAATAGGTGAAAGTGGATTAGCATGATGCATGGATGAGGAAAACAAAAAGAAAACAACAATAGATTCAATTTGAAAAGGTGTTTACCAAGTTTGAAGTTTTATTTATTAAGTTATGAAAATTGGCTTCTTAAAGGAGTTACACAAGAATTTGTTGTTTTCACCCATTTCAAATGTTCAAAATAGATAACCAAGTTCATATTTGAAAAGAACACAAAATTTTAGGTGGAATACATGTTTCATTTGTTGAAAAAGGAATTAAGATGAATTACTTATGAATTAAACAAGTTTAAACAAGATTTAAATCAATTTAATTCAAGTATGAATTTATTTGAATTTTTATTTGTCCAAAACATTAGATAAAATTCATATTTGAAAAGTTTATAATTTTCTGGTTTGAAAACATATTTTATATGTTCAAAAAGAATTTAACTTGACCAAGTTATGAATTTAGCAATTTTAAATGAATTAAACAAGGTTTAAATTATTTAACCAATTTTAATTATTCAAAACAGGAAACAAAGTTTGTATTTGAAAAGGTGGTTCAATTTGGCATGGAAAACATATTTCATATGTGACATTTGAATTAATATTGAAATAGTTATGAAATTAACCAAATTTGAAATGAGTTGTTTGAATTTGAAATTTGAAAACATTTGAAATGTTCAAAACAGAAAACAAATGATTTAAACAGGTAGAGAATTAAATTTGGTACAGAATACATATTTTATTTATTTTATTTGGGTTTGATGTCGCACCCGGACTTCTAGGGGATACTCACAGTCCGTTAAACAGTAGATAAATGGCTTACGGGGCATACCGGCACCCGCATCTCAATATGAGCAGGCCAACACGTAAACGTGTGACAACCATTCTCTCACTATTCATCGTCTGCGCAAACCATCCCGTAGAAATCCAGATACTTCCGTTGACGTACTTCAAAACATACACACATGGTACGTCAACGGCATTGGAACAATTGATATCACAACAGATCTCTACGACACAAAAGATTGAAATAAGTTGCAAATAGCTCTCATTAGAGCAGAGATAGCAAATACAGTCATCCAGAGGACACATGTCCCAACAATTCATCATTACATCACAGCGGAAGCATTCAACATGTCTGAGTACAGACAAGAACCAAATAGGCCTAAGAGGCCGGAAACGAAAAGACGGAGCCCATCCACGAAGTCTCGGATCCTGCCCGGGTCCGCTATCTACTCGTCAGCAGTCTCGTCATACTCCACGTAGTAGCCACCATGGGGATCTTCGGAAACGTCGTCTGCGGAAACCACAGCCCCAAAGGGGTCAGTACATAAACGTACTGGCAAGCAAGACTCACAGTTCACCAAAGTGTAACCCGTCAACACCAAGCACTGATGCTTTGGGTTTAACGGAAGGAAGGGGATATAAAAGATGCTGCAACTGGCTGCGCTAACCAACTACAGAAACACTACAACCTCCGGCTAACAGAAAAGAGATAAGATCGCGTATCGTAACCAACTATAGCTAATTCCAAACAAACCCATCCTGGACCTCGCCCCTTATCCAAAGAAGCAATCCGAGGATAACTCACACAGTTGAATTAATGATGGTTCAGATTATTGTGTCATTAAGCCTATTACTAGTCAAGTTGTTAATCATTGGGTGTAAGGTTGTTAATCATTAGGTTTAAGTTGTCCTGAGTACTTGTTAGCCAGTACTTTCACCAAGTAGTCCATAACCGCGGAAAACACGGCTTCTCGAGAAGATTTATCCCTGCAGGGTTGCACCAATTTGGCCGTACACGCAAGAATAACCCGCCAGATGGGATGCCTCCCACCAAGCGGGGCACTCTACACAACTCGACTCTTCTTCGCATCAAGCCCAAAGAACCTTGGGCGCACGGCTAATCGAGCCCCGAAGAAAAGGGACCCTCATAGCACTCTAAGAACGTGTCCCCCTATATGCCGACTACAAAAGTTCCACTCTGGCCTGGGCTCGCAAAAACATGCATGCGGCAAATGGAAAACACGAACTAAATGAGGCGATTTGGACGAGATGCGAATCGAATCAAATTGAGGGGGGCGCCCATACTCGCTTCCCACATGCGGGTAGTGCGCTCATCATGGATCAGTAGACAAGACCCTTTTCCTATTAGGGTCGACACTAGCAGGCCTCAAAACCACACAGGGCCTCCTGCCGGTGCCTTATCATCAAATTATTATTTAACAATAACATTAGCATGATTGATTGATTAAACATCGAGCCCCCAGAACGTGATAGAAATATAGTAACAGAAAGTAACGGGTAACAGACTCGAGCAAAACAACCTAAGCATGCTAGTAAGACACGGGCAACAAGCAAAAAGGTTATAGGTATGGAGGTGAGGCAATATCAGGGTTAAGGGATTCATGTGATAGGTTCGTAACAGAAGCAACTAATCATAGGGCTAGCAGAATAGACAACGGAAAGTATCGGTATCCAATGTTGAAAGGAACACAATGGTTCATGTGAGTGAATACTTGCCTGCAAACCCAGTAGCCTGGTACTGAGCTAACTCCTTAGAAGGGGTGTCGTAAGGATCGTCGGTCTCAACGTCGTCGTATATCCGAGAAGAAGCAAACAAACAACTCAGAGAACAAACAATCAATAACATGGCATAGTGCACAAACATGGGATGATGCATGACCATTTAATTGATGCATCAGAAATAAACTAGTTGACAAGATAACATGTTTAAATGGACCCATGTGCAATTGGATTGCATATAGAAAGCCCATGAATTATGGTTGAATTAATTGTTTTACAACTAATCATCATGTGAAAGTGGATTAGCATGATGCATGGATGAGGAAAACAGAAAAATAACAACAATAGAATCAATTGGAAATAAGGTTTACCTAGTTTAGAAATTTGTTTATTAAGTTAGGAAATTTTGGTTCCTTAAAGGTGTCACACAAGTATTTGTTGTTTTCACCACTTTTAATTGTTCAAAATGGATAACAAAGTCCATATTTGAAAAGAGCACACAATTTTGGGTGGATTACATGTTTCACTTGTTGAAAAAGGATTTCAAATAAATTATTTATGAATTAAACAAGTTTAAGCAAGAATTAAATGAATTTAATTCAAACATGAACTTATTTGAATTTTTATTTGTTCAAAACATTAAACCAAATTCATATTTCAAAAGTTTATACTTTGATGGTTTGAAAACATATTTTATATGTCCCAAAAGAATTTAATTTGATCAAGTTATGAATTTAGCAATATTAAATGATTTAAACAAGGTTTAAATCATTTAACCAATTTTAATTATTCAGAACATGAAACAAATTTTATATTTTAAAAGGTGGTTTAATTTGGCATGGAAAACATATTTCATTTGTTGAAATTGGATTTAAAATGAGCAAGTTATTATTTTGGCAATTTTAAATGCATTAAATAAGAAACAGTTGTTTTCAGCAATTTAACTTATTCAAAACAGAAAACAAAATTTATATTTGGAAAGTACATGAAAAGTTGATTGGAAAACATATTTAGTTTGTGGAATTTGGAATTTTTATGATCAAGTTATGAATTTTGCAAGTTTAAGTGAATTTGACAAGTTTTCAAATATTGCACCAATTTAAAATATTCAAAACAGTAAACAAATTTTATATTTGGATAGAACATTTAATTTGGGACAGAAAACATATTTAAAAAATTAAAATTGGAGTTTAGATGAATTAGTTATGCATTTTAGAAGATTTGGTGCAAATCTGCCATTTTTATGAATCTAGGGACTTGGAAAATATTTTTACAGGGGCTAGAATTAATTACCAGGGGCCTATGTGTGATTCTGAGAAGTTCTGTGACCAAAACAATTGAAAAATAAAAAGTTGGTTTTATTGTGGGAGGGGGATTCGAACCCCCCACCTCCTGCTTCCTGCGCACAAGGGAAACCATATGGGCTGCGCTGCTGTTTTGTGATAGAAGGGGAAATCGGGGTGGATAAGGTATGGGTGCGGTTAACTGTAACTGAAAACTGAACGGACTGCGGCTGAAGGACAGCGATGGAGGCCGATCGCTTCCGATGCGTGCTCGCCGGAGAGGGAACAACCGTGGGGGGTGCGGGCTCGCGGGAGGAGAAGGGAGAGGGAGGAGAGGTAGCGAGGGGGAGGAGGAGCGCTCACCCGAGTGGACGGAGGGGTCGGTCGAGGCAGGGAGTCGGGCGGAGCAGGGGCTTGGCTGGCGGCAAACCTCGACGCCGCGGCCGCTGGGAGCCTCCTCGGACCATGGCGCCTTCACCAAAGATGGAGTGCGTGATGTGGCGGTTCCATTCCCCTAGCCAGATGAACCTCGAGGTGGCCATGGGGCGGCGATCACCGGCGGCA
Source organism: Alopecurus myosuroides (assembly GCA_028641055.1). Taxonomy (NCBI): domain Eukaryota; kingdom Viridiplantae; phylum Streptophyta; class Magnoliopsida; order Poales; family Poaceae; genus Alopecurus; species Alopecurus myosuroides. The sequence continues at coordinate 310,723,443 of CM054062.1, read as the reverse complement.
GGAGGAGGTGTTTCGGTGGGGTGTGGAGGTTGCAGTTACAGAGATGTTTCAGAGATGGAAGAGCAGAGGGGAGGAAGAGGAAGAAGGTGGCGGGGGAGAGGGAAAAGAGGGAGAAGAAAGGTGGGATGGAGACCCTAGGGTTAGGGCTTAGGTCTTACGGAGGAGGGGGAAGGAGCTCCACCGTTGGCTGTTTCTCTGAACCACGTGGGGGTGCTGGATGGTGATCGTACTGCGAGGAAGAAGACAAGCGAGGGGGTACGGGCCAGAAGGGAAAAGGTGGGTTGGGGTGGTGTTGGGCTGAGGGGAAAAAGAGATGGGCTGGCTGCTGGTTGCTCTCTCTCTCCCTCTAGCTTTTAATCTTTTTGTTATGTCTTATTATTTTTTTTGCAGAGAATGGAAAGGGAAGAAATAGATAAGGTTTAGGGCTAGGAAAAATGTGAGCAAAATTGGGTGAGTTTATTAAGTCAAAAGCAATCAATTGTCAACTTTGGGTTTTCAAAAGTTCAAATTTATTTCGATGTTTGGTCATTGAGTGAATTTGGATGAATTTGGGATTAAATTGATTATTGCAAACAAAATTTTAAGTAGGGTTATCATGTACTTTTAATTGGAAGCATGTGATTATATTTGTTGAGTAATTTTCATAAGTTTAACATGGTGGTTGTTTTGGACAATGTGATTTGAATTTTTAATGCAATTTGAATGAATTTTGATTATTAAGTGAGTTATAGAAAACAAGATTTAAATAGGGTGATCAAATGATTTGAATTGGAAACAAATGAGATTTTTAATTGAACTTTTGATTTGAAAAAGATTGTAACATGACAAGTATGAACAAGCATTTGAAATAATGTTTGAATTTCAATTGTTTTCGGTATTAGATGAATTTTTGTTAGAAACAAATCAATAGCTTTGGAATCACAACTTTAATGGAAACAAATGATTGTTTTGATTTGAAATATCATTTTGGAAATTGTAACATCACAAGGATGAAACAAAAGGTTTGAATTTTGGTTTGAAATTCAAATAGAAAACAAAGGAAAACAAATGAAAACAGTTGGAAAACAAAAGAAAACAGAGGAAAACAAAAGGAAAACAAGCAAAACAATTGCAATCAACATGATGCCATGATGCAAAACATAAAATAACAGAGAGCAAACATTCTAATGGCTATTTTTCATACTTGGGATGTTACATTTGATATGCACAAGTTATTCAAATTTGAAATTTGTGGGCTAATCTGTAATTTTAAAACTATACAGATTGGTCCAGGGGCCTAGCTGCGAAATTAAATTCCAGAATAGGTCCCTGGGGCTTTTCTTACGCGCCCAGAGCCACCCCTGGGTCCCTGGCAGTGGGCCAGGGCCCAGCTGTGCGCTGCGTGGCCGCGGGTGTGGGCCTACGTGGCCATCACTGCCACTGGCAGGTGGGCCTGCGCATCCCGCGTGGCAAAGGCAAAAAATTGGGGGGAATTAATCCGCGCGGGCGGGGGCTCGAACCCGCGCCGCGGGCGAGTGGGGCAGTGCGCTGTGCCACTGCGGTGGCTGCTGTTCGTTGTCAGGTAAGGGGGACGTGGGGGGTATTAGGTTCAGTTCGGTGGTTAACTGAATCTGAGCGAAATTCAGATAACTGAATTTTCGACAGGGGAGAGCGGCCGCCGGCGGCGACTGCCGCGTTGCTGCTGCGTGCTCGCCGTGGATGTGTGCAGGGTACGTGCGTGTCCGTGTGCGCACGTGTGCTTGCAGAGAGGAGGGAGAGGGTAAGGAGAGGTGGAGCTCACCGGGAGGGAGGAAGGAGGGCTCGGTGGTGGAAGGTGGCCGGCGACGTCGAGGTGGACGGCGGCGTCGCTGCAGTGGCTCTCCGCCCTGGTCGAGGAAGCGAGAAGGACGGCGGCAGTACGGGGACTCGATTCCCGTACTTGTCCTGCTGCGAGGGTGACTAGGACGACGGCGATCGCCGGAGTTTCAGTCACGGTGGTGCGGTGGTGGGGTTCAGAGGTGGGGAGCAGAGAGGGACAGCGGGAGAGAGGAGAGGAAAATCATGGCGGCGCGGCGATGGAGAAGGAGGAGGGAGGTTAGGGCAGGGGAGGAGCCCTAGGGGGTAGCTATAAGGAGGGGAGGAGGAGCTCGTGGCCGTTCCTCCCTCTGTATGCCGACGTGGGCAGCTCCGATGAGCTGCCGTACAGAGGAGAGGGGCGAACAGGTAAGTGGCCGTGGGCTGGGCCTCGGGGGAGGTGGCCTGGGCCTGCTGCCTCTCCCCTCCACGTTTTTTTTTTGTTTCTTCTTTTTTTTTTGCTGAAAAGAATAGATAGGAAAAAGGAAAGAAAAGAAAGGTTTTAGGGGGTTTTAAAATTTGGGAAAAAATTTATGGTTTGTTAGTTACAAAAACCCCACTGTGCCAATGTTTGTTTTTGAAATTTTTGAAATTAGTTATTGTTTGTAAATTCAAATGAGTTTGAGTGATTTCGGTGTTAAATGATTTATTGAAAATAAATAATTTGAATGGTTTGAACTTCCAAGCTCTGGGAAACAATTTGATGTTTTGATTTTAATATTTCATTTGAAAATTGTGACAACACAAGTATGAAACAAAGGTTATGAAAATTTGGTTTGAAATTCATATTGAAAAACAATGGAAAACAAATGAAAACAAAGGAAAACGAAAGGAAACAAATGCAATGATCAAGATGCCATGATGCAAAACATAAAATAACAAAAAGCAAACATTCTAAAGGTGTTTTAATACTTGGGATGTTACAGCATTCAATGTTCATAACAACAAAATCAACAAGGGAAAGGTTATTATTAACCATAATAAGAACATCATCAATTCTACCAAGAGGTTTCTTCTTAGCATTATCAGCAAGATGAACATCCAAATAACAGTGTTCCAACGGTGGCAAATCAAGCATATTATAAAGCTTTTGAGGCATAACAAAGATACTATAACCAAGGTCACACAAAGCATTTCAATCAAAATCAATTACTTTTATCTTAATGATAGGATCCCAACCATCATCTAGTTTTCTAGGGATAGATGTCTCAAGTTTCAACTTTTCTTCCCTAACTTTCATGAGAGCATTGGTAATATGTTTAGTAAAGGCCATATTCATGCCACTAGAATCGGGACTTCTAGCAAGCTTTTGTAGAAACTTAATAACTTCAGAGATGTTGCAATCATCAAAATCACTATTATTATCATCAAAAGTAATGGAACCATTATCTCCCACACTTCTAAAAATTTCAGCACTTTTATCAGGAGCAATTTCAGGAGTTTGAGGCAATTTAGCACGTTTCACCAAAGGAGTAGGGACTTTATTAACACCAACTACTTTACCATTGATAGTAGGAGGTTTACTAGCACTTGGAACTTCAGTTTTACTAGTTGTTGTGATAGTACAAACTCTAGCAATATTATTATTTTCAGCTAGTTCTTCTTCTCTTTCCCACCTAGCACGTAATTCAGCCATCAATCTAACATTATTGTCTATTTGAACTTGGATGTCATTCAAAGTTTTATTTTTTTTAACATCTTGTGGCAAAACCTTCAGTTTTAGAAAATCAACATCAATAGCAAGGTTATCTACTTTAGAGGCAAGAACATCTATTTTACCAAGCTTTTCCTCAACAGATTTATTAAAAGCCGTTTGTGTGCTAATAAATTCTTTAAACATATTTTCAAGATCATAGGTAGAGCTTTTATTATTGTAGGAGTTGCCATAACAATTACCATAACCATTATTAGGAGGATAGGGCTTATAATTGTTTCCACCAGAATTATTTCTATAAGCATTGTTGTTAAAATTATTATTTCTATTAAAGTTCACATCAACATGCTCTTCTTGAGAAACCAAAGAGGCTAAAGGAACGTTATTTGGATCAACTTGAGCTTTATCATTAACAAGCATAGACATAATAGCATCAAGTCTTTCACTTAAAGAGGAGGGTTCCTCAACATAATTTACCTTCTTACCTTGTGGAGCTCTCTCAGTGTGCCACTCTGAATAATTTATCATCATATCATGAAGAAGATTTGTTGCATTGCCCAAAGTGATGGACATAAAGGTCCCTCCAGCAGCTGAATCCAATAGGTTCCTTGAGGAGAAATTCAGTCCTGCATAAAAGGTTTGTATAATCAACCAAGTAGTCAGTCCAAGAGTGGGACAATTCTTCACCATAGTTTTCATTCTTTCCCGAGATTTAGCAACTTGTTCATTATCAAATTGTTTGTAATTCATTATGTCACTTCTCAGGGATATAATCTTAGCAGGAGGATAATATTTTCCAATGAAAGCATCTTTACACTTAGTCCATGAATCAATACTATTTCTTGGCAAAGATAGAAACCATTCTTTAGCTCTTCCTCTCAAAGAGAAAGGAAATAATTTTAGTTTAATAATATCTCCATCCACATCTTTATATTTTTGCATCTCACGTAGTTCAACATTTTTTTAAGGTGAGCAGCAGCGGCAGCAGTATTAATACCAGAAAATTGTTCTTTCATCACAAGATTTAATAAAGCAGGCTTAATCTCATAGAAAGCAGCACTAGGAGCAGGTGGAGCAATAGGTGTGCAAATAAAATCATTGTTGTTTGTGCTAGTGAAGTCACACAAATTGGTATTCTCAGAGGAACTCATTTTAGCAGAATAAAAGCAAGCAAATAAATAACAGCTACGAAGTAAACTAATTGCTCAATACGTTTCTGAATGCGACGTTTGTCAACGTGTTAAGGTAGTCCATCAGAAAACAGCCGGTCTACTCCAACCTCTGAAAATTCCTGAGTGGAAGTGGGACATGATTGAAATGGACTTCGTTACTGGGTTTCCAAAGTCCAAAAAGGGCAACGATGCAATCTTCGTTGTTATTGATCGTCTCACTAAGGTAGCTCACTTCTTTGCTGTCAAGGAAACTATCTCAGCTAGCCAGTTAGCAGAGCTCTACACAGCAAAGATTGTTCCCCTTCATGGTGTTCCATTGGAAATAAGCTCAGACCGTGGAAGTATCTTCACTTCTCATTTCTGGAAAAGCTTTCAAGATGCATTGGGCACTAAACTTCTGTTCAGCACAGCTTATCACCCTCAGTCTCAGGGGCAAGTCAAAAGAGTCAATCAGATTCTCGAGGATATGCTCAGAGCATGTGGTCTCTCCTTTGGCATGAAATGGGAGGATTGCCTTCCATATGCTGAATTCTCCTACAACAACAGCTGCCACGCAAGCCTAGGTATGGCACCATTTGAAGCACTGTATGGCCGCAGATGCAGGAGTCCAATCAATTGGTCTGGAGCTGGTGAACGTTCACTCTTAGGCCCTGACATTGTTAAGGAAGCCGAGGAGAAAGTTCGTATCATTCGTGACAATCTCAAGATTGCTCAGTCTCGTCAGAAGAGTTACTATGACAGCAAGCACAGGGATATGATCTATGCACCTGGTGACAAGGCATATCTCCGTGTAACTCCCCTCAGAGGCACTCATCGTTTTGGTGTGAAAGGAAAGCTTGCACCAAGATACATTGGTCCTTTCAACATTCTCTCAAGGCGGGCAGAAAATGCTTATCGTCTTGAACTTCCAGAAAAACTATCCAAGGTGCACGATGTGTTCCACGTGTCACAGCTCAAGAAGTATTTCAAAGATCCAGATCGTGCAGTTGATCATGATTCCATTGAACTGCAAGATGATCTATCTTATGAGGAGCACCCTGTTCGTATTCTCGATGAGGCCGAGCGTAAGACTCGCAACAAGAGCACCAAGTTCTTGAAAGTGCAGTGGTCGCATCATTCCGATAAAGAGGCAACGTGGGAGACCGAAGAGGATCTTCGAAAGAAGTATCCGGACCTTTTCACTTCTCAGTAAGGAATCTCGGGGCGCGATTCCTTCAAGGGGGGGCGTTTTGTAACATCCCAAGTATGAAAATATCCCTTAGAATGTTTGATTTCCTGTTTAATCAAAGCATTGCATCATGTCATCATGTTTATTTCATTGTTTGCCTTGTTTACTATTTGTTTTGCAATGTGTTCTTAATTGTTTTCACATTTGAAATTCAACTTATTTCCAAACTTTATTTCATACTTGCTCTGTTACAACATTTTAAATAGAAATCTCAAATAAAAACAACCCATTTGTTTTCATATTATTCCATATTGATCAACTAATAAAATGGTGCTTTTTATTTTCACTAATCAATTTCAAATTGGTTTCAAATTCAAAGCAAATCATCTACAGCACCTAATTTGGAAATTATAAAAATACCAAACCATTCTAATGTTTTAATCCACTTAATAATAGGGGTCACCCTAATAAAAACCTTGTTTTCAATATTAAGTCATTAATTAACAACCATTTCAAATTCAAATCAAGTCTTCAAATCAGCACCCAACTTGAGTTTATAAAAATCTCCAAATCAAATCAACTAATTTAATCAACTTAACCATAGGGTCCACCCTATTAAAATGGTTTGTTTTCATAATGTTTACTTAATATAAAAATTCATTCAAATTTTGGTTTAATTAACAAACAGCAAGTTTTGAAAACTTTTGGAAAACAAAAGTTGGTTTCTAGTTGCTATTTAAAAAACTAAACTAACCATATTTTTTTCCAAATTTTTGCTAACCTAAAAGCCTTCTTTTTCTTCCATTTTGTTTTCAGCAAAAAAAATAAATAAAACAGAAAAGGGAAAAAGAAGAAAAAAACGCGCGCGCGCAGCACCTAACTACCCAGCCCAACCCACCTAACCCTCTACCTAGCGCGCAGCCAGCCCGTAGCGGCCCGGTACCCCTTCAGTAGACGGCCCCGTCGTCTTCGACGCGTACGGCGTCCATCCGAGCACGCCACGGCGGTAGTGGCGCGCCTCCGACGGCCACCAGTCACCCTAGCCCCCTATTTAACCCCCCTAGGGCACAGCGAGCCACCCTAGGCTAACCCTAGGTCTCTCTCCCTAAGAGGCGCCGCCGTTTTCCTCTCCTCGGCGCGTTTCCCTCTCTGCTGTCACCTCGCCGGAGGCCACCCGCTCTGAAACTCCGACCACCGCCGCCACCATGTCACTCCTCCTTCCTCGTTGACTACAGGAACGAAACCACCGTCCTTTCCCCGCGCTGTTGGACACCGCATCGAGCACGAGCACGTCGTGGATCACCGCCGCCATCTGCTACATCGCCGCCGGCCGCGAACCCCCACGAGCCTCTGCTTCCCACTACATCGTGGTGAGCCACCGTCTGCTCCTCCTCTCTGTCACCCTCTGTGCTCACGCATCTGCACACGTCTTGCACCACCAGATCTCATCGCAGCACACGCGCGGCGAGCACGAGCCGGTGATCGCCGCAGTTGAGCGTTGGCCTCTGTCGGAGTTCAGACAAGCATTTGCTCGTCAGTTAACTGAAGATCCACGAGCAACACCTCAACCTGTCGCCAACACGGTTACTGACAAGCGAACGCGACACACCCCACTGGTTCAGCAAACGCGCACACGAGCGAGAGATCGCGAGTTCGAGCCTTGGGCTCGCGAGATAAAAATTCCAAACCTTTTTTTCGCCGCAGCACTGACAGGGAGGGCCCCCTGTCAGCCTCCCTGGTAGCCACGTGAGCACAGAGAGGTCCTGTGGCCCACTGGCAGTGGCAGGGTAGACCCCCCAGTGCGTATAAAAAGTTTTCTAACTTTCTGTTTTTCAAAACCAGCCCTTTTATTTTAACAGATTGGTCCCTGAAAGTATTTTGACAATAACTTTAGTTTTATAACTCCAATAAATGAAAATAAAATATGTGTGCTAGTCTAAATTAAATTGTCTACCTTTTGGTATCATTTGTTTCCTGTTTTGAAATTTCAAAATGTAATTCAAATTTGAATTCAAATAATTCAGTTGTAATTTGCTAAAATCAATAACTAATTCATTCTTAATCCAATAAATGCAAATAAAATATGTTTTCCATGATATTTCAAATAACCTTTTCAAATATAAAATTTGTTTCATGTTTTGAATAATTTAAACTGCATAAATAATTTAATCCTTGTTTAATTCATTTAAATTTTGCTAAAATCATAACTTGCTCAAAATAAAATATTTTTGAACATGCAAAATATGTTTTCAAACCATCAAAGCATAAACTTTTCAAATGTGAATTTGAATTTATGTTTTGAGCAAATAAAATTCAAATAAAATTCACACTTGTTTTAAATTCATTTAAAACTTGTTTAATATTGTTTAAGTCATAATAAATTCATCCTAACTCCTATTTCAAAATTTGAAACATGTAATCCAACTAAAATTTTGTATTATTTTCAAATATAAATTTTGTTAATTGTTTTGAACACTTTAACTTGATGAAAACAACAATTGCTTGTGTGACATCTTTAAGTAACCAAACTTTCCAAACTTAACAAAGAATTTCCAAAACTTGTTAAATTCCTTTCCCACTTGCACCCATTGGTGTTATTATGTTGTTAGCATCATGCATGCATCATGCTAAGCAAACTTTCACATGGTAATAAATTGTAGTCCATTTGTTTCCACCCTAAGGCATGGACCTTTTCCATATGCAATCTCATTGCATATGGGTCCATTTAATTTGTGTCACTTTGTCAACTAGTTTATTTTGATGCAACCATTAACTTGACATGCATCATCCCATGATTGTGCACTATGCCATGATATTGATTGTTTATTTTCTGCCTTGTTTGTTTGCTTCTTCTCGGATAGACGACGACGTTGAGACAGACGATCTTTACAGCACCCCTTCTGAGGATCTAGCTCAGTACCCGGCTGCTGAGTTTGCAGGCAAGTTATCACTCACATGAACCACTGTGTTCCTTTCAACCTTGGTTACCAATACTTTCCGTTGTCTAAGTTCTGCTAGCCTTAGTAGTAATTGTTTCTGTTACGAACCTATCACATGAATCCCTTAACCCTGATATTGCCTAACCACCCCTCCTACAACCCCATTGATTGAGCCAGTGTCTTATTAGCATGCTTAGGTTGTTTTGCTCGAGTCTGTTACCCGTTACCTTCAGTTGCTATATTTTCATTATGTTCTGGGGGCTCGATGTTTAATCAATCAATCAATCATGCTAATATTATTGTTAATAATAATTTGATGATAAGGCACCGGCAGGAGGCCCTGTGTGGTTTTGAGGCCTGCTAGTGTCGACCCTAATAGGAAAAGGGTCTTGTCTACTGATCCAGGATGAGCGCACTACCCGCATGTGGGAAGCGAGTATGGGCGCCCCCCTCAATTTGATTCGATTCGCATCTCGTCCAAATCATCTCATTTAGTTCGTGTTTTCCATTTGCCGCATGCATATTTTTGCGAGCCCAGCGCAGGGTGGAACTTTTGTAGTCGGCATATAGGGGTACACGGTCTTAGAGTGCTATGAGGGTCCCTTTTCTTCGGGGCTTGATTAGCGGTGCGCCCAAGGTGCTTTGGGCTTGATGCGAAGAAGAGTTGAGTTGTGTTGAGTGCCCCGCTTGGTGGGAGGCATCCCATCTGGCGGGTTATTCATACGTGTACGGCCAAATTGGTGCAACCCTGCAGGGATAATCTTCTCGAGAAACCGTGTTTTCCGCGGTTATGGTTAACTTGGTGAAAGTACTGGCTAACAAGTACTCAGGACAACTTAAACCTAATGATTCACAATCTCACACCCAATGATTAACAACTTGACTAGTAATAGGCTTATTGACACAATAACTTGATTCATCCTTATTTCCAACTGTGTGAGTTATCCTCGGATTGCTTCTTTGGATAAGGGGCGAGATCCAGGATGGGTTTGTTTGAAGTTATCTTTCAGTTGGTTACAATACTCGATCTTATCTCCTTTCTGTTAGTCGGAAGTGGTAGAATCTCTGTAGTTGGTTAGCGCAGCCAGTTGCAGCATCTTTTATATCCCCTTTCTTCCGTTGAACCCAAGGCATCTGTGCTTGGTGTTGACGGGCTACACTTTGGTGAACTGTGAGTCTTGCTTGCCACTACGTCTATGTGCTGACCCCTTTGGGGCTGTGGTTTCCGCAGACTACGCTTAGGAAGATCTAGGTGACGGCTACTACGTGGAGTTTGACGAGGCTGCTGACGAGTAGTTAGCGGACCCGGGCAGGATCCGAGACATCGTGGATGGGCTCCGTCTTTATTTCAGTTTCCCGCTTCTTAAGCCTATTTGGATTTGTCTGTACTCAGACCCCTTTGAATGCTTCCGCTGAGATGTAATGATGTTATGTTGGGACATGTGTCCTCTGGATGATTGTATTTGCTATCTCTGCTCTAGTGAGAGCTATTTGCAACTTATTTCAATCTTTTGTGTCTTAGAGATATGTTGTGCTATCATTCTGTTACAATCCGTTGACGTACCATGTGTGTATGGTATGAAGTACGTCAACGGTAGTATCCTGATTTCTATGGGATAGTTTACGTCGACGCTGAACAGATAGGGGTTGGTTGTCACACATACGTGTGTTGGCCTACTCGTAAGAGGACGCGGGTGCCGGTAAGCCCCGTAATCCAATCTACTACTGTTCAACGGAACGGCGAGTATCCTTTAGAAGTCCGGGTGCGACACTGCCCCTCTCCGGCTCCTCTTCGGTCTTCTGGATGCTTCCGGGGAAAATAGGACTTCCGGGCTTCGAATTTTCCAATTCCGAGAATATTTCTAGAACAACTTTTCTGAAACTAAAAAACAGTAGAAAACAGGGAACTGGCTCTGTGGCATCTTGTTAATAGGTTAGTCCGGAAAACATATAAAAACGACATAAAGAAGGGAGAAAACATGTAGCAATTGGCAAAATATGATCATGGAGCATCAGAAATTAGGGATACGTTTATAACGTATCAAGTATGAGCTCTACTCATGCATCCAACTCCCAAAACCAAAGTTTGCCAAATGTGTCCACCATACCTACCTATATGTGGTATTTAATCGCCACTCCAAAGTAAATTTCTCATGCGCTACCTTTAAAACCTTCAAAATTATACCTGTTTTGTGCCCCTGTTTTAGCTCATTTGGATGCAGGTAGATGATCTTTATCTCACTTGTTGATTGGACTTTACACTCCTGGACTAGTGGCACATCTTCTTATCCAAATTTATAGAAGAGCGGGCAACGGGGTGCCCAGCCGCAAACTTGGTTACTATAAATTATCTTCACTCTATTGCCACTGATTTATCAGTTAAAACATAATTGTATAAACAAAAGAGAAGAGGGATGATCTACTGACCCTAGTAGAAAGAACGTACTTCAATGGGAGTTGCTCCTGTAAAGTCTAGTTGGCTTGTGACGTACTGTATTGTCTATTTTCCATTCGTTGACATAAACATACACCTCTCTAAAAATTGTTTTCAATACCTCTGTTGTAATAAAATAAAAATCTCTAGCACATGAGTTAATCCCCGCTTCCCTCTGCGAATGGTCTTTCTTTTACTTTTGTGTTGAGTCTTCATCTTCTAACTTTATGCACAATTAAGAGAGCATAGTTGTCATTCTGAGTATAATGTGCATAAGTCCCAAAGATTATTATTGATTGATTCATGATATGTTATTACTTGTTCTCAAATTATTTGTATCTAGTCCCCACTTGAACTTTGAAGGTGTAATGGCATTTATGTTGTGCTATTACTTTAAGGACAAGCAGAATACAACTTTGCTATGTTATCTTTATGATTGAAACAAACGTATAACTTTCAAGTGCATTACTATTCATGATCTTTTGTTTGTGTTACTTTTCATGTTGAACATGGTTGCTAAGTTACATTGTTGAAATTATATCTTTCATGCCTATGTTTAGAGTATTATAATCTCAGCTTGCAAATGCTTTTACATAACGTTTATAAAAATTGTGTTGGTTGCATGTCACCTAAAAAATTATTTTGTTATCACTTACGTACTCGAGGACGAGCAGGAGTTAAGCTTGGGGATGCTTTATACGTCTCAAACGTATCTATAATTTTTGATGCTCCATGCATGTTTTCTACCTTTATGTTTTCACATGTTTTCCTTCGTTTTCCGAATGCTTTCTAGACTAACCTATTGACAAGATGTCACAATGCCAGTTACTGTTTTCTGCTATTTTTTATTTCAGAAAAGTTGTTCTGGAAATATTCTCGGAATTGGACGAAACAAAATCCCAGGGTCCTATTTTTTCCGGCCCGTCAAAGGAGTCCAAAGGAGACCCGGAGGGGGCAATGAGGTTTCCACACCACCTGGTGGCGCGGGTCCCCTGGCCGCGCCACCACATGGTGTGGGATCCTCGGGCGCCCACCGATATCGCCCTTTCGCCTATTTATTCCCCCTGACAAAAAACCCTAAAACATCCATCCTCCATCCACGAAAAGTTCCGTAGCTCTGTCGGCATCGCAGACAAGTTTCGGGGGACAGAAATCTATGTTCCGACGCCCTATCGGGACGGGGAATTGCCCCAGAGCCATATCCATCGACTCCACCGCCATCTTCATCGCCGTTGATGACTCCCATGATGAGGAGGGAGTAGTTCTCCCCCGAGGCAGAGGGCTCTACCGATAGCTATGTGGTTCATCTCTCTCTCCCATGGTGTTATCTTTATGTGATCATGAGATTTGTAATCTAGTTGAATAAATATATGTTACTCTTCATCTATTATGCTACTCAAGTGGTTTTGTTAATGAGATCTCCGGAGACACCTTATGTCCCACGGTGTAAAGGTGACAATGTGTGCACCGTGTGTAGCTTATCATGATTTATATATTTTGTGTTGGATGATGCTATGAAATTGTGGTGTTTTTCTGGAACCATCTAGGGCCCAAGGTGACAGTGTGGGGTTACCTAGTGGGGAATGTGACTCTAAGGCGTGCTCTTGTATCCCTACGCAATGATTGGTGTTCGTTATCCAGCCGGAGAGTGGTTCGGAGTAGCATAGTGAAGAGAAGATATTTATGCATTCAATTATGTTATTATTGTTAGGGGTGTCCACTAGTGAAAGTATAGATCCATGGCCTTGTTTGTAAGCATTGAAACACCATTTACAATCAGTGCTACATGTTTGCTTGCTACTATTTTTATTTCAGATCGCCATTATCAATTATAATTATCCATATTACTTGTATTTCACTATCTCTTCGCCGAGCTAGTGCACCTATACAACTGACAATTGTATTAGGTGTGTTGAGGATACAAGATACTTCTTGTATCTTAATTGCAGGGTTGCTTGAGAGGGATATCTTTGACCTCTACCTCCTTGAGTTCGATAAACCTTGGATGATCCACTTAAGGGAAACTTGCTGATGTTCTACAAACCTAGGCACTTGGAGGCCCAACAATGTCTACAAGAATAGAAGCGTTCCTAGACATCAGAATCTTGCAAAGAAATGTCGGATTCCCCACAAAGACGGCTTTGGCTTGAATTGTTTGGGAAAATAAAATTTAAGACTTAAAGGCCATCTTTTTTGATTCATAATTTTTAGGAAAAGACGAAGATAGGAGGTCTTAATTCTTCTTGGGGGCTACGGTCGGATATATGCCAAATAGGGATGTATCCTTCATTGGCCAAAGACCGGATTATCCGGGTGGCCCATAGGCAATGAAGCAAAGTACATTGGGCGTCCTAGTAAGCCGACGCACAGAAAGACGGATTTCCGGATGTATATATAAAGCCAGACGGGAGCCGCCTCATTGAGAAGACAGAGATAAAACCTAGACTCATATTGTATTTTGTATACTTCAGGCTTTAGACCTGATTAGTGAGACTGCAGGAGTAGGGCGCGCCATTATTGCGACGTACCAAACCTGGGTAAACTTGTGTCCCCTCTTACGACAACTTCCATGCGTTTGCACCCACGATCTACTCAAAGGCGTATGACACCCACTACCATGAACCATACTACGAACACTCGAGAAAGATGACTGGATATTAGAGTTTTTACCTAACTTGATTAGGGGGCAAGGTAATACGTTTGAATTTTACATGAGATCCACTTTTCAACATTTTAGATGGGTACATAGGTATGCGGATATGGGTTATAAGATCCCATACCGGTACCCTCTATACCTGATGGGTATGATATTTGGTCATTTATGTACCCATGGGTAAAATTTTATCCTATACCCTTACCTTAATAGGGTTTTTACCCGCAAGATATAAGGGTAATGGGTACCCATTTCCATCCCTAAATAAGAGCCTCCGCCGAGAAAATCAAGGACCTTCGACTCAAAGAGTATCATTCATCCCAATTCAGAGTGTCGCTGAAAAAACCCTATCTATAACCATCCACTCTAGGTGCTTTCGACTGGCACATTTGAAAGAGAGCAATTCTCACTTCTTTGGCCGTGTATGTGACGTCTAGTTTTTTTTGGTAGCCAGAGTAACTTAGGAAGGAACACATGTCAAAAAAGAAAAAAAGATCGGGAAGTGATATGTCCAAAACGTATATATATTTTTTGATGATTTCATGCTATTTTAATAGTTTTCATAATTGTTTTTATATTAAGTTTATGATTTATTTGGACTAACCTACTAATAGTTGCAAAAGTGCATAATGTTCTCGTTTTACACTTTGATGTGTAGGAATTACCAAAAATAGAAGAAGAAACCTTGTTGTAGTCGAATTGGGACTTTCCTGAAATATGTCTGAAAACACTTTTTAAAGATTGCCACGTTACGGGTCGAAGACAGCGTCAAACGGAAATTTCACAGAAGACAAAATTGTCGGGAATTTTGCGGCGTATGATCTAGACTTACAATTCACCCGATTCCAAGTCCGGACGGCCGAGATACTCCCTATTTACCGCATCCCTAGATGGGATGACGAAAATCCGTGAGACTATATTAAGGGAGGAAATCTAGATCGTGGGAGACACCCCATACCACGAATTTCCAGCCACCAGAGCCACGTTTTAGCCTCCCCCATGGATCTCATCTCCATGGGGGAGGGCTCCTAAGACCATGAAGAAAGAGGGCTAAGGGGCGGCGTTCCCCCATGATGCCGACGACGTAGGGAAGGAGTCCCCGCGCCACCGTCGGCGCTGTCCTCTCTGCCGTCTTCACCGCCATCTCCATCGAAAATTCCTCCTTGTCTAAAGTGGTTCATTCTCCCACACACCTCTGTACCGCCCTATGTAAACATGGTGTTTGACGTTATGAATTATTTGCAGATGATCTATTGCTTCCATTTCATGTTTGTGTAGATCTTTTTTGTCATATGATTGATTGTTGAATCTCTATGGATGGTTTGAGCTATATATTGAATTTTTGCAGTCCTATGGTGCCATCATATGTTTATGCGTGCATGGATCACATCATAGGGTTTATAATATGTGTAGAAAGCTAGAGGACGGCCTGCTTGACTGACAGAAACATGAGACCCAATCTAGTGATTGAAGCATATGGCATAAAGAGGACATTTTTATCATAATGCTATGGTTGGGTATTTTTACCTTAATGTATCTTCTAATAGTTACAGATGTTTGTAACATCCCAAGTATGAAAATGTCCCTTAGAATGTTTGCTTTCTTGTTTAATTAAAGTATTGCATCATGTCATCATATTGCTTTCATGTGTGGATTCTCAAAATTCAACTAAATTCAAATCACTTATGTTTTCACACTTGGTCTGTTACAACCTTTTCAAATAAAATAATCTAATCTAATAAGTTATTTGTTTTCCATAAATTTGAATTTGCAACAATTAATTTGGTGGAATTTCAAACCTTTTCAATTATCGCAAAATTCACTCAAATTCATTTGAATTTCAAATAGCAACAAAAATTTGAGATTTTGAAAAAACAAATTTTGTGCAGCTGGGCATTTTGAATTCCCAATGCATAGGAAATTATTTCATGATTTTCTGACTTGAAAATCTACCTCAAATTCCTTTTCTAATTTCCTTTTTACAAAAAAAAAGAGCAAAAATAAAAATAAAACAACACACAAGGGAGAGAGAGACAGCAGGCCCTTTTCCCCCTTTTCTCCTCAGCCCATCACCACCCAAACCCCCTTTTGGCCCGATACCCGCTCGTGCCTTCTTCCACCTCTGTACGGATTGCATCGCAGCTATCCACGTAGCAGAGACCATGGGGGAACGGCCATCCTTCTCCCCCTCCCTCCTATAACTCCACCTAGATGCCCTAGGGTTTCCCCTCCATCTTCTTTCTCCTCCTTCTTCCCTCTCACCGCCTCCATCTCTCCTCCCACCTCCAACTCCTTCTCTGTATCTTGCCTGAACCATCACCACCCGAAAATTCACCTCCTTGCCGCCGGTGATCGCCGCCCTAGGGCCCCCCTCCGGCCGCCGCAACGCCGGGAATGGAAACGGCGTCCCGTGGGCTCCCTCCTCCACCCCACGGCAGCGGCCGGGAGGCACCGCTGCTCCCCGCCGTCCGCTCCAATCCGCCACCGTCTCCCTGTCCGCCCCGACCTCCTCCTGCCTCGAGCGCACGAGGTGAGCGCCCCACCTCCTCCTTCCCTCGCTCCCCTCCCTCTCCTCCTCTCGCACGGCACCGCACCCCCCGCAGCAGCACGCCCGCGCAGCCCCCCCGGCGCCCTCCGGCGAGCAGCGGACAGTCGCTGCCTCCCCTCTGTCGCACGTTCAGGCGACCTGAACAGGTTCAGTTAAAAACCAAAAGTTCAGATAACCCGAAACTGCACCATAACTCCCCCCCGTGCCCCTTCCATCAACAAACCGAACACCATCCCACTGGTTAGCACCCCTTTGAGCGCATCAGCAGGTGGGGGGTTCGAGTCCCCCTCCCACCAATTAACCAACATTTTTATTTCTATTTGCTTTGCCACAGAAACTTCCCAGAAATCACATCCAGGCCCCTGGTAATAAATTCTAGACCCCTATAATATTTTTCCTAAGTCCCTAGAGGTGATAAAAAATGGCAGATTTGCACCAAATCTTGTAAAATGCATAATTAATTCATCTTAACTCCAATTTTAACTTTTTAAATATGTTTTCTGTCCCAAATTAAATGTTCTATCCAAATATAAAATTTGTTTACTGTTTTGAATATTTTAAATTGGTAAAACATTTGAATTCTTGTTTAAATCACTTAAATTTGCAAAAATCATAACTTGTTCATAAAAATTCCAAATTCCACAAACTAAATATGTTTTCCAATCAACTTTTCATGTACTTTCCAAATATAAATTTTGTTTGCTGTTTTGAATAATTTAAATTGCTGAAAACAACTGTTTCTTAATTAATGCATTTAAAATTGCCAAAATAATAACTTGCTCATTTTAAATCCAATTTCAACAAATGAAATATGTTTTCCATGCTAAATTAAACCACCTTTTCAAATATAAAATTTGTTTCATGTTTTGAATAATTAAAATTGGTTAAATGATTTAAACCTTGTTTAATTCATCTAATATTGTTAAATTCATAACTTGATCCAATCAAATTCTTTTGGGACATATAAAATATGTTTTCAAACCATCAAAGTATAACCCTTTCAAATATGAACTTCACTCAATGTTTTGCACAAATAAAAACTCAAATAAGTTCATGTTTGAATTAAATTCATTTAATTCTTGCTTAAACTTGTTTAATTTATAAATAATTTATTTGAAATCCTTTTTCAATAAGTGAAACATGTATTCCACCTAAAATTGTGTGTTCTTTTCAAATATGAACTTTGTTATCTGTTTTGAACAATTTAACATGATGAAAACAACAAATGCTTGTGTGACCCCTTTAAGAAACCAAAATTTCTTAACTTAATAAATGAATTTCCAAACTTGTTAAACCTTATTTCCATTTGGTTCTATTGTTGTTATTTTGCTGTTTTCCTCATCCATGCATCATGCTAATCCACTTTCACATGTTGCTTAGTTGTAAAACAATTAATTCAACCATAATTCATGGGCTTTCCATATGCAACCCAAAATTGCATGTGGGTCCATTTAATCATGTTGTTATCTTGTCAACTAGTTTATTTTGATGCATCAAGTAAATGGTCATGCATCATCCCATGTTTGTGCACTATGCCATGATATTGATTGTTTATCTTTCTGCATTGTTTGTTTGCTTCTTCTCGGATAAACGACGACGTTGAGACCGACGATACTTACGACACCCCTTCTAAGGAGTTAGCTCAGTACCAGGCTACTGGGTTTGCAGGCAAGTTATCACTCACATGAACCATAGTGTTCCTTTCAACATTGGTTACCGATACTTTCCGTTGTCTATTCTGCTAGCCCTATGATTAGTTTCTTATGTTACGAACCTATCACATGTATCCTTTAACCCTGATATTGCCTCACCTCCATGCCTATAACCTTTTGCTTGTTGCCCGTGTCTTACTAGCATGCTTAGGGTTGTTTTGCTCGAGTCTGTTACCCGTTACTTTCTGTTACTATTTTATTATGTTCTGGGGGCTCGATGTTTAATCAATCAATCATGCTAATGTTATTGTTAATTAATAATTTGATGATAAGGCACCGGCAGGAGGCCCTTTGTGGTTTTGAGGCCTGCTAGTGTCGACCCTAATAGGAAAAGGGTCTTGTCTACTGATCCATGATGAGCGCACTAACCGCATGTGGGAAGCGAGTATGGGCGCCCCCCTCAATTTGATTCGATTCGCATCTCGTCCAAATCGCCTCATTTAGTTCGTGTTTTCCATTTGCCGCATGCATGTTTTTGCGAGCCCAGGCCAGGGTGGAACTTTTGTAGTCGGCATATAGGGGGACACGTTCTTAGAGTGCTATGAGGGTCCCCTTTCTTCGGGGCTCGATTAGCCGTGCGCCCAAGGTGCTTTGGGCTTGATGCGAAGAAGAGTTGGGTTGTGTTGAGTACCTCGCTTGGTGGGTTTGATTCCCGTCTGGCGGGATATTCTTACGTGTACGGCCAAATTGGTGCAACCCTGCAGGGATAAATCTTCTCGAGAAGCCGTGTTTTCCGCGGTTATGGACTACTTGGTGAAAGTACTGGCTAACAAGTACTCAGGACAACTTAAACCTAATGATTAACAACCTTACACCCAATGATTAACAACTTGACTAGTAATAGGCTTATTGACACAATAATCTGAACCCTCACTAATCCAACGGTGTGAGTTATCCTCGGATTGCTTCTTTGGGATAAGGGGCGAGATCCAGGATGGGTTTGTTTGATGTTAGTTGATAGGTTGGTTACGATACGCGATCTTATCTCCTTTCTGTTAGCCGGCAGTGGTAGTAACTCTGTAGTTGATTAGAGCAGCCAGTTGCAGCATCTTTTATATCCCCTTCCTTCTGTTGAACCCAAAGCATCTGTGCTTGGTGTTGACGGGTTACACTTTGGTGAACTGTGAGTCTTGCTTGCTGGTACGTTTATGTACTGACCCCTTTGGGGCTGTGGTTTCCGCAGACTACGTTTTCGAGGATCTACATGGTGGCTACTACGTGGAGTATGACGAGACTGCTGACGAGTAGATAGCGGACCCGGACAGGATCCGAGACTTCGTGGATGGGCTCCGTCTTTTTGTTTCCGGCCTCTTAGGCCTATTCGGATCTTGTCTGTACTCAGACATGTTGAATGCTTCCGCTGTGATGTAATGATGATATGTTGGGACATGTGTCCTCTGGATGATTGTATTTGCTATCTCTGCTCTAATGAGAGCTATTCGCAACTTATTTCAATCTTTTGTGTCGTAGAGATCTGTTGTGATATCACTTGTTCCAATGCCGTTGACGTACCATGTGTGTATGTTTTGAAGTACGTCAATGGAAGTATCCTGATTTCTATGGGATAGTTTACGTCGACGCTGAATAGATAGGGGTTGGTTGTCACACATACGTGTGTTGGCCTACTCGTAAGAGGACGCGGGTGCTGGTAAGCCCCGTAATCCAATCTACTACTGTTCAACGGAATGGCGAGTATCCTTTAGAAGTCCGGGTGCGACAAATGGTATCAGAGCCTGTCTGCCTGTAGGATCCCTTTTTACTGGTCGCAGTTGAGTCTAGAAACTATTTTGTAGCTATATAGGAAAAATGAAACGTGAGAGTAGGAATTCTGTTCTTTTTCTTGTTTCCCCACCCACCCTCCCTTTTTCTGGTAAGGAAGTGCAACGTTGATTTCCCTTCTCATCTAAACTTTCAAGTTAGGATTTCACGAATTCTGGTTTCTCTAGGATGGTTATATCTACTAGACCATAGGAATGGAGGTGGTTGTGACATGATTTATCATGTTGCCTACGCATGATTGAGAACGGAGGCGTGTAAGCCCCGGAAGCAGATCCTCTATTCCTTAAGCAGTAGATATTGATCCTTTAGAAGCCCGGATGGGTTTTCCGTAGTACCTCAGGAGTGTTTTGGTCTCGTTTTTCCCGGTGTTGCTTCGTTATCCTGTTCTTCTCAACATCCTTTTCGTCCGTTGAAATCTTGTTGTTGTTTTCCACTTCAATTCTTCTACCGGCGTCTAATCAAAACTTCCCAAATATCAAGTCTATCTGGCCAGAAAGGTTGTTGTTGTTTCGAAAACTACCAGGCTATGAGAGTTGGCATTCCTATCACCTGGGGTTGTTTCAAGGAAGCATTCCTGAATCACCACATTCCAGATAGTCTATTCTCCAAATGAATCAAGTTCTATTCAGCTATACACCCTCCATACAAAACCTCTACCTTTACTTGAAAATGTTCCGGTGGTTTCCAAATTCCCTGACATCTGTCCAGAAGAGTTGCCAGGAATGCATATCACCTTGAACTTCCAGAAAAACTATCCAAGGTGCACGATGTGTTTCACGTGTCACAACTCAAGAGGATATTCCCAAGAAGTATCCGGACCTTTTCTTTATCAGTAGGAATCTCGGGGCGCGATTCCTTCAAGGGGGGGGGGGCGTTTTGTAACATCCCAAGTATGAAAATGTCCCTTAGAATGTTTGATTTCTTGTTTAATTAAATTATTGCATCATGTCATCATATTGCTTTCATGTGTGGATTCTCAAAATTCAACTAAATTCAAATCACTTATGTTTTCACACTTGGTCTGTTACAACCTTTTCAAATAAAATAATCTAATCTAATAAGTTATTTGTTTTCCATAAATTTGAATTTGCAACAATTAATTTGGTGGAATTTCAAACCTTTTCAATTATCGCAAAATTCAGTCAAATTCATTTGAATTTCAAATAGCAACAAAAATTTGAGATTTTGAAAAAACAAATTTTGTGCAGCTGGGAATTTTGAATTCCCAATGCATAGGAAATTATTTCATGATTTTCTGACTTGAAAATCTACCTCAAATTCCTTTTCTAATTTCCTTTTTACAAAAAAAAGAGCAAAAATAAAAATAAAACAACACACAAGGGAGAGAGAGACAGCAGGCCCTTTTTCCCTTTTTCTCCTCAGCCCATCACCACCCAAACCCCCTTTTGGCCCGATACCCCCTCGTGCCTTCTTCCACCTCTGTACGGATTGCATCGCAGCTATCCACGTAGCAAAGACCATGGGGGAACGGCCATCCTTCTCCCCCTCCCTCCTATAACTCCACCTAGATGCCCTAGGGTTTCCCCTCCATCTTCTTTCTCCTCCTTCTTCCCTCTCACCGCCTCCATCTCTCCTCCCACCTCCAACTCCTTCTCTGTATCTTGCCTGAACCATCACTACCCGAAAATTCACCTCCTTGCCGCCGGTGATCGCCGCCCTAGGGCCCCCCTCCGGCCGCCGCAACGCCGGGAATGGAAACGGCGTCCCGTGGGCTCCCTCCTCCACCCCACAACAGCGGCCGGGAGGCACCGCTGCTCCGCCGCCGTCCGCTCCAATCCGCCACCGTCTCCCTGTCCGCCCCGACCTCCTCCTGCCTCGAGCGCACGAGGTGAGCGCCCCACCTCCTCCTTCCCTCGCTCCCCTCCCTCTCCTCCTCTCGCACGGCACCGCACCCCCCGCAGCAGCACGCCCGCGCAGCCCCCCCGGCGCCCTCCGGCGACCAGCGGACAGTCGCTGCCTCCCCTCTGTCGCACGTTCAGGCGAATTGAACAGGTTTAGTTAAAAACCAAAAGTTCAGATAACCCGAAACTGCACCATAACTCCCCCCGTGCCCCTTCCATCAACAAACCGAACACCATCCCACTGGTTAGCACCCCTTTGAGCGCATCTGCAGGTGGGGGGTTCGAGTCCCCCTCCCACCAATTAACCAACATTTTTATTTCTATTTGCTTTGCCACAGAAACTTCCCAGAAATCACATCCAGGCCCCTGGTAATAAATTCTAGACCCCTATAATATTTTTCCTAAGTCCCTAGAGGTGATAAAAAATGGCAGATTTGCACCAAATCTTGTAAAATGCATAATTAATTCATCTTAACTCCAATTTTAACTTTTTAAATATGTTTTCTGTCCCAAATTAAATGTTCTATCCAAATATAAAATTTGTTTACTGTTTTGAATATTTTAAATTGGTAAAACATTTGAATTCTTGTTTAAATCACTTAAACTTGCAAAAATCATAACTTGTTCATAAAAATTCCAAATTCCACAAACTAAATATGTTTTCCAATCAACTTTTCATGTACTTTCCAAATATAAATTTTGTTTGCTGTTTTGAATAATTTAAATTGCTGAAAACAACCGTTTCTTAATTAATGCATTTAAAATTGCCAAAATAATAACTTGCTCATTTTAAATCCAATTTCAACAAATGAAATATGTTTTCCATGCTAAATTAAACCACCTTTTCAAATATAAAATTTGTTTCATGTTTTGAATAATTAAAATTGGTTAAATGATTTAAACCTTGTTTAATTCATCTAATATTGTTAAATTCATAACTTGATCCAATCAAATTCTTTTGGGACATATAAAATATGTTTTCAAACCATCAAAGTATAACCTTTTCAAATATGAACTTCACTCAATGTTTTGCACAAATAAAAACTCAAATAAGTTCATGTTTGAATTAAATTCATTTAATTCTTGCTTAAACTTGTTTAATTTATAAATAATTTATTTGAAATCCTTTTTCAATAAGTGAAACATGTATTCCACCTAAAATTGTGTGTTCTTTTCAAATATGAACTTTGTTATCTGTTTTGAACAATTTAACATGATGAAAACAACAAATGCTTGTGTGACCCCTTTAAGAAACCAAAATTTCTTAACTTAATAAATGAATTTCCAAACTTGTTAAACCTTATTTCCATTTGGTGCTATTGTTGTTATTTTTCTGTTTTCCTCATCCATGCATCATGCTAATCCACTTTCACATGTTGCTTAGTTGTAAAACAATTAATTCAACCATAATTCATGGGCTTTCCATATGCAACCCAAAATTGCATGTGGGTCCATTTAATCATGTTGTTATCTTGTCAACTAGTTTATTTTGATGCATCAAGTAAATGGTCATGCATCATCCCATGTTTGTGCACTATGCCATGATATTGATTGTTTATCTTTCTGCATTGTTTGCTTGCTTCTTCTCGGATAAACGACGACGTTGAGACCGACGATACTTACGACACCCCTTCTAAGGAGTTAGCTCAGTACCAGGCTACTGGGTTTGCAGGCAAGTTACCACTCACATGAACCATAGTGTTCCTTTCAACATTGGTTACCGATACTTTCCGTTGTCTATTCTGCTAGCCCTATGATTAGTTGCTTCTGTTACGAACCTATCACATGTATCCTTTAACCCTGATATTGCCTCACCTCCATGCCTATAACCTTTTGCTTGTTGCCCGTGTCTTACTAGCATTCTTAGGGTTGTTTTGCTCGAGTCTGTTACCCGTTACTTTCTGTTACTATTTTATTATGTTCTGGGGGCTCGATGTTTAATCAATCAATCATGCTAATGTTATTGTTAATTAATAATTTGATGATAAGGCACCGGCAGGAGGCCCTTTGTGGTTTTGAGGCCTGCTAGTGTCGACCCTAATAGGAAAAGGGTCTTGTCTACTGATCCATGATGAGCGCACTAACCGCATGTGGGAAGCGAGTATGGGCGCCCCCCTCAATTTGATTCGATTCGCATCTCGTCCAAATCACCTCATTTAGTTCGTGTTTTCCATTTGCCGCATGCATGTTTTTGCGAGCCCAGGCCAGGGTGGAACTTTTGTAGTCGGCATATAGGGGGACACGTTCTTAGAGTGCTATGAGGGTCCCCTTTCTTCGGGGCTCGATTAGCCGTGCGCCCAAGGTGCTTTGGGCTTGATGCGAAGAAGAGTTGGGTTGTGTTGAGTACCTCGCTTGGTGGGTTTGATTCCCGTCTGGCGGGATATTCTTACGTGTACGGCCAAATTGGTGCAACCCTGCAGGGATAAATCTTCTCGAGAAGCCGTGTTTTCCGCGGTTATGGACTACTTGGTGAAAGTACTGGCTAACAAGTACTCAGGACAACTTAAACCTAATGATTAACAACCTTACACCCAATGATTAACAACTTGACTAGTAATAGGCTTATTGACACAATAATCTGAACCCTCACTAATCCAACGGTGTGAGTTATCCTCGGATTGCTTCTTTGGGATAAGGGGCGAGATCCAGGATGGGTTTGTTTGATGTTAGTTGATAGGTTGGTTACGATACGCGATCTTATCTCCTTTCTGTTAGCCGGCAGTGGTAGTAACTCTGTAGTTGATTAGAGCAGCCAGTTGCAGCATCTTTTATATCCCCTTCCTTCCGTTGAACCCAAAGCATCTGTGCTTGGTGTTGACGGGTTACACTTTGGTGAACTGTGAGTCTTGCTTGCCAGTACGTTTATGTACTGACCCCTTTGGGGCTGTGGTTTCCGCAGACTACGTTTTCGAGGATCTACATGGTGGCTACTACGTGGAGTATGACGAGACTGCTGACGAGTAGATAGCGGACCCGGGCAGGATCCGAGACTTCGTGGATGGGCTCCGTCTTTTCGTTTCCGGCCTCTTAGGCCTATTTGGATCTTGTCTGTACTCAGACATGTTGAATGCTTCCGCTGTGATGTAATGATGATATGTTGGGACATGTGTCCTCTGGATGATTGTATTTGCTATCTCTGCTCTAATGAGAGCTATTCGCAACTTATTTCAATCTTTTGTGTCGTAGAGATCTGTTGTGATATCACTTGTTCCAATGCCGTTGACGTACCATGTGTGTATGTTTTGAAGTACGTCAATGGAAGTATCCTGATTTCTATGGGATAGTTTACGTCGACGCTGAACAGATAGGGGTTGGTTGTCACACATACATGTGTTGGCCTACTCGTAAGAGGACGCGGGTGCCGGTAAGCCCCGTAATCCAATCTACTACTGTTCAACGGAACGGCGAGTATCCTTTAGAAGTCCGGGTGCGACAATGTTTGCTAGAGTTCCAATCATAAGTACTTGCAATCATTGGATAGTGAGAGCTTGTTAGCTTTGCCTCTCCCACATAAAAGAGGAATATCAACCTTGTATTTGACTATTTGATAATGGACAAATCCATCATAATTACCACCACTTTTCCACACTCATGGTACTGTTAGTTTATAGTCATTTAGTGTATTTTATTGCTGTAGCAACTA
The DNA here is from genome assembly GCA_028641055.1 of Alopecurus myosuroides. NCBI lineage: Eukaryota > Viridiplantae > Streptophyta > Magnoliopsida > Poales > Poaceae > Alopecurus > Alopecurus myosuroides. Next base: position 310,698,046 of record CM054062.1, on the reverse strand, counting down.
ACTTTACTTTCATGTATTTATTATCTCGCAAAGCTATCTCATACCCGTATTATTGCTCTAGTATTATTTCCTAGATAAAGTAAATTTTTAGTGTGCGTAGAGTTGTATCAGTGGTTGATAGATTTTGAGAGAATATTTATCCTACCTTTAGCTCCTCGTTGGGTTCAACACTCTTACTTATCGAAAAGTCTACACACGACCCCCTATATTTGTGGGATATCAGGAAGGAATAAGGCCCTCCACCAAATTCTCGATTTTATTCATGGGCTTTCGTTGAGCAGTTTGCGAGTAGAAATTTTGTGTAGTATTTCGGTCTCCCGACCCTCTCAGAGCCATCCAAATCTCGCGTGGCTAAGGGTTAGTTTGGCAACAAAGTTTTAAAAAAAAATCAAAGTATGTGAAACCACCATATTCTTTTGCCTAGCGAACTAGTACTTCAGTTTTGAAAAAAGAGGTCTAACCCTCTTTTTCATATATACTTCAAAAACAATATAGTTTTCTCAATATTGAAGTATATAAAACACCGGTTTTTGCTGGAACCAAACACCTTAAATAATGTAATATTTTTTGTATATGTGGAAACCGAAGTATTGGAGGAATACTTGAAAAATATTAAGCTCCGAAACGGTGCCTAAGCGTTCCTCGAAATAATTATTTAACAATTGCTTTCTCCTCATCACTTGGGACATGGCCAACCGACTGGTTACCTAGCCGATTACGTTTCCTTACATTTTGGAAAATTTTGCTAGGGGACACCGTTATTTTCTGGCGTTTGCCGAAACAAACAGCTGGATTGTGTCTTTGCTGAGTACCATTAAAATTTTATGGTATGTTTGCTAAAACACACCAGATGGTCTAAAATGGAAAGTTTGACTTTTCTCACGTGAAAATCGAATTGCCATTTTACTCGTTGGCAATATGACCAAAAATTTCCTTATGCATCGATGTGTTCCATGTCTTCTTCGTGCACACTACAGTGCATCGGCCGATGACGAACACTAGAGAGCGCCATGATCCATCCACCATCTTGTTGGTCGCCCTATAGCCGCTGCCTCCAACACCGGCTCTTGGCAACACCTTCTCCGTCGTCCCCAACACCGGACTCATTGCACCGTCCCACCCCGCACCATCGGCCAGACCCCAATGGCCACCATCGTGGGAAGGTTATGCGCCGCCCCGTGAGGATTCCAGGCCTTGTACCGTCCATTCTTGGCCACAGTCACCAGCGCTCTCACGCTAGACCATGTCGCTGCACCTGACCATGCTTTCCTTGGGTGCCCACGGGTGATGTATGGGTTTGAGTATTCCTGGTACTAAAAGGATCGTTTGAGTTGGAGCCAAGTGATGGGTGTTCTTTAATTTTTTATGCGTGTTGATATCTGAAACTTACACATACAAACTCTTTGTACAAACTGCCATCGGGATTTTTTTTTTACATTAAACAAAAGGAAACTGCTCTGTTTCGGCAAATGACACGTATAGAGACTGGACCTAAACTGGCATACATTTCTTAAATTCAAACTTTCCTTTTTAGACCATGCAGTGTGTTTTAGTAAATGTACCACAAAATTGTAATGGTACTGGTCAAAGACACATTCCAACGGTGTGTTTTGGCAAACGCCAAAAAATAACGGTGGCCCCTAACAAATTTCCCCTTACGTTTTTGACTGTTAGAGATATATTACGTGTACGTATCTTTGGTAGTTTAGGATTTGTATCAATCTCCTACTCTATCTCTACGAGACTTCTTACCCTCCAAGTTTGTACCCCAATATATACTCGCCCATGAGGCTCAATAATATATCCACCATATTCCGTCAATCTCATCCTTCTACATTGACCAAGTTTGTGGCATTGTCAAGCAACCAAACCCCCAGTACATTTTACTAAACCTCGCTGGCCAGCTGCGCGGGTGCGACTTGAGCATGTACAGTACTTTCCATGTGAATACGCCAACTAGCAATGGTTGTGCCAATTCCCATTATTTATTAAAAAAAAACAATGATTGTGCCTATAGCCGCCACCTCCTCGCGCCCCTTGGTGCGCAACCACCTTGGCATATTATAATCTCCGCGCAGCCCCGACAACCAAGCTGAAAGAGAAAACAAAAACTGTTCCATTCCATGGACAGCTAGGTACGGCATGTGGCTTCCCACTTTGACAACCTCGACTCGATCATTGAACGGGATTTTCTTTCTTATACCAATACAATAACAGTATTAACTGACAACAAGTAGTCTTTGTGTACTATCTATATGTATATGTGTATGCGCATCCAAAGCTTCAAGTACAACGCAGGATATATATACTTACTAAAAGCACAAAACGACATCGCAAAAGGAACATGCGAAAAATATACACCTTGCAGCATCTATGAACATTCCTGACAAAGCTCTGCAACTGTATCCAACTCTAGATTGCCATCCATTCTCCAACGGGAGGCAGGACGCAAGAAGAAGCAACGCAGAAAGAGAAAGGCAAGTCAACAGAGACAAATTTGGTGTCTGATTTAAGCCAAGCCAAGCCGGCTGCCAGCCAGCCTAGCTGGGCGAGTGCGACTACGCACTCCACGTTCTTGGCACCTCGCGCCGGTCGTGCGAAACCAGCTTCGGGATATTGTAATCTTCGTCCGTCCCGGCAAGAGAAAACAAGTCAACAGGCGACTTGGCCGGTAGCAGAGGAGGAGGAGGAGGAGGATGGTGGGCGGGAAGTCGCTCGGATCTCGTCCACGGATCGCTCTCCCTCGCCCTCGCCCTCGCTCCTGATTTATTTATACTCTGCCGGTGACCATCGCTGCTGCCGCCCCCCGCCCCCGCCTGGATTTGGATCTCGCTGCATCCATCTCCCACCTTGTCAGCCATGGGCAGCGTCACCGCGGACCAGCCGGCCGCCGGCGCCTCCCCGGACAAGCTCCGCCACGTCGAGTCCATGTCCGAGCTGCCCTCCGGTGCCGGCAAGATCTCCGGGATCAACGCCGTCGTCCTCGGGGAGTCGCTCGCCGACGAGGAGCACGACCTCGTCTTCCCCAGCCCCGACTTCTCCGCCAACGCGCTAGTCTCCTCCCCGAAGCAGGTATGCAGGGTGATTGATCTTCATTTCCTGGCTTTGCTTCAGCGCTTTGCATATTGGAGACAAAAATGACTTCTGATCAACACCTGTGGGTAAAAGTCAGACAAGGACATTTTTGCTGAATTCTGTCCTGCTGACAGACACATACTACAACAGATGTAGCAACGTCTATCTTAGTGCTTTCTTTGATGATCGTGATGTGATAAAGTTGTGATCTTTGTTTCCATAATTATTGTACATCAGTACCGAGAGATGTACGAGAGGTCCATCACCGACCCGGCCGGGTTCTGGTCCCAGATCGCCGACACCTTCTACTGGAAGGAGAAGTGGAACCCCCGCGAGGTCTGCTCCGAGAACCTGGATGTTACAAAGGGCCCAGTCCACATCACTGTAAGCATGCATTGTCTGTCTCATGGATCATGGATGTTGACTTTCTAGCTATTGTCAATGACTCATCTTCTCATCTTTCTTGGCCCTGGGCAGTGGTTCAAAGGAGGCAAAACCAACATATGCTACAACGCTGTTGACCGCAACGTCGAGGCTGGGAACGGGGACAAGGTTGCCATGTACTGGGAGGGCAATGAGCCCGGTCAGGACGGAAAGCTCACCTATTCTGAGCTCCTCGACAAGGTTTGCCAGGTAATACATGCATGCTCATATCTATCTGATGGATTTTTTCAACAAAGAATGTGGTAAATTCTCGATGTAGATGCTCTTACAAGCTCAGGCTCTTTGGTGCCGAATCTAATGGTGTTGCTTTCTGGCTGCAGCTTGCCAATTACTTGAAAAGTGTTGGTGTCGGCAAGGGGGATGCTGTGGTCATCTACCTGCCAATGTTGCTCGAGCTTCCCATCGCCATGCTTGCTTGTGCCCGTATAGGTGCTGTTCATTCGGTAATGCACGATTCACGCAACTAAAAGCTCTGTTTATCCTGGCTGGTCCTGTTTGCATTTTGTGATCCCGAAATTTTCTTGCAGGTTGTGTTTGCTGGCTTCTCTGCAGATTCACTAGCCCAAAGGATCGTTGATTGCAAGCCTAAGCTTGTGCTCACCTGCAATGCCGTCAAAAGGGGGCCCAAGCCCATTCTTCTCAAAGATATAGTAGATGCTGCTCTGGTGGAAAGTGAGAAGAATGGATTCACTGTAGGTATGTACTAGGATCAGAGCTCTTTGGCTCTCATAATTGCTGTTAAGGGTGTTAGTTTTGTTTGTGAAAATTAGGGTCGGATCCTTATATTGTCAATGCTTTCTTGACCAATAGGATGACCCGTTGGCAGATCCATATATAACTGAACACTGTCCAACATATAGTTTGTTGTTGCTGACTAGTGACTACTGTTGTGCTGGGTAGGTCTTTGTCTGACATATGAAAACCAGTCAGCAATGAAGAGAGAAGACACAAAATGGCACAAGGAAAGGGATGTTTGGTGGCAGGTCTGTGTCTCTCTCCCTTCAGCAGAAACTCATTCGTCCTGTATTTCTGGCCGACCAGGCATGTATCCTCATTCCTCAGATAACTGTAATCCCATTTCACCGTCGTCATTTCCTTGGACATATATTTCAGGATGTTGTGACTCATTTTCCTACAAAGTGTGATGTTGAATGGGTGGATGCGGAGGATCCATTGTTTCTCTTGTACACGAGTGGAAGCACCGGAAAACCAAAGGTACTTTATTTACACTGGTTAGCCCCGTTGTTACTTTACAGACTATTAATCTCTCTTAATAAATTTGTAGGGTGTGATGCATACTTCTGGGGGCTATATGGTGTATACTGCAACAACATTTAAGTATGCCTTTGATTACAAGCCAACGGACATATACTGGTAAATCACAAGATTTTATTGTTTTTCACGTATGTATAGTATGTAACACGGTTGGTTTGGAGAATTACTCACTGAAGATGCTATTTGCCCTAATACATTCCATTAATTTTTTTTTGACATTAGGTGCACTGCAGACTGTGGCTGGATTACCGGACACAGCTACGTGACATATGGTCCGCTTCTGAATGGAGCTGCAGTTCTCGTTTTTGAAGGGGTATATATTACTACAAGATTCTTGAGTTATTATTTTGTGAAATTATTACATCTCGATATGATTTTGATGAAGATAAGAAAATTCGGTGGTTTGATGTTTTTTGGGCTTGTCATTATGTTTGACTTGTCCTTTTTGTCTTGCAATATATAACAGTTCGCTAGACTATGCCTACTTTTATATATAAAAAAAATGCTTGACAGCTTGCAATTTTTGTATGTATTTGTTCAAACACCACTTGCTTGCTTCAATAAATTTGTTTACAATGTTATTTTCAATTGTACTATTGATTAAATATGCCTTTGAATCATGTGCATGTAGACTCCAAACTACCCTGATTCTGGTCGGTGCTGGGACATTGTGGACAAGTACAAGGTGTCGATATTTTATACTGCACCAACACTCGTTCGTTCACTCATGCGTGATGGTCCTGAGGTATGCATGATGGTTCTTTAAGCGAGCTCCCAATGATATGAACGAGCCATTAGGCAATGCTGGATTGCATTGTTTTAGCCCCACTACTATGCTCAAATCTGTATCAATCTGGTTATCTTTAATGCAGGGAAGAACAATTCACTATTCTAACTCATCTAGTTAAAATTTTAAATGATCAATCAACCGTTGTAGTTTAGAATTAGTATTCTTATTTGCTAACATTTTCCAAAGAGATAGTTCTACCGAACATTAATTCACCACCTGATGTTGGAAGTGTGTTTTTGGAAATTGTGTTGTTACTAATATATCTGCATTGGACAACCCAGTCTACCTAATATAACTCAGCAGTAATTCACATACTGCTATTGAATACGTAATTACTTGACTTGCTAAGAATCTCTTGTGACTCCTCAACTGGAAATTTTTGTGCTCTTGCTACTATGCAGAACTATTAAGTGATAATTGGTAAACCTTGTGCAAAAACTCTTTGTCTGCAAGACTGAGCCCTCTGATTATGTAAATTTTATTGCAAAACTACTACGGAGAACTATTTATTGCTAAAAATGATTGGAAAGAATTCAGCCAGGAGGTTAAAATTACGAAAATACTTTAAAAACAAAACTCAGTGGCTGTAATATGGCTTGCATGGCAAAAAAATCATATTAGTTACTCCGAAACATTTTCCATATGTAAGTCTGCTGTGGATATCGCCTTTTTTGCTTATTAACTGACATGTTTTTGCAGTATGTTACACGCTACTCACGAAAATCTCTCCGAGTCCTGGGAAGCGTTGGTGAGCCAATTAATCCTAGTGCATGGAGGTACATGGACAATTTATCAATTATTAAAGAATACATGCACACCTGTAACAGGTTGTTCTAATATATGTTTTCCTTGATTTAGATGGTTCTACAATGTTGTTGGGGATTCAAAATGCCCCATATCGGACACTTGGTGGCAAACTGAAACTGGTGGTTTCATGGTAAGTCTCTTTATAGTCGAAACTTGTCAAATTTATTTTTCATGAGACGATAAAGTGATTTGGTCTCAAAATATAATTTTTAAACTGATGTAAATGTTCTCCGCAGATGACTCCTTTACCTGGTGCCTGGCCCCAGAAACCAGGATCTGCTACCTTTCCTTTCTTTGGTGTCCAGGTAAACACAAGTTATCTGTGAAATAAAGATGTATGACTGCACATTTTCCCTAAAACTCTTGCTGTTTGTACGGTTTACAGCCAGTCATTGTTGATGAAAAAGGACAGGAGATTGAAGGAGAATGTAGCGGGTACCTTTGCATTAAGAAATCATGGCCTGGGGCTTTCAGGACCCTCTATGGAGACCATGACAGATATGAGACCACGTACTTCAAGGCATTTGCTGGCTACTATTTTACTGGTGATGGTTGCAGCAGGTAATTAACCTGTGGAAGTATTTTAAGCAATATGATAATGAGATTCAGGTGCATTTCAAGTTTGTCACAATATGGTTTACTCTTCTAAACAGTTAAGTAAATAGTATATTTATGTCAGGGACAAAGATGGTTACCACTGGCTTACTGGAAGAGTAGATGATGTTATCAACGTTAGGTAAGCTGCTTATTTGGTTCATTTGCCATTTGCTAGATTTTGAGTTCAGTATATGGCAGTTGCAAATTTTGAAGCTATTACTGAGTTATCTTGCCCCTATGAATATGCAGTGGCCATCGAATTGGCACAGCAGAGGTTGAGTCTGCTTTGGTTTCACATCCACAGTGTGCAGAGGCTGCTGTTGTTGGTGTTGAGCATGAGGTATATATGTTCCACCGATAATTTATATATCCTTCCTTGTACTTCTATTGTATTTGTATCCCATCTTGGACAATTCTCATTGACATTTTATCTGCTTCAAATTGGTAATAAAAAATGCTTCAGGTCAAAGGCCAGGGAATATATGCTTTTGTAACTTTGGTGGATGGTGTTCCTTATAGTGAAGAACTACGGAAAAGCCTCATAGGAAAAGTCCGCAATCAGGTATATCTGTAAAATTCTGCTTCTTTACCTATGTATGTAATCCTTAAAGTTTATCTATTCAGCATGCCAACATATTTAGAGCAAAGTGAGTTGTAAACAATTCAAACACAAAATGTGCACTCACCAGTCACCACTTGACCAGCAATTATCACATGCCTGTAGTTAATGCAAACTTGTAAAGTAGCAAACATTCTTATCTAGATGAGCATACTTCAGGCTAGTGTTAATCTTATGCTGGCTAGGAAGACTTGACAAAGTAAAAAAATAGGCAACCCAAACATGTATGCAAAAGCAGAGTTGAAAAATATCCCCTTCTCAACTGAGCTCCTTCAATGCTGTTTGTTGCCTGTCATTCATATATTTTTCTATGATGTGAACAAAAACAATCAGAAAACTTCCATGTTGACATGATTTGCCATGCCCTGTGTGTCAGATTGGAGCATTTGCAGCTCCCGATAAGATCCACTGGGCGCCAGGACTTCCTAAAACCCGCAGTGGCAAGATTATGCGCAGAATTTTGCGCAAAATTGCCTCGAAGCAGCTGGATGAACTCGGTGACATAAGCACCCTTGCTGATCCTGGTGTCGTTGACCAGCTAATTGCCCTCAAAGATTGCTAGACTCTTAATGGCTATAGATGACGGATGCGCTTTTGCCGATGTTTGCATGGTCCAGTTTTTTTCCTCGTACGTGGTTATATGATGATGATGAGATAATATTGATGTTAGTGTCCGCTACTCTCCTTTTATACGGTGCCAAGTTCTCCCGAGGCTAGTGAACTGAAGTGAGTATGCGTGATGATGTTCGTTTTGGCGCTCCACTTTTGTAAAAGTATGTACTGTATCAGATATTGAGAGAGACCTTGGTTATGTATTGATTGACCCAATAAAGATTTGTCAATAAAAAAAATGTCGACTGTGTTACTTTTCCGTATCTAGCAGATAGCATGGAAAAGTCAGGGCATGTTTTTTGAGCTATTGTCAATTTAGCTACCGATGGTGAGGCAGGGTCGGTGTTTTTTCTTCCACGAAGTTGGTGCGCTCGGTAAAGCTCAAATAGCAGCTGCGTTCTTAAGTTCTTAGGATAAAAATTACAAATCGTATTCACTCGACGACGGCTGACATGGAAAACGTTTTACAAACTGAAAAGGTTTCAGAGTCTGTTTCCAAGTCAAATATCTACGCGTACGAGCATGCCACGTTTCCAACCCAAAGACGACGACGCAAACCCTCATCCAACCTCCACGTCGTCCAGTAAAGCAATGTCCATGGATGATCTCCCTGAGGAGCTGCTCGCTGACATCCTCCGCCGCCTCCCGCCACGGAGTCTCGCCACCTGCCGGAGCGTCTGCAACGATTGGCGCGCCGGGATCGACGCCCGCGGGATGCTGCTCGCGGTCGCGCACCTCGTGCCCCGCCGCCTGTGCGGCATCTTCGTCAACTCCATCGCCCAGGAGCGGCCCTACTTCTTCACCCGGGAGCCAACGAGCCCCGGCGTCGACGCCGCGCTCGATATCATGCAGCGACGGTGGTGTGAGGTGTTTCGCTTCGGAAGGGTCGTGGACCACCGCAACGGCCTCCTCCTCTACCGCGGCTGGACTACCACGTACGTGTGCAACCCCGCGACGCGGCGCTGGACGGAGCTTCCGGCGAGGCCCTTCGCCGACCGGCGTGGCTCCGAGCACCTCATGTTCGATCCCACCGTGTCGCCGCACTACGACGTGCTCTTCTTCCCCGACGCGCCTTACAAGAAGCCAGGTCCATATTCTACCGGGCCTGCCATGAGACGCGCCGTGGAGAGGCTCACCGACGATGCCGTGGGCTCCATTGCCTGGCCGCCGGCATCGTACCCGGTTCAAGTGTTCTCGTCGAGAACCGGCCGGTGGGAGGAGAGGCGGTTTGTGCGGGAAGACGATGCACAGGTCGTTACAGTGTCAGACGTTTGGTCAGATCCATGGGAAGAAGCAGACAATCGGATAAGGAATAGTGTCGGACGGTACCATGCCGTGTATTGGCGGGAAGCATTCTACCTCCATTGCATCGGTGGCTTCATCATAAGGTACTCCTACGTAAATCTGTAGCTATATATGAAGATTATAATTATTTATGCCTTGTCCATGGTGCGTGGGTTGGACATAATTAAGTTGGTTGGTAATTAACAATATACATTTTTTAGAAAAACAGGAGATCGAAATTAACAATATTTGTCATCATACAGGTTCTCATTCAAAAAGGACAAGTATTTGGTTATCAGAACCCCAAAATTGGATAATATTTTTAGTCATCCAACATCAGCAGATTATAATGAGGGTAAGCAACATATTATACCACCACGTGTTCACCTCGGAAAATCACTGCAAGGAATCTACTATACCGCTCTCTACATGAATCAACTCCGAGTGTGGGTACTTCACGAACCATCTGATTCGCGTAGAATGCCGGAGTGGGAGCTAAAGCATCAAGCTGGCCTCGGACCCTCTTTTTCGCGACATTACGCACGGCGTCATATGGAAGAAGAGATTGGCAAGTCGTGGAACTTAGACCGTGCTGATCAGAAAGGGCTCCCAATTGCTAAAGGACACCATAAATGGGACTCTGATGATGATAGTATCGTTGACGTGGGAGGGGAAGAGGATGGAGAAGAAGAAGTGGGATCAATAAGGGATTATTGGGATCAATGTGCAAACACGAGGTTGGACTTGTTGGGATTCCATCCTAACAAGGAGATTTCTTTCCTCGGAAAAGGTTCTGATGGATTCGCTTACTACTTGAGTAGCTCCAAGTTGCAGTATTTGGGGTCATTTCGTCCGGCCAGTTATCTCCATACTAGAGAGGCACAGACATATGAGTCATTCATTTACACTCCGTGCATGTATGATATGCTTCCTTCATGAGAAGAAGAACCAGAAGACGACGACGATGCTGATGATGATGACTATGATGGCGATGAGTATTGATGACGTTGATGTTGTTGTCGATGATGATCATGGTTGTAATGAGGACGAGGAAGAGGCGGAGGAGGACTATGAGGATGATGTAGATTGAATGTTACCAGGAGAGGAATACAAGAGTGACTTCTTTAAAGTTTCTGCTTATGCATAAGCAAGATTCTAGATTTTGGTGGGGAGAAACTAAGGTCGGTAGAAGCTCCCAGAAACTGAGGGGAGAGTTCTTTTGAGCTTATACAATTATGGCTTATTTGCAGTTGTGAGATGTTTGTTATGCCCCTGATTTTGATATATGCACTTAATAAAGTAATCTATAGGATAAATATGCTAGTTTTTAGTAGAAAATGAGCTAAAAATAAAATAAATATAATATGAAAATATTATAGTGATTTTGAATAAAATAAAATTAGCTTTGATTAATTTAATACATGCCAAAATCATCTACTAGCAAGCATCAACTACTAAGAACACACAACAAGCATCATTAAGTTGACACAACAAGCATCATCTATTGGCTACAATTTCCTTAATCAAATCTGGAGAGTACTATCTATGTAACCAACGCCATCTTAAGAAAATTGGGGGAGAATCGAGCTACTACAGGAGAGAACTTATACGCCGAAGGCCGACTTATACGCCGACGGGGTTTTATCGTTGCCGTCGGCGTATCGTCCGAAGTACGGGAGCCCTCGCTGTGCCCGTCGGCGTAGAATTCCCGTCGGCGTATGCGTCTATACGCCGACGGTGACCGTCGGCGTATACATTGCCGTCGGCGTTTGGCTTCGTACACCGACGGTGGCCGTCGGCATATAGAAGGCCGTCGGCGTTTTCTTTTTTTTCCCTGTTGAACTGCCCTATAACATTAAAAAAAAACATACATATAAAAGTATATAGCTCCATTTTTTATAGACACGGGGTTCCGGATCCCCTCTTTCCGGAAAACACTATTAACATGTGCCTACGTCGTGTACCCCCCTAGAAGGGCATCGAAGCGGGGTGAACAGTAGAATCTCAATTTGTTTTATGCATAATTAGGTCATAACATATGTGAAGACAAATTTTTACCAATGATTCGATAAGATTCCCTCGGGTATGCCCTCTGCAAGTGATCCGCGGTTTTCGGTCCCCGCTTATAGGGTGAAACTCCCATATCGGATGATACATCGGGAATCTTCCGAAGAGTTGGGTTCTACCTATGTGTTTTGTGTTCCTATGGACTAGCCTAACACAACCAAGCAATTTTTTCCACATTGCTACCCTCTTTCGACGTTGTTACCGCGTGTATCCGTATAAATCCGGTATTTCTCCAGCGGGTCTAGGTTTTCACCGGAGGGGGGCTACGGAGCGTCCGGGTCCCCACACAAGCTAGGGGTGCCATACCATGTTAGTATAGGTGTGTTGTGGTCTTTGGATGGCAAAGATTGCACTCCAGTGTGTGACCCGCTTCACTGGCGTCCGCTTATCTCTAGCGAGTTTATAATGGGAACATAGAAAATTGTTTTTTGCTTCAATGAAAAGGAAAACTTCCTCCGTCAACATTGTCCGTGCTTCCAAGACGCATGTTTATGTGTAATATGGGAACATTTGAGCAAACTATGCCATGGATATGACCATAACACTCGTCATTTGGCCCGAAACCCTAGAATGTTCGTAGGAGATAGCTAATTTTTGTGAACACATTTTCAACACAACTGTCGTATTCCAAGTTTATTATTTTTGGTGTATACTAGGACCTATATAATGACACCACGCGAAGGTCTCGCATCATTTTGGTTTTTTTTGAATTTTTTGGAATTTTCTAACCCCGTTTGAGGAAAAAGTCAAGGCGGCGGGCATGACTGTTCGTAGCTAGGGGTTGAATATTGAGAAACTCTTGATGTATCTATGTTGAAATAGGTATTTTTGTACCTAAAAATGATTTTTGCCAAAAATCATGAGCAAACTATGAGGTACCTGTAGTTCAAATTTGACCAGTTTCCAGCGGAATCGGCAGAAACTTCTGTTCTTCAAAAGAGGTGGATGGAAACTTTTTCATATGAAACAAATTGGTTATTTGTGCATATAACATGGTCTAGTATTTTCAAAAATTATAGCTCTCAAGTTTTGCAACATATTTATGGTAGGTCCTTCACAAAAAAACCCTTTTTTTACACTCGGAACATAGAAAATGGTTTTTTGCTTCAATGAAAAGGAAAACTTCCTCCGTCAATATTGTCCGTGCTTCCAAGATGCATGTTTGTGTGTAATATGGGAACATTTGAGCAAACTATGCCATGGATATGACCATAACACTCGTCATTTGGCCCGAAACCCTAGAATGTTCGTAGGAGATAGCTAATTTTTGTGAACACATTTTCAACACAACTGTCGTATTCCAAGTTTATTATTTTTGGTGTATACTAGGACCTATATAATGACACCACGCGAAGGTCTCGCATCATTTTGGGTTTTTTTGAATTTTTTGGAATTTTCTAACCCCGTTTGAGGAAAAAGTCAAGGCGGCGGGCATGACTGTTCGTAGCTAGGGGTTGAATATTGAGAAACTCTTGGTGTATCTATGTTGAAATAGGTATTTGTGTACCTAAAAATGATTTTTGCCAAAAATCATGAGCAAACTGTGAGGTACCTGTAGTTCAAATTTGACCAGTTTCCAGCGGAATCGGCAGAAACTTCTGTTCTTCAAAAGAGGTGGATGGAAACCTTTTCATACGAAACAAATTGGTTATTTGTGCATATAACATGGTATAGTATTTTCAAAAATTATAGCTCTCAAGTTTTGCAACATATTTATGGTAGGTCCTTCACAAAAAAACCCTTTTTTTACACTCGGAACATAGAAAATGGTTTTTTGCTTCAATGAAAAGGAAAACTTCCTCCGTCAATATTGTCCGTGCTTCCAAGATGCATGTTTGTGTGTAATATGGGAACATTTGAGCAAACTATGCCATGGATATGACCATAACACTCGTCATTTGGCCCGAAACCCTAGAATGTTCGTAGGAGATAGCTAATTTTTGTGAACACATTTTCAACACAACTGTCGTATTCCAAGTTTATTATTTTTGGTGTATACTAGGACCTATATAATGACACCACGCGAAGGTCTCGCATCATTTTGGTTTTTTTTTTTGAATTTTTTGGAATTTTCTAACCCCGTTTGAGGAAAAAGTCAAGGCGGCGGGCATGACTGTTCGTAGCTAGGGGTTGAATATTGAGAAACTCTTGGTGTATCTATGTTGAAATAGGTATTTGTGTACCTAAAAATAATTTTTGCCAAAAATCATGAGCAAACTATGAGGTACCTGTAGTTCAAATTTGACCAGTTTCCAGCGGAATCGGCAGAAACTTCTGTTCTTCAAAAGAGGTGGATGGAAACCTTTTCATATGAAACAAATTGGTTATTTGTGCATATAACATGGTCTAGTATTTTCAAAAATTATAGATCTCAAGTTTTGCAACATATTTATGGTAGGTCCTTCACAAAAAACCCTTTTTTTACACTCGAAACATAGAAAATGGTTTTTTGCTTCAATGAAAAGGAAAACTTCCTCTGTCAACATTTTCCGTGCTTCCAAGATGCATGTTTATGTGTAATATGGGAACATTTGAGCAAACTATGCCATGGATATGACCATAACACTCGTCATTTGGCCCGAAACCCTAGAATGTTCGTAGGAGATAGCTAATTTTTGTGAACACATTTTCAACACAACTGTCGTATTCCAAATTTATTATTTTTGGTGTATACTAGGACCTATATAATGACACCACGCGAAGGTCTCGCATCATTTTGTTTTTTTTTTTGAATTTTTTGGAATTTTTGAACCCCGTTTGAGGAAAAAGTCAAGGCGGCGGGCATGACTGTTCGTAGATAGGGGTTGAATATTGAGAAACTCTTGGTGTATCTATGTTGAAATAGGTATTTTTGTACCTAAAAATGATTTTTGCCAAAAATCATGAGCAAACTATGAGGTACCTGTAGTTCAAATTTGACCAGTTTCCAACGGAATCGGCAGAAACTTCTGTTCTTCAAAAGAGGTGGATGGAACCCTTTTCATATGAAACAAATTGGTTATTTGTGCATATAACATGGTCTAGTATTTTCAAAAAGTATAGCTCTCAAGTTTTGCAACATATTTATGGTAGGTCCTTCACAAAAAAACCTTTTTTTTACACTCGAAACATAGAAAATGCTTTTTTGCTTCAATGAAAATAAAAAAAAGTCTTATATATGATGGAAATATTATATGGATGTCATATTTGAATTTCTCTCATTTTTCTAATCGATATAGACATATTATTTGTCAAATTCTGATTTACGGATTTATAGATATGAATTTTTGAATATTAAATAGAAAAAGCAAACATGTTAATTATTATTTAAATTCAAGATTATTTGAATTCAAATTTATTATTAGTTATTATATTTTATTTAAATAGTTGTTTGAATTCACAAAATAAAAGAGCGTGACATGATGGTCCAAGGGTTAAGGTTAACAGGATTGATTGCATAATATTATCAACAACACATCAGTTGTTTCTAGATAGATCACAGTGAAGGAACTACGAAGTTAAGCGTGCTGGACCTGGAGCAATCTCATGATGGGTGACCGACCGGGAAGTGTGATTAAGTGTAGAAACGAGTAATTTAGATAAGTAGATATGACCATAGTGTGATTAAGTGGTTAAACAAGTCAAATAAAAAATATGCAGAAAAAAATTCGAAAAAAATAATTCGGGAAAAAAATTTCGAAAAAAAAAATTTCAAAAAAAAATAAAAAAAAATACTATACGCCGACGGCAACGTATACGCCGACGGTGACGTATACGCCGACAGGGCTAAACGCCGACGGGAAGACGCCGACGGTCACCGTCGGCGTATGGATACGCCGACGGCAATGCCGTATACGCCGACGGTGGCCGGCCGTCGGCGTTTAGCCGCTGTCCCGTAGTGTAGGCACCGTTGTTGCCTTGGGCGTCGACATGAGGTAGCAGGAGGCTGGATGCCGCTTGGCTGCAGCGGACGACCTCGAGCTCGCCCGTCCTTGTAGCGGATGGCGAGGCAGAGCAGAGTAGGATAGCGGGACGGAGCGGACGACATGGCGGAGAACAGGGCGTGGACCTCGAGCGGACGGCGGGGTGGAGCACGTCATGCCGGAAAAGGGACGTGTGACTAGGATTCGACAGATGGATGCCAAGATCTGGTGGGACGGCAGAGTGGGGGAGCACTGGCCGGGGTGGGGGCATCCGTGGAGGTCAGGACAGAGATGGGGGTGGGGACTTTTTTTCTTTCGAGCGCGCATAGCTGACCGGGTCGGAACAGAGAGAGCCAACGGATGGGAGCGTCCAGTGGCATTCTTGGCGTAATTTTCTTGAACAACATGTCTATTTCCGTTAAATGCTTCGTGCATTGAGTGGAGAAACTCGGGAAACTGGTCGATAGCAGTTTCACCCCACTGCACATACGGTGGCTTCCAGAGAGGTTTCTCGGTGGGGGGAATCCGGATATTTCTTTTTTACCTTTTGCGGTGGGGAACCTAGAAGTAAGTTGGAAACCACAAAATAAGTCACCCTTCATTAGGCCATGCACCTAAGTTGGGCCATGTATTTGGGCTTTGAGTTACAAATTTGTATAACTGTTTTGTTATTTAAAGAATGATTAGTGCATTTTCAATAAAGAAAGAAAGAAGAATGGTTAGTGCAACTTTGGGCTGAAGGCAAGCCTGGGCTGCCCTCGGTGAAGGTACACCGCTAGCTGTGACCACGCAGCACATTTGGTTTCCCTCAAAAAAGAAAAAAAAACATAGCACATTTGGTAAGCCACCTAAGAGCATCTCCAGCGGTCGCGCCGCGCTGGAAACGGTATATCGAGCGCCGTTTGGCGCGTACAATTTTTTTCGCTTGGGCGCGCGTGTGCGCAGCTATTTCAGCCGTTGCAAAATCGAGCGCGCGCAATTTGCAACGAAGTAGGGGTAGTTGTGAGTGTGCCCATTTGTTTCAAACTCGACAGTTGGCAATTCACCGTTAGCAATTCGGTTCATCAAAGGTGACCGGTGAAGCATATTATTATCATTGCAAGATCTAGGCATTCCAAAGAAGGCATGCCAAATCGAAATCTCATAATCTGCCACTGCCTTAAGGATGATAGTGCAATCCTTCTTCATCCCCTTGAACTGTCCATGCCATGCAGCTGGGCAATTCTTCCAACCCCAATGCATGCAATCAATAGAGCCAATCATACCTAGAAACTCCCGAGCTTTGTTGAACTCCAACAATCTCGCTACGTCTTGAGCATTGGGGGATCTCAAGTGCTCCGGACCGAATATTTCCACAATGACTACCACGAAGCGCTTGACGCATAGGATAGCTTGACTCTCTCCTATTGCCAAGTGATCGTCCACTAGATCCGCCGGAATACCGTATGCCAACATACGCAAGGCGTCGGTCACCTTCTGGTAAGTGCTATGACCAAGTTCTCCGGCGGCATTCCTTCGTTGCTGAAAGAAACGGTCATACTTCATGACGTCCTCCGCGATTTTCTTGAATAGCTCGGTGCTCATCCGAAAACGGGGCCGGAAATATTTCTCTGGATAGATGGGTGGCTCAGCAAAATAATTCCGCATCAACTTGTTGTGGCCATCAATCCGTTCTCTCCACAATCTCTCTCGGCCGACACGAGAACCGCCAGTCCTCCTTCTCCTCCTATCTCGCCAAATCAACAGCAGTGTCATCTCTTCCTCTTCCTCCAGTTCAAATTCCTCATCCTCATCAGTTGATGATGAATCGTACACCGAAGTTGTCTACAAACTAGAATTTTGCTTTTTGAGTAAACTGAAATGTGGCAAAGTGGATGCAAAGCGGTTTGGCCCCGGTTTTACCTTTCGGGCAATTCGTCGAACACGTTGCCCGTGGTGGTAGCTGCTCTGCCGCCCGGCGCCGGCGTGAAATGCTCCAAGGGCGTTGGCTCAAATCGGCGTCTGGGGAGCGCGTGTCGGAGCGGAGCGTCGGAGGAGGCCGGCGGGCGCGGAGAAGGGAAGCGCAGCGTCCGACCGGCGGCGGCGCTTGGTAGTCAGCGGGGGTAGAGGAGCGCGACGCGGTGCCGAGTACCGACCAGCTGCGGTGGGGGGAAATGGGTGGCACATCGGAGAAATGGCTTGGTGGTGGAGAAATGACTTCCTCCGCGGCGCGCGCTGAACTGTCTTGGTAATTGGTGATGTCGTCGTCGTCGCGCGCGCTCGATGGGATGCCCAAAAGGAAGAGTGCGCGGTCGAGCGTTTTCCCGTGCGCTGGGATGATTTTTTCCACGCCTCCGTTGGAGCGTTCGGCGCTGGCCCGCGCGCTAGAAAACAGCGGTTTTTCACGCGGGTGTGACGCCCCGAGATCGGGCACTATGCAGATTTCAGCATTACCGCCAAAATTCACATAATAACCGATTCCAGGTTGCCACTTGTGATAATATTACAATAGTTCACGAATAATCCACAACAACAACAGAGGAGGTATATACAAGACGACTCAAACGAGTCAAGGATACAACTGATACAATACAAAGATCCAAATAACAGCGGAAGAAGCAACATAGTGTCCGACTACGGACAAGATACAAATTGGACTAAGAGTCCTGAAGATAACCGATGGCGTCCAATCCCTGCCCAGGCCAAGCCGGAGGGATTCCCAAGCTAACGTCGTCAGACTTCAAACCTGTTGGCTGCAATATGGAATATGCAGCCACGAAAGGGATTCGTGGGTCAGTACGGTTAAGTACTGGCAAGTGGATAAACCATACTCACAAGATACCAGCGTAACCAATCATCACAGGATACAAATACTTTGGGTACAACAGAAATGAAGGGATTATTGCAAAGAAGCGGCAGCTGGCTGCACTAAGTAACTACAGAGACGCGCTACAACATCCGGCTAAAAAAAAGGGACAAGATAGCGTATCAGAACCAACTACAACTACTCACCAAACAATACCCATCCAATGTTACCCCCTACTAAGGAAGCAACCCAAGGAAACTCACGCGGTTGATTAAGGTGACATCCATTTTTATGGTGGAGGTAATCTATATTACTAGTCAAGTTATCATCGTTAAGTGTAAGTTGTCTGAGTACTTGTTAGCCAGCACTTTCACCAAGTCATCCATAACCGCGGACAACACGGCTTCTCGAGAAGATTTAACCCTGCAGGGATGCACCAAATTGGCCGTACACGTAAGAATGACCCGCCAGATGGAAAGGCTCTTCCACCAAGCGAGGCACTCAACACAACCCAACTCTTCTTCGCATCAAGCCCAAAGAACCACGTGTTGTGCGTGCGCGGCTAATCGAGCCCCCACGAAGAAAAGGGGGACCCTCATAGCACTGGAAGACCACGCCGCCCTAAATGCCGACTACAAAAGTTCCACCCTGGCGCCAAGGGTTCGCACCTGCATATGCATGCATCAAATGGAAAGCCCGAATTAAGTGTGGCGATTTGGACGAGATGCGAATCGAATCAGAATTGCGGGGGCGCCCATACTCGCTTCCCACATGCGGTTAGTGCGCTCATCATGGATCGGAGGACAAGACCCTTTTCCTAATTAGGGTCGACACTAGCAGGCCTCAAAACCACGCCGGGCCTCCTGCCGGTGCCTTATCATCAAATTATTATTACCCAAAACATTAACATGTTGTTGATTGAATTGAAACCCAACTATCGACTAACCAGGTGATAAGACGAACAGCAAGACTTGAGCGCAAACAACACTAAGCATGCAACTACGACACGAGGGCCAACAAGGTAAACAAACAACAGTTACTAGGAAGTGGAAGGAAGGCTATATCATGGCTGCAAGGTAAACATATGATGGGATCGAGACACAAGCATCGAATCATAAGGCTAGAATAAAGGCAACGGGAAGAATCGGTAACAAGTGATGAAAGGCAGCCATAGACAGCAAGTGAGTATACTTGCCTGGAATCCAGCAAGTAGAGGTATATCTTGCTCACATCATCTCAACATCCTATCCGCGAAGAAGCAACGAACTAGAACAAACACCGGATGCAACAATTACTTCTACGGCAAAAGATCCAGCATGATCAAGATATGGATGCATGACAAGTTTAAGGATGCATCAAATATAAACTAGTTGACATGGTAAACATATTTAAATGGGCCCATATGCAATTTGGATTGCATATGGAAAAGCCCATGAATTAATGTTGAATTAAATGATCTACAAATAACCATCATGTGAAAGTTGATTAGAATGATGCATGGAGGATGAAAACAATAAGAAAACAACAATAGCTTCAGTTTGATATGTTGTTTACCAAGTTTGGAATTTTATTTAGTAACTTATGAAATTTGGCTTCTTAAGTGAGTTACTCAAACATTTATTGTTTTCACCCATTTTAATTATTCAAAATAGATAACAAAATTTATATTTGGAAAGTACACAAAATTTTAGATGGAATACATTTCATTTGTTGAATTTGGATTTTAGATGAGCAAGTTATTAAATTGACAATTTTAAATGCATTAATTAAGAAATAATTGTTTTCAGCAATTTAATTTATGCAAAATAGAAAACAAAGTTTATATTTGCAAAGTTCATTAAAAATGGGATGGAAAACATATTTTATTTGTTGAAATTGGATTTTAATTGGGCAAGTTATGAATTTCACTATTTAAATGATTTAATTAAAGCATTAAGTAATTGCATTAGTTTTATTTATCCTAAACAGAAAACAAATGTTATATTTGGAAAGAGCATGAAATTTTGGATGGAAAACATATTTTATATGTTCAAAAAGAATTTAGTTTGACCAAGTTATTAATTTAGCAATTTTAAATGAATTAAACAAGATTTAAATTATTTAACCAAGTTTAATTATTCAAAACAGGAAACAAAGTTTATATTTGGAAAACTTGTTCAATTTTGCATGGAAACCATATTTTACATTTCAAATTTGGAGTTAAAAATGAATTAGTTATGATTTATGCAATTAAATCAATTTAAATTGAGCCCGAAGCCCAACGTCTAATTTAGGAGGTTCACGTTATTTATTTACCCAACAAGATTAAATGTGGTTTAACATGGCGAGATAATATAAAGATGAGCTATGCAATTTTAAATGGAACCGGGACAATATTTAATTATCCCAACTCATTCCATATTTAATTATTAGGTGACATTACTAAAACCCGCACCCACAAGATGCAATGCAACACATGAATGATTTAATATGCACGATATAGATGACATTTAGAAAAATAGGTATATAGGTATAGGGTTGGGGTATGGGATCGCACGTTGGAAAGAGGCTCCCCGGGGTCAACGCCGGAAACTTCGGAACATAGAGGAAGTAGTGGAAGTAGTCGACGTCGAGGAAGTAGTTGTTCCGGGGTCGTAGTTGTGGTGGAATCGCAACATCATATCCGTTGTTCTCGAGTCGTCGTGGTAGTTGGCGTAGTAGAGGAAGTAGTCGTTGTAGGCATTCTCGTTCCGTAGTGGAAGTAGTCGTGGCCGAACCTTACATCGGCATCTCCGGGGTTGGTGGCGAACTTGACAGTTTCGGTCTTCGGGGATGGAGGGGTTCATGGCAACGAGGCCCCACATACACGCACGAAGGCGGTCAACACAAACAAAAATGGACATGGATAGAACTCGGCGGTGTAGATATCGACATGTCATTGCGGTACTTGTCGGCGGAGATCTCGGTGTGCTCGACTCGGCGGTGTACGGACCACCGATGAGTGCACGGCGCTGCGGAAAAGGGTCCACGGAACGCCAGGGGCACGACAACCTCGACCAAGACAAACATCGCACGGGCATGAACAAGGTGCCTCGTGTGGACATTCCACCGAGCACCTAGCGGCGTAGCGGACGGAGGCCGGAGCGGAGTCGAAAAAACTGCAGCTGCAACGGGAAACGCCGGCGCGGGGGTGAAGGAGGAGGCGAGGACGATGTCGTTGACGTACCAGAAACCGGAGGCCTCACACGTTTTGGCGTGGTGGAGGCCGCCGGCCCAGTTGATGGTGATGTCGTGGCCGTGGTTGAGGTTGACGGCGCCGCCAACGGAGCCGCCGGCGTAGGTCTGGCAGAAGCTGTAGAGCCCGTCGAATACGGGGCAGTCTTCGCCGACATTGAATCGCTTGAGTGCGCGGATCTGGTCCTGCTGCGTCTCGGGGGTGACGGAGCGGAGGAAGGAGACGTAGTCGTCTGCGTGAAAGCGGCAGAGGTCGCGGTCGCGCGCGGGGTGCGGCTTGAGCACCTGCATCTCGTCGAGGAGGCCGTAGTGCGCGAGCAGGGCGTGGGTCATGCGGATGCGGTGCGGCTTCATCGGGTGGCCCTGCACGTAGTAGTAGTTTCCGACCTCCGCGTCGTAGAAGTAGCAGACGCGACGCTTGGAGCCGTCCGTGCCGGTGGTGGGGAGGGAGTGACCGCCGCCGGTCAGAGTTGTAGCAGGAGGGAGGAATCGGACGCGAGGATGGTGGCGGGCAGGGGATGCTGGCCGGGCGGGGAAGGAGTAGGAGGCCTCGAGGCGGAGGAGCTTCTGCGAGAGGGAGGTCTTGGGAGGCCTCCGCGGTGGGAGAGGAGGCGAGGGCGATCGGGACGGAGGTTGGCTGTACCCGGAGGAGGAGCGACAGGGGAGGGGATGGAGCGATGGGCTCGCCCCTGGCGGCGCTCGATAGGAGGGGGGTAGGAGACGGGTTGGGGGGTTCGATGGGAGGTTGCCTCCCAGGTGTGGGTGTTGCGTGCGTGGTGAGAGAGAGGACAGGAGTTGGGGTTAGGGACCTGATCGCGAAAAGCAAAGGGGTGTGGGGTGGCGGCTGGAAAAAAAACAAGGGGAGGCCGGTTGGTTGGATTAGGGTTTCGGCCAAGGTGGGCCTTGGGCCAAAAGTAGCCTGGTCTGATGGCTTCTCTCTCGCCCTATAAACTTCCTTTTTTTTTTGGTTACTTTCCAGAAATTGTTTAGGCAATAAGAAAAAAATAGATTTAAACATCAAATAAATTTTAGTAAATCTTAGAAAACTTGATTTGATAAATTTAAATTAGTTTGCAAGATTTAAATAGATGATGGTGCATGATTTTATGATATGCACAAAAAGAACAACAAACAACAAATTCTTTCGGGGGGGGGGGGGGATCTCCCGGGCGTTACAGACGACACCACTAACAAGGGGATTGCGCCCTCGCAATCCACCCACTAACCCGGGAGGGAGAAGAAGGTCGACTATCGATTCTTCGTGCTTCCAGCTGATCTCCTCGACACCACTAACAAGAGATTCTTGCTCGGGTTGACGACGATGTTCTTCCACCAGGAATCTTCCGATGATCGAACCTATTAGGTTAAAGGCTCAGAAAACGTCCACCCACGTAGGATCCTAAAACTTTGAAAGATAGACAAGCGGGGAGACTCCAAAACAAATGAGGTAGAAGGAGAAATAGAATAGAGATAAGGAGAAAACAAGAATCCTATTGAGATGTTTCCAAAACAGTTTTTGCACAAATAGTTTTTGACACTCTAGAAACATGACCGTTAGCGAGGTTATCCTACAGGCTTTGCGGACCCGTTGCTTCGATAACCATTCGTATCGAAACAATATCGGGAATCGGAAACCATGCTCTGATACCATTTGTGACGCCCCGAGATCGGGCACTATGCAGATTTCAGCATTACCGCCAAAATCCACATAATAACCGATTCCAGGTTGCCACTTGTGATAACATTACAACAGTTCACGAATAATCGACAACAACAACAGAGGAGGTATATACAAGACGACTCAAACGAGTCAAGGATACAACTGATACAATACAAAGATCCAAATAACAGCGGAAGAAGCAACATAGTGTCCGACTACGGATAAGATACAAATTGGACTAAGAGTCCTGAAGATAACCGATGGCGTCCAATCCCTGCCCAGGCCAAGCCGGAGGGATTCCCAAGCTAACGTCGTCAGACTTCAAACCTGTTGGCTGCAATATGGAATATGCAGCCACGAAAAGGATTCGTGGGTCAGTACGGTTAAGTACTGGCAAGTGGATAAACCATACTCACAAGATACCAGCGTAACCAATCATCACAGGATACAAATACTTTGGGTACAACGGAAATGAAGGGATTATTGCAAAGAAGCGGCAGCTGGCTGCACTAAGTAACTACAGAGACGCGCTACAACATCCGGCTAAAAGAAAGGGACAAGATAGCGTATCAGAACCAACTACAACTACTCACCAAACAATACCCATCCAATGTTACCCCCTACTAAGGAAGCAACCCAAGGAAACTCACGCGGTTGATTAAGGTGACATCCATTTTTATGGTGGAGGTAATCTATATTACTAGTCAAGTTATCATCGTTAAGTGTAAGTTGTCTGAGTACTTGTTAGCCAGCACTTTCACCAAGTCATCCATAACCGCGGACAACACGGCTTCTCGAGAAGATTTAACCCTGCAGGGATGCACCAATTTGGCCGTACACGTAAGAATGACCCGCCAGATGGAAAGGCCCTTCCACCAAGCGAGGCACTCAACACAACCCAACTCTTCTTCGCATCAAGCCCAAAGAACCATGTGCTGTGCGTGCGCGGCTAATCGAGCCCCCACGAAGAAAAGGGGGACCCTCATAGCACTGGAAGACCACGCCGCCCTAAATGCCGACTACAAAAGTTCCACCCTGGCGCCAAGGGTTCGCACCTGCATATGCATGCATCAAATGGAAAGCCCGAACTAAGTGTGGCGATTTGGACGAGATGCGAATCGAATCAGAATTGCGGGGGGCGCCCATACTCGCTTCCCACATGCGGTTAGTGCGCTCATCATGGATCGGAGGACAAGACCCTTTTCCTAATTAGGGTCGACACTAGCAGGCCTCAAAACCACGCCGGGCCTCCTGCCGGTGCCTTATCATCAAATTATTATTACCCAAAACATTAACATGTTGTTGATTGAATTGTAACCCAACTATCGACTAACCAGGTGATAAGACGGACAGCAAGACTTGAGCGCAAACAACACTAAGCATGCAACTACGACACGAGGGCCAACAAGGTAAACAAACAACAGTTACTAGGAAGTGGAAGGAAGGCTATATCATGGCTGCAAGGTAAACATATGATGGGATCGAGACACAAGCATCGAATCATAAGGCTAGAATAAAGGAAACGGTAAGAATCGGTAACAAGTGATGAAAGGCAGCCATAGGCAGCAAGTGAGTATACTTGCCTGGAATCCAGCAAGTAGAGGTATATCTTGCTCACATCATCTCAACGTCATATCCGCGAAGAAGCAACGAACTAGAACAAACACCGGATGCAACAATTACTTCTACGGCAAAAGATCCAGCATGGTCAAGATATGGATGCATGACAAGTTTAAGGATGCATCAAAGATAAACTAGTTGACATGGTAAACATATTTAAATGGGCCCATATGCAATTTGGATTGCATATGGAAAAGCCCATGAATTAATGTTGAATTAAATGATCTACAAATAACCATCATGTGAAAGTTGATTAGAATGATGCATGGAGGATGAAAACAATAAGAAAACAACAATAGCTTCAGTTTGATATGTTGTTTACCAAGTTTGGAATTTTATTTAGTAAGTTATGAAATTTGGCTTCTTAAGTGAGTTACTCAAACATTTACTGTTTTCACCCATTTTAATTGTTCAAAATAGATAACAAAATTCATATTTGGAAATTACACAAAATTTTAGATGGAATACATATTTCATTTGTTGAATTTGGATTTTAGATGAGCAAGTTATTAAATTGACAATTTTAAATGCATTAATTAAGAAATAGTTGTTTTTAGCAATTTAATTTATGCAAAATAGAAAACAAAGTTTATATTTGCAATGTTCATGAAAAATGGGATGGAAAACATATTTTATTTGTTGAAATTGGATTTTAATTGGGCAAGTTATGAATTTCACTATTTAAATGATTTAATTAAAGCATTAAGTAATTGCATTAGTTTTATTTATCCTAAACAGAAAACAAATGTTATATTTGGAAAGAGCATGAAATTTTGGATGGAAAACATATTTTATATGTTCAAAAAGAATTTAGTTTGACCAAGTTATTAATTTAGCAATTTTAAATGAATTAAACAAGATTTAAATTATTTAACCAAGTTTAATTATTCAAAACAGGAAACAAAGTTTATATTTGGAAAGCTTGTTCAATTTTGCATGGAAACCATATTTTACATTTCAAATTTGGAGTTAAAAATGAATTAGTTATGATTTATGCAATTAAATCAATTTAAATTGAGCCCGAAGCCCAACGTCTAATTTAGGAGGTTCACGTTATTTATTTACCCAACAAGATTAAATGTGGTTTAACATGGTGAGATAATATAAAGATGAGCTATGCAATTTTAAATGGAACCGGGACAATATTTAATTATCCCAACTCATTCCATATTTAATTATTAGGTGACATTACTAAAACCCGCACCCACAAGATGCAATGCAACACATGAATGATTTAATATGCACGATATAGATGACATTTAGAAAAATAGGTATATAGGTATAGGGTTGGGGTATGGGATCGCACGTTGGAAAGAGGCTCCCTGGGGTCAACGCCAGAAACTTCGGAACGTAGAGGAAGTAGTGGAAGTAGTCGACGTCGAGGAAGTAGTTGTTCCGGGGTCGTAGTTGTGGTGGAATCGCAACATCATATCCGTTGTTCTCGAGTCGTCGTGGTAGTTGGCGTAGTAGAGGAAGTAGTCGTTGTAGGCATTCTCGTTCCGTAGTGGAAGTAGTCGTGGCCGAACCTTACATCGGCATCTCCGGGGTTGGTGGCGAACTTGACAGTTTCGGTCTTCGGGGATGGAGGGGTTCATGGCAACGAGGCCCCACATACACGCACGAAGGCGGTCAACACAAACAAAAATGGACATGGATAGAACTCGGCGGTGTAGATATCGACATGTCATTGCGGTACTTGTCGGCGGAGATCTCGGTGTGCTCGACTCGGTGGTGTACGGACCACCGATGAGTGCACGGCGCTGCGGAAAAGGGTCCACGGAACGCCAGGGGCACGACAGCCTCGACCACGACAAACATCGCACGGGCATGAACAAGGTGCCTCTTGTGGACATTCCACCGAGCACCTAGCGGCGTAACGGACGGAGGCCGGAGCGGAGTCGAACAAGCTGCAGCTGCAACAGGAAACGCCGGCGCGGGGGTGAAGGAGGAGGCGAGGACGATGTCGTTGACGTAGCAGAAACCGGAGGCCTCGCACTTTTTGCCGTGGTGGAGGCCGTCGGCCCAGTTGATGGCGATGTCGTGGCCGTGGTTGAGCTTGACGGCGCCGCCAACGGAGCCGCCGGCGTACGTCTGGCAGAAGCTGTAGAGCCCGTCGAATACGGGGCAGTCTTCGCCTACGTTGAATCGCTTGAGCGCGCGGATTTGGTCCTGCTTCGTCTCGGGGGTGACGGAGCGGAGGAAGGAGACGTAGTCGTCTGCGTGAAAGCGGCAGAGGTCGCGGTCGCGCGCGGGGTGCGGCTTGAGCACCTGCATCTCGTCGAGGAGGCCGTAGTGCGTGAGCAGGGCGTGGGTCATGCGGATGCGGTGCGGCTTCATCGGGTGGCCCTGCACGTAGTAGTAGTTTCCGACCTCCGCGTCGTAGAAGTAGCAGACGCGACGCTTGGAGCCGTCCGTGCCGGTGGTGGGGAGGGAGTGACCGCCGCCGGTCAGAGTTGTAGCAGGAGGGAGGAATCGGACGCGAGGATGGTGGCGGGCAGGGGATGCTGGCCGGGCGGGGAAGGAGTAGGAGGCCTCGAGGCGGAGGAGCTTCTGCGAGAGGGAGGTCTTGGGAGGCCTCCGCGATGGGAGAGGAGGCGAGGGCGATCGGGGCGGAGGTTGGCTGTACCCGGAGGAGGAGCGACAAGGGAGGGGATGGAGCGATGGGCTCGCCCCTGGCGGCGCTCGATAGGATGGGGGTAGGAGACGGGTTGGGGGTTCGATGGGAGGTTGCCTCCCAGGTGTGGGTGTTGCGTGCGTGGTGAGAGAGAGGACAGGAGTTGGGGTTAGGGACCTGATCGCGAAAAGAAAAGGGGTGTGGGGTGGCGGCTGGAAAAAAAACAAGGGGAGGCCGGTTGGTTGGATTAGGGTTTCGGCAAAGGTGGGCCTTGGGCCGAAAGTAGCCTGGTCTGATGGCTTCTCTCTCGCCCTACAAACTTCCTTTTTTTTGTTTGGTTACTTTCCAGAAATTGTTTAGGCAATAAGAAAAAAATAGATTTAAACATCAAATAAATTTTAGTAAATCTTAGAAAACTTGATTTGATAAATTTAAATTAGTTTGCAAGATTTAAATAGATGATGGTGCATGATGTTATGAGATGCACAAAAAGAACAACAAACAACAAATTCTTTCGGGGGGGGAGGGGGGGGGGGAATCTCCCGGGCGTTACAGCGGGCGCACGGGATGGCGCGGCTGCTGGAGATGCTCTAGCAATAGAAAGAAAAATTGGATGCGGTACTTTGATACATAAAAGACTTGGAATATTCGCACGACCGCTCATATAAAGAAAATAATAGGCATTTGGCCTCTCACGTTATGTATAACGTGAGCGGTTGTACCACGAATCACCGCCACCACAATGGGCAGCAGTGTACGTCTCCGCGTCGATCCTCTTGCGACCACCTCACCTATCATCGCAGCAGCCAACGCCGAGACCCATGTCGGCCATGCCACCACCAAAAGATCTTCGATCTCCGCGACGGCGTCCAAGTGTCCCAATATAACAGGAGTGTCCGGGCTCTGCTCTGAAACTGTCATGTTTCAGTTAGGACACCACACGCAAGCGTGTGCTATGTGAGCGATCGAGTTGGTACGTGTTGTATAGAATGATCGTTCTTTTTTTCTAGAAATGGGAGCCTCGGCCCCAGCCTCTGCATCAAAATTTTTAAGGATACGTCATGGATAGACGTATCGGTTTCATAGAAGGGGGGCCAAAGAAGGCCAAAGTTTTACAACGCGGTCGACACATGTGTCGAGGACGCCATCCACTGAAAGAAAAACAAAGGGGGACTACTCGCCAAACCTCCACCTATCTACCTGTGCTAGTTCCCTCCTAAACAGCCTAGCTAAAATCCAGCGTTCGGCATCTTCCACCATGTTCCCCAGAACAACTGCCAGCGAGGGGGCAGCACCCTCGAAAACTATATCATTCCGATGTCTCCATAGGCACCAGCAAATGAGCGCAATGGCCGTCCACCAGTCTTGTTTGCCACTCTTTTCTGCCTCTCTCCCTTGCAGCCAAAGGCGTAGCTCGTCCTCTGGGTTAGGGATCTGAACTCCCTTATCCCAGTGGTTTAGGAAATGGGCCCAGACCTCTCGCGACATAACGCAGCCAAGCAACAAGTGGTTGATGTTTTCCTGTTGTTGGTCGCAGAAGGGGCACGCCTGCGGCCCTGGTAATCCACGGCGGCTAAGTCGGTCGGCAGTCCAACACTGATCTTTTAGCGCCAGCCAGAGAAAGAACTTGCATTTTGCGGGGGCTCACGATCTCCAGACCTGCTCGCCCCCCCCCCCCCCCCCCCAGCGCCGTGCGTCCCTCGAACCATGCTAGGTATGCCGAGCGGACAGAGTACTGATGACCCCTCTCCCAGTTCCATCTGTATGAGTCCGGAGCGTCCTCCACCAGGGCTGTCTCAGAGAGCTGCTCTGCCAAGGGAAAGAGTTCTCCCAAAGCCTCCACCCCCAAATCTGGAGAGAGGTCCTCAAGCCAGCCACCCCGCAGTCCCTCTCGAACTGTCGTAGATCTAATCGCTCTCTTTGGCACTTTGGCGAAGAGGTTTGGGGCGAAATCCTTTATCCGTCCCCTGGGGAGCCATTTGTCTGTCCAGAAGAAGGTATCTTCTCCGTTACCAATCATCGAGGATGTGGCCGCCTCGAAAAGATGCCTAGAAAGTGCTGACACCTGAATGTTGAGCTCTCTCCACGGCTTAGAGGTGTCCGTCCTCTCGAGCCACAACCACCTAGTCCTTAATGCATGGTTCATGATCCGAAGATTGGGTAAGCCTAGCCCTCCCAGCCTTTTCGGCATGCAGACCTTGTCCCATGCCACCAAGCAGTGTCCACCATGAACTTCTTTGCGCCCTTTGCAAAGGAAGCCTTTGAGAATTTTTTCTAGGGCCGTGAAAGTCTTTGCCGGTAGATCTAGCGACATCATGGCAAAAACTGGGAGTGTCGAAAAGGTGGTCTTCACGATCTCCAGCCTCCCTCCTCGGTTCAACAAACCCACGCTCCATCCTGGCAACCGGCCCGCCACGTTATCCACCAGGTATTAGAGCTGCGCCGCTGTGGGTTTTCGGAGTGACATGGGTAGCCCAAGGTATTGAAAGGGGAAAGGGCCTGTCGGACACCCGAGCTCCTCGGCGACCAGCACCTCCACCGTGTCATCGCATCTAATCAAATGTGCAGAGCATTTCTGGAGATTTGTCCGCAGACCAGAAGCAGCCCCGAAATCTTCCAAGATCGCCGCCAAAGTTTGTAGGTCCGCCCGTGAGGGGTGTAAGAAGGTGACCACATCATCCGCGTATATGGAGGTCCTGTGCTTGAGACCGTCTCTCGACAGGGGGGCTAGGTGGCCAAGTCTGGCAGCCAGCTCAATGAGTTGGTGCAGGACCTCCATCACCAGAATGAAAAGCTGGGGAGAGAGGGGGTCGCCCTGTCTGAGTCCACGCCTGTTTGCGATGCGATCTCCTGGCAACCCATTCAGCAGAATGCGGGTTGAAGCTGTGGCCAACAGCGCACAGATCCATGCAATCAGGCGATCACCGAACCCTGCCTTCCGAAGCACTTCAATGAGGAAAGACCAGTCCACCGTGTCGAAAGCCTTTGTGATGTCCAGCTTAAACAGAATTGCAGGTATGAGCGATCTGTGAAGTTTACGGGCTGTGCCCTGGACCATCATGAAATTATCATGGAGACATCTGCTGCGGACGAAAGCGCTCTGATGCGCCCCAACAAGATCGGGAAGGGAGGGTGCAAGCCTTCGCGCCAGGACCTTCGCCACTAGCTTTGCAAAACTGTGTATCAGACTGATAGGCCTGAAATCGCGAATATCCTCGGCGCCCAGCCGTTTGGGCAGCAGTGTGACTAGCGCCTGGTTGACCGAGCTAAATCCCCGCGCATCGATGCGCGACAGTGAGTCAAAGGCGGCCATAACATCATCCTTGATAACCGACCAACACGCCACAAAGAATCTGTTTGTGAAACCATCCGGGCCCGGGCATTTATCCATTGGCATATCCCTGATGGCCGCCCACACCTCTTCCACCGTGAAGTCCCACTCGAGGTGATGCAGGTCCACCGTTGGGAGGTCCAGGGCATCCAGATCAATGGAGAAAGGCCTATCCTCATCCACGCCTAGTAGGCCATAAAAGAACTCGTCCACTGCCCGGGCTCTGTCCACGTGTTCCGTGACTCTGGTCCCTTCCACCAACAAGTGATCAACGAAGTTTTTTCTACGCCTATGACTCGCATGAAGGTGGAAGAACCGCGTGCATGCGTCTCCTTCCTTCAGCCATAGCACTCTAGATCGTTGCCGAGCAATAGACCTTTCGAGCGAAGTTAGACCCAGAAGTTTCAACTTTAGGAGCCTACGGAGTCCACGCTCCTCCGCCGAGAGCTGTCTGGTATCCATTGCCGCTTTGAGGCGCAGGATCACCTCATTTGCAAGCAAGATCTGTAGTTTTACGTTGCCAATAAATTTAGAGCTCCACTTCGATAAATACTTGGCTGTGGCGTGTAGTTTTCGGTCAAGCCGCTTGAACGGGTTCGGTTCGTGCCCCACAGAGTTCCACGCTTCCTGCACCACTTCCTGGAAGCTTTCCACCTTCGGCCAGAAGGATTGGAAAATAAAACAGTTCCCCCTCTGTAGGTTGGGGGCCAAACGAAGGATCAATGGGGCAGTGATCTGAGGGCCCCGAGGAGAGTGCCGAGAGGAACGCATCTGGGAACATTTCTTCCCAGTCCACGGTGGTGACCACCCTGTCCAACCTTTCCATAGTGGGGTTGTGCCTCTCATTTGACCAAGTAAAACACCGTCCATTGAGGTAAATATCCTTGAGCTCCAGCCAAGCAAGGGTGCGCTTAAAGCGGCCCATCATCCCACGGTGTAAGGTACCCTGATTTTTGTCCTCCGGGTCAGTAATTAGGTTGAAATCCCCCGCCACCATCCACGGGCCGCCGTGAATATCTCGGACGTCCTGCAATTCTCGAAGGAAAGCTTTTTTGGCCTCGTCTCCCTGTGGTCCGTACACTCCTGTGAACCACCAGCTCATCTCATCACTCACTGACACACGAGCCGTGACGGTATTCTCCGATAGGTGTGGATTGGAGACCGAGACCAGAGCAGATTGCCAGGCGAGGATAATTCCACCACGGGTACCATCAGCCGGTAGATAGAAATACCCATCAAAACCGGAACCTAGACAGTCCCTAACCACGCGATCGTCAATGACCGCCATCTTTGTCTCTTGAATGCACACCACCGCAGCGTTTACCGGTGCAAGCACCTGGTAGATTGCCGCCCTACGAGCCATAGAGTTGAGTCCACGACCATTCCAGATCGCGATCGAAATATCTGGGTTCATAGATTAGTACTAGAGACCACCGAGGTTTACAGTACAGCTAGACCAAAACAGCGAAAAGGAAGGCGAAAAGCTAACTGAAAAGCGGAGAAAACAACTATGCTACTAAACCATGCAATCCGCCTGGGTTTCATCCACCAGAGGGAGTGCGTCGGGCTGCCAGCCAAAGAGTCCCACAATCGTGTCAATCTGCGCCTGGGTCAGAGGCTGCGAGAACATGGCCTGGTAGGCGGCGAGGGCCTCCTCTCCAATGGTCTCCCCCTCCCGCGCGATCTGCAACTTGATGATCAACTCTCTTTGTTGCCTGCGGACTGGTGTGCCAGCCCCGAAACGACCACCCAAGCGTCTGCTCCTCCGCGGCGGCCCTGAGCACACTTTCTTTGCTCTGGGCTTCCTCGCTGGTTTGCTCAGAATCGCTGGCGATGGCCTCCGGTGGTGCTCCCTCATAACGTCTGCATCAAATTGATGCACACGGCCGATTTTTATTAAAATGAAAGTCAAAATAGTCTGAACGTACAAGTCATGGATCGCACAAAGTGGCCACAAACACCAGCCAAAGAAAGATTACAACGTTATGCATTCAAACGTCTCTCATTAAGCCACCCACCCTGGCTGTAAATAGCCCGAACGACCGCCATCATTCGAGCACAGCCTGAATCCATAACTCCTCGCTGATCCCGCAGGTAGCAGGAAGGACCACAGGTGAATATAGGAGACCGCCATGTTGATAACCTGCAAAAAATGAATTCCCCTTTTCTTGTCAGACACAACACTATTTCTGCAATTCCAAATCGCCCAAAGAACAGCAGCAACGCCTATTCGGATACGTGGCTTTGTATTTTTATCAATTCCATTTAACCAAGAACCAAACATATTTGCGATGGAGATCGGAGGGGAGATACTAAAAGTAAAGTGCAATAGTCTCCATATATGCCGCACAAAAGAACAAGATATTAATACCATATACTACATGCATGAGTGTTTGGGTTGCTTAGCTTATTTGTTGGAATGATAGCCATCCGCATTGTCTTGCAAATACAGGTATATCCCCACGAGCACCGGTGGAAATAGAGCCTCGCGGCACGTGGCTCACCAACATCGTAGAGGAGGCATGCATGGAGTACAAGGCATGGCACGGCACCACTTCATTCTTATCCAATGAATGAATCTGGTCTACTCCTTCCAAGTGCCACCGAGCCATCTTCAGTCTGATTGACTCTCCGGGATCAGCGGAGCGGCCGCTCTTCTCTTCTCCTCTATGGAATGAGGCAGCAAAGGAGGAGCACGAACGAGCGACACTCGATGGAGCAAAACACGCGGGGCTTTCCCACCAAAACCCGGAAAATTCCATGGACTATATGTGGCTACAGACGCAATTTCCGTTCTGGATTGCTGATCGGTACGCTCAACAGAAAACAGTGATCGAGCAGGGCTACCGACACAAGGCAAAGTCACGCAAAAATCAATTCATGCCAGCGGCTGCCCATCCTTTTCGTCGACAGAAACTTCTAGGGTCCCCAAATTAATGAGGATGCATCATGCATGACCCTGCATAAGAGCAGTACGTTGGTACTAGTAGTACATTTCATTCTTAATCCGAGGACAAGAAACAGAGCATGGAGATGCCAATTTATCAGTATTCTTTTACCTAGAAATCAGGATTTTTCTCAAGCAGTGGGGACTAGGGAGAGTGGTTTTTTTTTAATTGGAGGAGGGTCCAGACGACCACGAAGATTCACTCATAGCGGTGGAAAACTTTTACAAAGAGGACCAGAAGAAAAACAAAATTAAAACATAGTCTTGTAAATTAACAAAAAGGACCTCTCAAGGTTTCTGGAAAGCGACCCAGTCCTTCCCCACCGGTGTCGACAAAGGGCCTCCTAACTCCTAAGCCACGACTACCTATCCAGCACGGGGACGAACCACCGTGTGATGAGAGGCCAGCGATAAACACCTCGCCAAAACCAAAGCTCCTCCCAACTGGAGTACAAAAATCCGTCAGAGTAAAAGACTCCGAGGGCGGGCGTTCCCCTCTTGGCGAGGGATAACACAACTCCCTGCCGCTTGGGAAGCAGTGGGGAGAGTGTACCTACGTACTTACTAGGGTACTATTATTACAATAACGATATTATCACTGCTGCTACAAAGGTGTTTCTCTTTGCCACTTTACTTTGTAGTACGTCCAAGGATTTTCCACGGGAAAGTGAGAGATGCCTGCCTAAGCCTAAAAATAGTTATTCCAGGATTGGTGAGAAAGTGACTGACCGGCTTAAGTCAAGCAAGGTTGTTGTTTCAAGCCAAAAGGAGAGCTACCTTTGCTTGTCCTGTCCGGGGCATCAAACTGAAATCTGGCCGTGAATTACTGCGCCTCATGTGTTCGGCCGCGGACTGCCGACTTTCTTTGACGATGCATGGTCCAATTCGACGGGTCTATATCCTGACAAAAGTTGGTACGGGAAATTCTACACGAAGAAATTCGGCGTATCCAACGATGAAAATAATTTTAACGGATTTGCTTTTCACACATAAATCAACAAAGTTTCACAGCTTACTATCAGTAGTGAAAACTACTATAATGAACCTAGGTTTAGATTTACTCATTTCTGAAAAATCAGCAAACGCGTAAAACTCTAGAAAAACCAGAGACATATAGATTGAGTTAAAACCCACTCATGTATATTTTTGTAAACTTACATTACCATTTGCTAAGTTTCACGAAAATGAGAAAAATAAGAACGCAAAGACTTAAAAGGTGGCATCCTTACTTTGTCATCTTCAACAATGTAATAAAGAGTCTATTATTTTTATAGGAATTACTCCCTCCGTCTAATAATACTTGACTTTCATTTACCCAACTATGAATGTACCTATATACTAAAACATGTCTAGATACATTCATATTTGGACAAATGGAAATCAAGTATTGTTGAACGGAGGAAGTACATGCCTAAGTTTCTAATATTTATGTGCACGGTTGCATTGTAATTTCCGGAACTTGCAAAGTTTTTATTAGTTTTTTGAAGGTTCTTCTTTACCTAGGTTCAAAAAATCCATTTCGCTATTTTGTTACGCTGAATTATGTTCCGCACATACATATATCTCCGCTAGGTATCTTGTTTCCACCTTTTTTGCAATGGTCCAGTCTCGTCCTCGCCGATATTTGGTCGCTACACGACAAAACTAAGCACGATATAGTTCCCCACCTCAATCAAATCCTCCATTTTCAACCTTGGCTACATCTATATGCCCTTTGCGTGATCTTTTTCTTCGTCTTGTGTGGTAATAGATGAGCGAAGCTCTCAACAGAGCAAGGTAGGACAGCCGCCTTACCTTGATTTTTGGCGAAAATATTTGGATGTGCATGCTTTTTCTGGTCGATTTGAGTGTCCATAGGTCGAAAACGGACTTCATATGAGAAAGTTATGCTTGTTTTCGTGAAAACTGCACAAAACCAATTCCAAACCAAAAACTCATACTAGGTCTTGTTTACTCGAAAGCTAACTCTTTGTTTTTTCAATACCTAACTATTAATCTAACAAAATACGACTCAAAACAATATCCTAGATGGGATTTTTAGTGAGGATTTGAGCATATTTTGGCCAGCTTATGGGTGGCCAAAACAAATTCTAAGTATGCGATTGATTTTTTTTATGTTTCTAGTTTGGCTTGCATATTTTATTGATCTAAAATTTTAATCTTGTTAGTTTATCCAATGTCTTTGGTTACCAATGTGAGACATGTTTACTTAATTGAAGAAATAATGGTAGACCCTCTTGGCTTCTTGTTGGCTTGAGGATGTGCTACATGGAGACCGAGGGTATTGAAAAGACTTGCTCGATTAAATTACGAAATATTTGTAGAAAGTGGTAGAGCTTTTCCATTACCTAGAAATTTTATAGTCATTCAAACTTCATTACTAGTATATTTTTTTGTGCTACTTATACTCGAATATGTTTCTATTTTATTGTGTTATAAATGTTTACTCCCTTTGTTTCATAATATAAGATGGTTTAGATATTTCGGTGCGGACTACATACAAACCGAAATGACTAAACCTACAAACTGAAACATGTCTATATAAATCCGAATGTGAGAAAATGGAGAAAAACTAAATCATCTTATATTTGGTAAAGGATGGAGTATATTATGATTGTATGGTGTTTTAATGTCTCGGGACTATTTTGATCTTTGCACCATTTTTTAGAGTTCGCCCTACCTCATATTGTTTTCCCATCCTCCGCCACTAAATAGATGGCGGAAGAATGAGTGCAATGATGGCATAATCAGGGCATGAACGTTGATAGTGAAATGAGAAAGGGGGGAGGGGGGGGTCTCGGTACACATATATTAAAGACAATTGTAGGATTTGTTTTAAGAAACACATTGTTCCATCGTTGCTTTCTAATAGGCCAAAAACGTATAATGAATACAATAAGAGTTAACAACGACAAAATGCCATCCGTGTCCGTCAAACTTGTTCACCTTCAGCTATAGAAAGAAATATTAATTAGATGTTGTCCAATCATTGCTTTGTGGTGCTTCACCGTATTGCACTATAAAAGGAAATATTCATTAGATGACATATAGATCTGACCGTGTGATGGTAATAGAAGCATGGTTGGATATCATATCCTTGTTGTCGGCTCTGGCTTGATGAACACAATCTCCCCATTTGTCACCTTCTCACCATTGAGTGATCAAATATTATCAACTTTTGGACTCAAGGATTAACGTCTTGAACACGCGACAGTATCTATACCTCGAGGTCACGAGCAATGGCAAAACCCGGGCACCCTGCATCCATGATCACATTGCTACATTAAGCTCCCTGGCCTTCACTCACCAGTCACATCCATTGTTGTTCTTCAACTTCATGGTCCTAGGGGAGAATGAATCACATGTAACCTAACCATGATAGGAAGAAGGGTGAGATGGAAAATACCCCTAACCGGCGTTGTCGGATATATACTGAATAGGGGTATAGAAGATGGTAGACAAAGAGCCGGACTACCAGGGTGGCCTACGTGGTAATGGGCTTAGGTCCATTGGGCGGCCCAGTAGTCCGACGCGTAGAAGCCGGATTCTAGAAGAACCCGGATCACGGGCCGCGTGATCTGGCTTGGAGGAGAAGACGGATTCCTTACTTTCCAAGTTACAAGCTAAACGTAGTCTTCTAGGTTTCCTGTTCTGTAAGCCCTAATCCGGCTATTATATAAAGCCGGACGGGAGATAGATTAGACAAGTACAAGTTAGACACAAGTTCAAGCTCTACGCAACTCGCCGAGAAGTTCATCCTCGTCGAGTAGCTAGATCTATTCCCTCACACTGTAACCCTGTTATACGGGCTTTAGTCCCAATTAGTGAGAAGTGCAGGAGTAGGTACGCCGTACTGTCGCGACGTACCGAACCTGGGTAAAATCCCGTGTTCTGTGTTACTACGCTATCCCGTTACCCCACGTCTCTACCGTAGTCTCATGGCACCCCCGTCTATGAAAACTACTACGATGTCTCGACAGTTGGCGCCCACCGTGGGGCAAACGACGTCAGGCGTGAAATTCCGATCTGGGATACTCGGCGGAATTGGAAGATCGATCACTGTCGGAAGCTTGGAATTCGACGACGACGTCGGGCGCTTCCTCGACAACGGATCCTACATACCGGCGCAAAACCACCTGGTAAGTGCCTGCGTGTTACCGATTGGATCTGCTAACATCTTTATCGGACTAACTGCAGAAGCAATGGGGTTTTGCGGTGGAAGCAAATTTATCCCACCCGCCCTATACCCAGTCGAAAACGACTATGATCTCGGATTCTGCTCAGATCACCGACAAAACAGTGATACACACTTTATCGGCATGGTGCAATCCGAAATCGCTGAAAACACGGATGACGGAAATCCCGTGCAAGAGGCAGATAACAACCTACCCGTCGTAGAGACGGAAGAACAAACACCCGTCACAGAGACGGAAGATCCGACACCCGTCAACCAGACGATGAACTCGGAAGCAGAGTCCATGCTTGCCGCCATTGAGGCGAGATTGGAGTCGGAAACCGGATCGGATAACTTCGACTCCGAAGACGAAGACGAGGATGCCTTCGTAAGAAAGGTTAAGTCCTTTCAAGAGGGATTCCATGAAGTGCTAATGGCAAAACCAGCTGATACAACGGGTGCCGACAGCCAGGAAAGCCCTAAAACCCCTCCGCCAGTGGAAGAGAGAGAAGACGGAGAAACTTCTCCGATATTTCCCAATGTTAAGGAGATGACAGAAGATGCGCCTGTCAAGAAACCTCCCTCTTCCAAGAAAAAGCACCGTGCTTCTAAAAAACTCCAATACAAACTCCGGAAGAAAAAATCAGCCGATCTCGCTGATGAAAACCTGGAAGCTGGAGATATTAGCGGCACAAAGCCCGCGGAAAAGAAATCTAAGGAAATCACTGCTCCGCCAATGACAGAACTGGAAGAGCAAGAGCTATTACAAACACCAGTGGGACCAGATGAACCCCCTGAGATGCTGGAAGCCAGGAGACAAGCTTTCCAACGGCAACAGCAACATCTGCTTAGATCTCGGCAACATCTCCAACAAACCCATAATGACATCAAAGTCATGAAGGAAGAAATAGAGGAGTACGAGAGAAAGCATAGATCTGCCTTAAAACCTACTAGGTTACCCGGAATCGCAAAACCGGAAGAACTGCCGCCAAAAGAAAGGTTCTATAACCCATCTTGGCAAAAGCAGTTAAACGGCAAAGATGCCAAGGGCGAACCAAAAAATACAAAACCGCAGCAGAAAACGCGGAAGCAGCGTTCGCCATCCTAAACAATGATCTGTACTCCAACGGGAAAAAACTCTAGGGGGTGTATGCTTTCCTAGGAAAAGCATTACAACAGCAGCAGCTAGGCCAAGAGCGATCAGGGAGGCTGCATGATAATTCCGCCCTCTGCAAAACAGTTACTTGCGCTGCTGGAGCACCTGGACCGGAAGAACCCGGAGATTCAGATAAAAAAGAGGATCCGAGAAAAGACAAGAAAAACCCCGACAACCGGGACGCAGCGTCTAGAACCGGACCCCATCTCCCGAAAGATGGGTATAAACCACACGATCGGGAAGACAAACACCGGAATGACGGCAAAATAATGCCACCTCCGAGAAACCCAGCTGAAAAAGCTGGAAGATATGATATACCTCACAGACGTGAAAGATCCCGGACACCTCCTAAGGATAAGGAAAGGCATAGAAGCAGAACTCCGCCTAAAGGACGTGAACACGGAAGAGATAGAGATAACCTCGGAAAAGCGCGTCCGCGCAACAATGGAAAAGAAAGGAGCAGATCCCCTTCTGTCCATTCAGCCGGGAGATATTCTGCACACATTGATAGAGCAGAAAAGGATGATCTATACTTTGGTCCTAAGTGTTTTACTGACAGGATCCGAAGGATAACCCTGCATTCTGGCTTCGCCAAAGTTGGTCCAACCTACCAAAAGTATACCGGCAGTACAAACCCGGATACCTGGCTCTCAGATTATTATACAGCCGTCCAAATCAACAATGGGACAGACCTGGAAGCTGTCAAGTTTCTTCCCCTAATGTTGCTAGACGGAGCCAGAGATTGGATCAATGGTTTACCATCAAGAACTGTCGACAGTTGGGATGATATGGCGAGAGTATTCACTCAGCATTTTCGGGGAACATACAAACGCCCAAATAGCATCAACCAGCTGAACCGTTGCACCCAATTTGAGGACGAACCATACGTGGATTTCATCTCCAGATGGACTGCAATGAAGAATAGTTGCTCTGGAGTAACTGACGTACAAGCAATGCATGCTTTCGTCAATGGCCTAAAACCCGGACTTGTACCATTCATGGTTGGTTCTAAACAGCACAAAGATCTCGGATCTATGCTTACAACCGCTAATGAGCATGCTGCAGCCGAAGATGATATCAGAGCAAGAGGAGGCAATATTGAGTCACTGATACTGGCCAAGAAAACCCCTCGTTCTGACAAAAAAGAAACTCCGGAGTCAACAACAAAGCCCAAGGAGGTCAACATAGCCTTTGGAGGAGAAAAGGTGAACAAGTGGAAAGGCCGCAGTCCAGATCCAATCAATTACACTCCCGAAGAATGGGAGAGAATTAAGTCGGAACCCTGCGTCCACCACTCGCAATTTGGGAAACCAACCCACACAAACGCGCAATGCCGGCTAAACAAGCATATGAAAGGCAATGCAGGATCCGGAAATAAGGGGAAGGGTTCCAAAAGGAAACCTGCCAAACAAAAGCCAGAAGCTGAAAAAGAAGACAGTGAATCGGACACTGATGACAAAATCCAGGAACAACAGCGAAAAGGCGAACCCAAATTTCCGAGAGTTGACGGAGAAGCAATGTTAACTTTCCTAGCAACCCCGTCAGCAAAGGTGGCCAAAAGAACACTTCAAGAAATAAACGCGGTTGTTCCGGCAACCCCGAAATTCTTGAAGTACTCCAACACACCGATAATCTGGGATCAGTCTGATCATCCCGGAAATATCCCTGAACCCGGCACACAAGCTCTCGTTGTAAGCCCTATTGTTCAAAACACTAGGCTAAGAAGAGTGCTGATGGATGGAGGATCCAGCATCAATATAATGTATCTGGATACACTGAAGCACTTGAAGATCTCCGAGTCCCAGCTCAACTACAGCAATATACGCTTCCATGGCATTGTTCCTGGCAGGCAAGCACGATCCCTAGGAGAAATTTCCCTAGATGTCACCTTCGGAGACAAAGATCACTTCCGGCAGGAAAAAGTATCCTTCGAAGTAGTGCCGTTCGAGAGCGTGTATCACGCAATACTCGGACGTCCGGCTTTCGCCAAATTTATGGCAAGATCTTGCTATATCTACAACAAGCTGAAGATGCCAGGACCCAAAGGAGGAGTAATCACCATTGCCGGTGATTTCAAGCTGGCAAACGAGTTGGAGAAAGAAAACGCCCTTTGCGCTCAGAGAGTTATAGCAAAGGAGGAACTGAAGGAATTAGCCAAGGAGGTATCGCCGAAAGAAATGCCGGCAGGAAAAGAAACTCGGAAGCCAACAGATAGCTTTAAGGCGTCCGAGAATACAAGACAGGTAATCCTAGATCCCAAAGATCCGACAAAATTCGTCGTCGTAGGGACTGGGATGACTGACAAATAGGAAGGCGAGCTCATCAAGTTCCTCCGTGAGAACTGGGATATTTTTGCCTGGTGTCCAGCTGACATGCCAGGCGTACCCAGGGAACTTGCTGAGCACCAACTCAAGGTTATTCCCGGATCAAAACCCGTCAAACAAGGTCTCCGTCGATTTGACGGAAGAAGACGGAAGGCTATTGGCAAGGAAATTATCCGGCTTTTAGCAGCGGATTTCATCAAGGAAGTAATCCATACTGATTGGTCCGCAAATCCGGTATTAGTGCCGAAGAAAGACACCACTGCTCTTAGAATGTGTATAGATTACACAGGATTGAACAAGTTGTGTCCGAAAGACAGGTTCGCATTGCCGCGAATCGATCAAATAATAGATGCCACTGCAGGCTCCGAGCTTTTATGCTTTTTGGATGCATACTCCGGGTACCACCAAATACGCATGAAAAAGGAAGATCAAATCAAGACTTCTTTTATAACCCCGTATGGGACGTACTATTACATAACCATACCTTTTGGCCTGAAGAACGCAGGTGCAACCTACCAGCGTTGCATGCAACGCTGTTTGCATAGTCAAATTGGCAGAAACGTTCATGTTTACGTGGACGATATCGCTGTCGTAACCAAGGAAAAAGATACACTCCTTGAGGATTTGCGAGAAACTTTCGAAAACTTGCGCACTTACAAGATGAAGTTGAATCCATCTAAGTGCGTATTCGGGGTTCCCTCAGGAAAACTTCCGGGTTTCATTGTTTCCCACAGAGGAATAGAAGTTAACCCGGAAAAGATCAAGGCAATCTTGAACATCTCAAAACCTACATGTGTAAAAGATGTCCAAAGATTGACGGGTTCCGCTGCAGCCGTCAGCAGATTTATCAGTTGGCTGGGGGCTAAAACCTTACCACTCTACAAGCTGCTGAAAAAATTCGACAAAGTCAAGTGGATTGCGGAAGCCTGGGAACGTCTAGAAAGTTATGTACCTTTCCGTACTAAGTTCAATTCTATGTAAACATCTTTTGAGATCATGAAATAAAGTTGTCGGAATGCTGTCATCCGTATTCTTTATAAGTGTAAAGTGTTTCCGCCTCATCTATTTCCCAATGATCTTACAAATTGCTCAACGTTAACCCGAATTGTGCTTGCGTACTCGGCGTTACAAAACTGAATGATTTTTTCAGCCTATTAACGGCTAAGGGAAACTTGAATTGCCTGTGTGCCCAAGTTTCACTTAAAACTTTCCTTGAAATCTCTAAGTCTTATCTGATTGTGTGTGTGTTGGGTTATTGGAACTAGTTAGTAAAAATGCCTTTAGCATGATCCATGTTTCCGAGTTTCAAAACTGCTTGGTTCGTCCCCAGTTACTCGGCATGAAGATTCATATTGCTATTTGAGCCATTTCAAACACTAAGGACAGTTAAAACATACACACCAGAGAACTTAGAAGATAAAGGAATGATAAAAACCCAAAAAACTTGCAAAGAATTTCATAATTTAAACTGCAACAGACGGACGTTTCATTCATACAAAAGAAGCATTACATTTTGGATTACATTAAAAGAACAGTAATGCTCCTATTGTCTATTTTTTCTATCCAGGTTTCAGGTAACCCTTCAAGCATCTGACTCCTCCTCGCTGCTTTCGTCTTCGGGGATTGGAGGAATCTCCGCTTCTGGATAGTTGACGGAGATATTTACCATGGAGGCAATCTGGGTGGCGTGGCCTTTGACTTCACCAAAGATGGTGTTTCGCTGCGTATCCGTGTATCCTTGAGGGACACCGGACGCCATGCGCCAGGATTTAGCACTAGGGTAGTGCATGCGCATGAGGCCAAGAGCCATGCGCGCACCACCCCGTGCAGCGGAGCGAAGGAGAGATTCCTTAGACTCCGCCACCTCCATGATGGCACCCGGAAGTTTTTCAACCTCCGAGCACTCCCCAGATTTTTCGGGAAGAAACTTGTCCACCAGCTGCGTTGCAGCAGCCTTGATCAAATTCCATGTCTCCCCGAAAGCTCGGATGCCTGCAATCCGAGTGCCATCTGGGGTATCGCCTGTTTTTTCCAGTAAAATACCTAAAAAAGTTAGATGGAAAAACAGAGCAAGTAAAACTTGAAAAGACGACAAATGAATAAGAGATTTACCGATGAGCTTGTCGATCTCGGAAACTTCCTCCAGGCGAAGGTTCAGAGCGTCGGTCAAATCCCGAATGGTGGATTTGTCCTTCTCCGCCTGCTCGGAAGCCTTGGAATTAGAAACTCCAAGGGCCAGATTACTGGCTTCCAAGTCTTGTTGTGCTTTCACAAGGTTCTTGTGAAGCTCAACATTCTCCTTGCGGAGAATTTCGGCATTGCCAGAATCTTCTGCTGCTTGTTTAGCCTCAGCTAATGCAGCTGAAAAGCAAGGGAAAAATCCGAGTTAGCCAGCTCCTCGGAAAAAACTTAGGCAAATAATTGAATTGGAAATTTCAGGAGGAAAATGTTTACCTTGTGTTTCCGACAATGCGAGCTTAGCTGATTCCAGCTCTGCTTCCCTTTCTTCAAGAATAGAGAGAAGACTTCTAACTTCTTTATTCTTGATGGTAAGCTTCCTGAAAACTTCCCTGTTGATGGCTTCGGAGGTTTGCTGAAACATAGCAAGGAGAAGAATGAGTACAAAAAGCATCAAAGCAAAAAGCACGCATTTTAATTAATGCTTGGGGGCTAGAGTTATATACCTGGCTCATGCGCTGCAAACCTGCCAAGTTTTCTTTGAACTCTTTCGCGTATTCCGCGAAGAGATTCCCGGCTGCGTCCAAGCCGTCATTGATAGCTTTGAAATCCTTGTCAAAGGTGGGAATTTCCTCGTCGAAAGTCCGAGTTAATTTTTCCACCTCTGGGGCCGCCCTTTCCCTCGTGTCCGGGTCGGACACAATGGGCTGGCTGGGCTCTGGGGGCTTGGTGGTGGGGGCTGCAGTAGGCTCTTCCGCCATCGTGCTTGG
This sequence comes from Alopecurus myosuroides, assembly GCA_028641055.1. Classification (NCBI taxonomy): domain Eukaryota; kingdom Viridiplantae; phylum Streptophyta; class Magnoliopsida; order Poales; family Poaceae; genus Alopecurus; species Alopecurus myosuroides. The sequence goes on along the minus strand of CM054062.1, from coordinate 310,653,802 downwards.
CGTGTCCGAGGCGACGGCAGGAGAAGGTTGGCTGCCTCGGCTGGAAGAAACCTTGTCTTTCTTCAGCTTCTTCGGCTTCAGGGTGGAAGGTGGCAGGCTAAAAACATAAAAACCCGGAAAAGGTCAAAACACCGAAGATGGATGAAAAAAGTTCCCATAAAAGAAAATTCCAGAAGAAAGAACCTGGAGGTGGCGACGGGGATTCCGTCAAGATCGATAATTTCGTCCGAGGAAGTTATCTTCTTGCGCTTGCGTCCACCTGTAGCGGCGGTGCGCAGCGCGTCCAGCTCAGCCTCAGACACCAAGTCCGAGTCTGAAAGATCCTCGAACTGTCGAACAAGCAAGATCAAAATCAGAAGCTAGGAAATCCGAGATAAAATAGAACTGTACCCAAATGACTGAAAAATTACCTTGGGAACCGGATTTTCGGCCGTGTACATTGGCCGACTCTCTGTGTATTGGTCGCGCGATGCGACCAACTGGTTGATGCGCCGCCTAAGTTCCTTTGCGGGCCAATCCTTGGCGGATGTCCGCATCGGATCGTTGACTCTCGTGTATTCACACAGGAAACGGCCGCTGTGGTTGGCTAGTGGCTGGATCCGCCTAATCAGCCAGCATAGAACCATGTCCATGCCGGTTAGAGGCGGATCCATGGAGGTGAGCTTGGCGATGCGCCGCTTGATCTTTAGCAGATCTGGCGGCAGAACTTGGATGGCTTCTGTTCCCCAGTTATCCTGGGGAACGGCGGCGGAGTTCACAAAAGGTGGAACCCCGACGGCCTTTTTAGGAAAAGGCACGTCGGGATGATAGAAGAAAGAACCCGTCCAAAATTTGACGGATTCTGAAGTTTTGATCTTGGGGAACCAATCCTCTCGGAATCTCCGAAGAGTGAAGGATATAGTTCCGCAAGTTGGGAGTGCGCCCTCCGAAGAGTTTCGCTTAACTCCAAAACAGTACATCCAGAAATCTAACCTAGGTTCTAGCCCTAAGTAGCCTTCGAACAAGGCCTGAAAGCCGGCCATGTACAGAATGGAATTGGGGGGAAGATTGTGGGGCTGGATGTTGTAATGAGAGAGAACCTGGAGGAAGAAAGAAGATGGTGGAAGTCCCATACCTCGCAAAAGGTGGGAAGAAAGGAGCACCCTTTCGCCATCTCGTGGCGCGGGTTCGGTTTCTTCTTCTGGCAGCCGCCATTTCTTCTTGAGAACCAGGCCCTCCTTTTCCAAGTTTGGAAGGAGAGCCGGGGGAATACTGCAGGCACTCCAGTTGCCTGCAGATTCCGCTTCCTCGTCCGCTCCGGTGGCGGCGGCAGCGGCGGCCTCCGCGGCGGCGAGTTCGTCGCCGAGGAGCTCGATCTTTTCCTCCGCCGTTTCAGGTGCAAACGGCGGGGTTGTCGCGGCGCTCGATGGCGCAATGTCCGCGGCGGTGGAAGCGTTTTCTCCACCCGCCGCGGAAACCGTAGTCTTCTCCGGCTCGCCGCCGGCGTGCGTCTGCGATCCCGGCTGCGGATCCAGATCGTTGACAAGCTCGTCGATGGCGGTGCGGGTTGGTGACGACGGCGAGGAGGCCATCTTTCGGTGGTGCTTTGCGTTCGGCGTACGAAGGATGCGTGCGTTGGGACAAGGACTTGCTCTCGAGCTCGCGTGCGCGTCAATGGTGTGGGCAGTGAGGGAGTGAGGAAAGTTTCGGAGGAGGACGATGACGGCTATTTATAGCCAGAAATCCGTTTAGATACGTGCCAACGGCTCTTTCGACCGTTGGATGTTCGACGCGTGTCGCTCGCCGGAAACTACGGGAAATATAACGACAGGGGAATGATGGCTATCTCCTCGTTTCCCGTGAGAATCTGTCAGAGATACGTTGCAGGGTTTCCCGCGTGAAACCAAGCGTCGCCTGCGTCAGCATGATTAAAGCGCTGACGTTAGAAGTTCCTTTTCCGCGAAGGATCGCGAGAAGAAAAGCCGGATTTTCATAGTTCCGAGTTTTATGTTACCATCTCCTTCAAAAGGAAAGAAGAAAGAATCAAGACTGCTGAATCAAGATTTCCCGGACAAAATGTATTTGGCGAAAGACGGAGAATCAGAGTTTTGATCCTTCCTGGGGGCTACTGTCGGATATATACTGAATAGGGGTATAGAAGATGGTAGACAAAGAGCCGGACTACCAGGGTGGCCTACGTGGTAATGGGCTTAGGTCCATTGGGCGGCCCAGTAGTCCGACTCGTAGAAGCCGGATTCTAGAAGAACCCGGATCACGGGCCGCGTGATCTGGCTTGGAGGAGAAGACGGATTCCTTACTTTCCAAGTTACAAGCTAAACGTAGTCTTCTAGGTTTCCTGTTCTGTAAGCCCTAATCCGGCTATTATATAAAGCCGGACGGGAGATAGATTAGACAAGTACAAGTTAGACACAAGTTCAAGCTCTACGCAACTCGCCGAGAAGTTCATCCTCGTCGAGTAGCTAGATCTATTCCCTCACATTGTAACCCTGTTATACGGGCTTTAGTCCCAATTAGTGAGAAGTGCAGGAGTAGGTACGCCGTACTGTCGCGACGTACCAAACCTGGGTAAAATCCCGTGTTCTGTGTTACTACGCTATCCCGTTACCCCACGTCTCTACCGTAGTCTCATGGCACCCCCGTCTATGAAAACTACTACGATGTCTCGACAGGCGTGCAAACTATATCTTCACAAAATGGTTTGCGTTCACCTCCTCATCGAAGTGGCCAACTTTCACTGGCCTCCCTTCTTGCCAATAGTACCATCTGTAACCTCTTTACGCAACACTTGGATCCATATGTGACATGATACATGCATCCTGCGGCGGAGGCAGCAGGACCAACAGGGGCCTTGCCCCCCCCTAACATTTGATATTTCTGCCTAGGACCCCGTTTCATTGTGCTAAAGTCTATGCATTTTCCATTCTGGTCCCCCTTATAGTTGTATTTTCCGCTCTGGGCCCCTGATAATTTTTTTCTGGCTCCGACTCGGCATGTATGCATCTACTTCTTCTTTTCATTCCATTTCCGATGATTATATGACAGGCACATTGCATTTGGGGGTCATGTGTCACGTGAGCATCATACAACATTAAGTGTGATAGCAATGGAACTATGGTGACAAGTAGAAGGAAGGCACCCTCTTATCACACCAACCCACATGAGCTTGAGTGTAGCCACGATCCGCTTCGTTCCTAAAATTCAGCGTATTCAAGGATGAAAATAATCCTTTTCTATATATAAATCAACAAAATTTCATCGGACTATTAATAGAAAAAAAATACTATGATGAGCCTAGGTTTAGATGTACTCATTTTCAAAAAGTCAACAAAATTTCATCGGACTATTAATAGAAAAATATCAGAGACATATAGATCCAGTTAAAACCCCCTCATATATATTTTTGTAAACTTACATTATCATTTGCTAAGTTTCACGAAAATGAGAAAATGAGAATGCAAAGACTTAAACCGTGGCATCCTTATTTTGTCATCTTCAACAATGTAATAAAGTGTATTACTTTAATAAAACTTACACGCCTAAGTTTCTAATATTTATGTGCGCGATTATATTGCAATTTCCAAAACTTGCATTTTTTTTTGAAAGTTCTTCTTTACCTAGGTTCCAAAAATCCGTTTCAATTTTTTTACACCGAATTATGTTATGTACCTCCATATATCTCCACTAGTTATTTTGTTTCCACCTTTTTGCAATGGCCTAGTGTTGTCTTCGCCGACATTTGGTCGCTGCACGGCACAACTGAGCATGCTATAGTTTCCCACCTCAACCAAATCCGCCATTATTAACCTTGGCTACATCCATATGCTCTTCTTTATGATCTTTTTCTTTGTCTTGTGTGTGGTAATAGCCGGCGGAAGAGTGAGTACAATGATAGCATGACCGGGGCATGAACGTTGAGAGTGAAATGAGGAGGAGAGGGTCTCGGTACAGATATATTAAAGACAAGTTTAGGATTTGTTTTAAGAAATACGTTGTTCCATCGTTGCTTTCTAATAGGCCGAAAACACCGATGGGAATGGATGCATGGTTAGATATCCTATCCTTATTATCGAATCCGGCTTGATGAACATAATATCCCCATTTGTCACTTTCTCACCATTGAGTGGTCAAAGATTATCAACTTCTGGACTCAAGGCTTAACGTCTTGAACACGCGACAATATCTATACCTCGAGGTCACGAGCAATGGAAAAACCAGGGCACCCTGCATCCATGATCACATTGCTATATTAAGCTCCCTGACCTTCACTCACCAGACACATCCATTGTTGTTCTTCAACTTCATGGTCCTAGGGGAGAATAAACCACCTGTGACCTAACCATGATAGGAAGACAGGGGAGATGGAAAATACCCCTAACTGATGTACAAACTATATCTTCACAATATGGTTTGCGTTCACCTCCTCATCGGCCAACTTTCACTGGCCTCCCTTCTTGTCAATAGTACCATCTATAACTTCTTTACACAACACATTGGATCCATATATATGACATGATATATGCATTTAGTGGCGAAGGCAACATGACCAACAGGGGCCTTGCCCCTCCCCCTAAGATTTGATCTTTCTGCCTAGGACCGTGTTTCATTGTGCTAAAGTCTATGCATTTTTTCCATTCTGGCCCCCCTTATAGTTGTATTTTTCGCTCTGGATGTGTGATGATTTTTTTCTGGCTCCGGCCCTCCATGTATGCATCTACTTCTTCTTTTCATTCCATTTCCGATGATTGTATGAGCGGCACATTCCATTTGGGGGTCATGTGTCACGTAAGCATCATACAACATTTAGTGTGATAGCAATGAAACTATGGTGACAAGTAGAAGGAAGGCCCCCTCTCGTCACACCAACCCACATGAGCTCGAGTGCAGCTACGTACTACCCGCTTTGTTCTTAATCATGAGCATCATCCATAAATAACTTGCACACATGATCTCCAAGGATGTAGAAGTGAGATTAGCGAGATCACTGGGATAATGCAAATTAGATTGCCCCCGACCAAATTTTTGTTATCCCATCTATCCCGCCATCCCACTTTCCACATCCCAAATATTGATCTCATTAAACCTACTGCGCATCAACACACATATCCGAGAATTATCACAATTTTTTTTATCCTAACATAGAGGGCCGCGGTGGTAGCACCATTGTTGCCGTGGGGTAAGGGGCTGTCACAATTGATGTTTTTTTCGGGTCTGGCTCAGGATGCTTTAAGCAGCGTGGCAAATAATACCCCGTGCAGGCATCCAAACGGCTATTACCTGCATCTGGCGGGCCTTGACACGGGTAACGGAAGATGCCTAGATAAAGTGCCGACATGTAGTGTAACCAGTCCCTTTCAGCCCTGGCGACTACCACGTGCTGCATCAACGTCGTCCCGGATCAATCCATAATGAAAACGCTCGCCGAAATGGCGCTCGAGTGCTTGACCAAACCAAAGTGGGAGCTGGCTGGGTCACGAAACTCATGGTACGCTACTTGTGAACTGAAAAAAGTAAAATAAACTCATACTCCAGGTTGCTTCCGGCTGCAACGCATATTCGAGTGTGGTAGCTAGCTGGGGTGGTGGCGTGGTGGACTTGGACCAAGCCCCTGGACGCGTGGAGACGGGCACATCATCACGCGACACCACGAGCCGGGTCGCGCCGTGCGCACGAACCAACCTCTGAACCAAGCCAAGCGAGCCGAGTCTTGCCCGCGCCGCTCGCGTTTATTTCCTGCCTCGCTCGCCCCCTGCCCTCCCCTGTCTCTCGTCTCGTCTCGCTCGGCTCGCCACCGACGACGCGCGCCACCCCCAAAAATAGGCGCCGGATCGCCGGGCGAGGGCCACGGAGCGAGCGAGCGAGCCATGGGCGTCCAGCCGACGCCCGCGAGACGGGAGCCGGAGGCCTGCCACGCCTTCCCTCCCTTCCTCGCCGGCGGGGGCGCCGCCATGCCGGAGGTGGAGCACTCGGCGTCGCCGCCGCCCATGTCCTCCTGCGGCCGCTACATCCTGCACCGGGTCTGCAGGTTCGACACCCTCGCCGGCGTCGCCATCAAGTACGGCGTCGAGGTAACCAAACGACCCGCCCGTCTCCCCCTCCCCCGTCCCCGTTTTCCGTCCGTCCGCGGGTCTCGCCGTTCCTAACCGGGCCGATTGGCTTCGTATTCTTCAGGTGGCCGACGTGCGGCGCGTGAACGGCCTCACCGCCGACCTGCAGATGTTCGCGCACAAGACGCTGCGGATCCCGCTCCCCGGGAGGCACCCGCCCGCCGCCGCCGCACCCCATTCCCCTCGCTCCTCCTCCCCGCCCGCCAGGTACATTCCCATCCCGTCCCTTCCCTTCTCCGTATCTCTTTCCTTTTTTTTTATTTTCCCTTGATGATGATTCCGTTACAAGTTTATTAAGATAGGAGATTACGTCGTCCAGTATCGGAGTAGTTTCCTTCCCAAGCGTCAGACTTGCGTGCTCGGAACCTCACGTAATCCCATTCACCCCCTTCCTCGTCTCGTGTGAACGCGTGACCGACTAGCTCTGAACAATTCATTCGTTCCTGGTGGAAAATTCAGCTTCGAATTGGCACCGACTTCTACTATTTTCCTCCTAAACTAAATGCGTAGTGCTGATTCGGCGATGTCCCACCAGGGGAAGCAGGTCAAATTCGAGCGAGGTTGGTTGGCAGGTTCGGCTGAAATCCACACATAGTCACACGAACCAGCTGGCTCATACAGTCACACTCCCAGCCGCTATTGAGTTTGACAGTGAGGCACTCTATTGACACTTAGTGCCTGCCAAGTGCTTTTTCTGAACCTTCCAAAGTGGTCTTCGCCCACTAACGTACACACATAGTGGTGCGAACATCCAGAGAAAGTCGACGCGGAGAGAAAATTAGATCTTTCTTGCGCGTTGACAGGTAGATGTTCGCCTCCACATGCTTCCACCACTCACACCGCCCAACGCCCACACTTGTTAGATTCTTCACGGACACACCGCCCAATGCACACCCACACTTGCTATATTCTTCACGGACACATGTCCTGCGCTCGGCATGGCTACAAAGATCACAGATGAACAAATCATGGCACCGACAAGCCAAGGCGGACACACATGAAGCGCTGATACTATTCTATATGCATTCTTAGTACTTATTTCCCTACCTGGCATTTCTAGTTTAATGGTGGCACCATGTGATGCCCATTGGCATAACGCTGAATACTGTGCTCCGAGTCTGAACCTCAGTGGACTTCTCTGCTGGTACACATGAATCTGGAAATGATGAGTGGACCTCCTTGCTGGCACACTTCAATGCTCTGTCTGCAATGACAATATGATTTTCTTTCAGGGAGTGGACCACGCGCCGGCCACCTAAAAATGGTGCCATGGATCCGTTCCCGAAGCCGCCGAGGAGCACGGTTTCGTCATCCATGAGCCTGTTGCAGGGGTACTATGGCCTCGCGCCAGCTCCCGAGCGAGGATCCGTTCCAGCGGATGAAGGCACCCAAATGGCGGCAACTAATAAAGGTAAGGTCATCACTGTTTTTGCTTGGATGATGAACACTGGCTCTCTCTGTGATACGCCAATTTATTATGAATGTCAATCATCCTCCAGGTGAGCACAGAAAAGCTAGGAGCATTTCGACAGGCTTCCCTATTTTAAACGGGGATGGGAGCTGGGAGACTGATGATGCCGAAAAGCCAATAAGGCGGCACCAGAAAGCCGATCTCGAGCTGACAACATGGGAGGGCAATAGTGGTGGCATGTTGGCGAGGACCACCGGGCAAGGTTTGGCGCTGAGGCCAAAGTCGGGGAATCGACCAGACATGAACAGCAGTCAGCAAGACCTTGTAGCGGCCGGGCTGGTGCCTTCCTATGGTGATGGCCTCGTAGCAGTCAGGAAATCATCCAGCACCCCAGAGTTCCAAGATTCAGACAACAGCAACATTGCTTCAGCGTGGCTGAGGAGCAAGTGGAACCTGAAACCAGATGCCTTCACTCTGCCTCTCCAGATCATGCTCTTGGACAGCCTCCCGAAGCCTCTCTTCGACAACCTTCCGAAGCCCATTGCTGCGTGGAGAAACAAGGCTGCCAGGGATTAATTAACAAGGTCCACAGCTCATCTCTGTGCCCCTTATAATTTATCGGTGGCTGCTGGTGATCTTAGTCCTGGTCCGGGAAGGGCCTGAGAAGTTCGTTTACATGGTCGCGGAGTTCGGCTTGGACACTGACCATTGCAGACGAGATGCACACTTCTTTTGTAACCCCCAAAGATGACGCCGAAAAGACAGTGTTGAATGATACAACGATACATTAGCCCTACATACATAGTGTACCGAAACGTGCCGCGCCAGAGCGGCGGTTTGTTTCCTTTTTATGAATTCTGTAGCTTGGTACTGAGGCCTGGGGTATTGTTTTTCTTTGTACGAGATGCAGAACTGCAGATAGACAGCATATATATAGTACCAAAGGGGGAAACGAGAAGCAGAATGTGTACACTAATGAACAAAACGGCTTTGTTAGTGCATATGTATTACCTATTAGCTGTGAATTTGTGATCACAACTCTGTTCTTCGAAAATGTTACTAGCTGTTACTGTTGCCCGTAGTGCCACTGCCTGACAAATTCTGTAAAATCGACACGGGTGATCCGGAGACTTGACGCGAAGCACATTCTTAGCTTAACAATACAAGTTCATGAACCTGTCATGGCAAATCATTTTACCCAAATGACACTAGCTAGTAGCTAGTGTTCCATCAATAAAGAAAACCACATTTCAATACAACGATCACATCACTAACATATAAAGATATCGTGATTCCTTCACCTTAACCAATCCTTTATACTTTGCCATGCTCCCGGGCTCCTCTTTTCCTTGCCTTCCCTTTCCCAACAGTACCTTAGTTCTTCACGAGTAACAAAGAATCTGCTCCGGAACAGCTTCTCAAACACAACGAGATCCTTGGTTTGAGAACCCATGTTGGCCCACTCTTCATCGCTATAGTCAGAATAACAATTGGTACCACAACAAGGGGATTTGCCTTCCCTGATCATCTTCTCATTGAACGAGTCGATAGACTCAGCGGTTGCCTTGAACAACTGGTACCGCCGGGCCTTCTCCCATCTCGTCCAGTACCTACGGCTGTGCTCCTTCATCCATGCCTCGAACCGGGCCTTCATGGCTGCCTCCTTCCTCGCCTTCTCCACATCGTTGTCCATGTCCTTCTCCACGTCATTGCTAATGTCCTCCTTCCTCACTTCATCCAAGTTGATGTTCATGGCTGAAACATTCTTAGCCTCTTTGGCAGTGGGTTCGTCGTGTGCTGGAATCATGCCGACTTCATTGAAAGCATTCAAGAACAGTGTTCCACCAATGGCAGATACGATGCCACTGATCACCACCAGTATATGCTTGTGCTGCCTGATGAAGCTGCTCCCGCCACGAGCGGCGTTAGCATGGAGCAGCCGTGACGACGACCTCCACATTGAGCCTGGCGCTGCGCTCTTGCGAAAGGTCTCGCGCGGAAAGAGGCCCCCCGCGGAACCGAAAGTCCCATAGCTCTGTGGATATCCAGCGACACTATCCGGGGATCTTGCCGCCGCGGTCCTGCTCCAGATCTGGCGCGAGAAGAACCTCCCAACAACATCATCGTTCCGGAGTGCCCTCGCAGGTCCTGCCGAAAACCATGCCGCCGCCTCGTCTGGACCGCAGATCCGTCGAGACAGTGAACGTCTTACGACGGCAAGCGACATGGCTACGGTCTAAGTTAGGGTTTGGAAGCGGGATGCCCAATGCCGCGAGAGGAAAGAGGCGAGGAGACGGATGCCACGATGTATAGCTGAGTTTGTTCTTAAGGTTTTTTTTTTCCTGGATTACCGTCTTTTTTTTTTTGAAATTAAGGTCATTTTATTGCCCCACTTCGACTTTTGAATGCTTATTATGTTCCATCGGCCTAAGCGAGGCCAACTTAGATTTTTTTTTTAGAACTCTGAACTCTTTATTAATCATCAACAAAAATGTTTACAGGAAAATTCAAGCCCTCGGGGCCTATCTCCTAGCCAAGCATAGCGACGGGCTGCGAGCGCGGTCGCAAAGCGTGCTAAACTATGAGTTTCGGCGTTAGCCCTCCGGCTCCCACCACGAGCAGCGTCAGCATGGAGTAGCCGTGACGACCTCCACATGGAGCCTGGCGCTGCGCTCTTACGAAAGGTCTCGCACGGAAAGAGCAACCCGCGGCCCCATAGCTCCTTGGAGATCCACCGACGCTATCCGGGGATCTTGCCGCCGCGCTCCTGCTCCAGATCCGGCGCGAGAAGAACGTCCCAATAACACCAACGTTCCGGAGTGCCCTCGCAGGTCCAGCGAAAGACCATGCCGCAGCCTCGCCCGAGCCGTAGTTCCGACAAGACAGTGAACAGCTCACGACGGCAAGCGTCATGGCTACCGTCTATGTTAGGGTTTGGAGGAAAATAATTTTACGGGACATGGTCTATAAATTCATCACGTGGATCAACTCCAGCAATTGACAGGTGACATGCGCGACAGTTTAGATTTAAAAATTGACATTTATTTTTTTTTCTCTACTACCCATGTGTCAATTGCTGGATTTGGTCCCCATTGATGAATTTATAGACCAGGTACTATAAAATTATTTTCCGGGTTTGGAAGCAGATGCCTCAAGAGGGGAGAGGCGAGGAGACGGATGCCACGATGTATATCTGAGTTTTCCTTTTTTGAAATAATAACCACTTAGCAACAGATGGGGAGCTTAGTACAAGTGAGTAGGGGCCACCGAAACTTTTAGGGAAGGGCTTAGGTGGAAATATTTTAGCACTTTGCCCCCTAGACATTAGTAATTTGGCATTCGCCTCCTCCCTCCCCCCCCCCCCCGAATTTCTGGCAAGCTCCGTCAGTTCTTAGCAAGCCGCCTCATTAAAAACATTTCAATCCGCTTACATAACCTGATAAGAAAAGTGTGTAACAAACTTGCTGCTCCGAATTCAAACAACGGTTACATCGTTTATAAGACTATCTAAAGTAAAGCTAGGAGGGTCATCTGCCTAATTACAAGAACTTTTATGAGAGTGAGCAAAACTAGCTATCTCGTGTGCCACTTGGTTTGCTTCTTTCGAACGGTGTTCAAAGCCAACCTTTTCTATCGAAGAAGCAAACTCAACACAGTCGGCGTCGATGGATGATGATTCATTCCACCACCTTGATTCATCATTGCAGCTTTGAATTGTTTTCAACGAATCAGTACTGGTTACAATGTTGTTAAGACACCTTTTGTTTGCAAAGGATAGACCCTCCTTCATCGCCATTGCCTCCGCTATAATTTCTGAGGTGACATAGGGTAGGAAAATACAGGAACAGTGATAAATGTACATTCATAGTCTCGTACAATCGCCCCGGCTGCACCTGCATTCCTGTCAGCATAAAAGGAGGCATCAACATTAAGTTTTAGCGGTCTCGTCTGAACGGACAACGACGTCGCCTAGAGGGGGGGGGGGTGAATAGGCGATTAAAACTTTTCCGGTTAAGACTTGCTAAATGCAGAAATAAACTAGGTGTTTAAATTAACAAGCATACAACCTAAATATTATATGGTCAACTAGGTGCACCAACAAGTTATGCTAAGCCAGACAAGTAACAAGGTGATAGCAAGATATATAACTTCAAGTGCGAAGGCTATCACAATGTAAATTGCATAAGTAAAAATCTCGGTATAGAAATAACCGAGGCACACGGAGACGATGATGTATTCCCGAGTTCCTCCCACAAGGGGAGTACGTCTCGTTGGAGGGGTGTGAGCTCGCCACAAAGGGCTACTCAACGCCACAAAGGCCTCACCCTATTCTCCAATGAACCCCGCCATAAAGGCCTAGTTCACCTTCCACTATTGGCAACCTTCAAACCCGAGGCACGCATCCACAACTTAATTGGAGGCTCTCGGTGTCACCACAATCTTGGGGCACACATCCACAACTCAGTTGGAGGCTCCCAAGAACACCACAAGTCGTCTAGGGTCCAAGACCCAAGAGTAACAAGCTCACAATCTTTCACTTCCACGAATCCTCGTGGAGAGACCAAAGCGATGCAACCGATGCAAATGGCAATAACACAAGTGCTCAAATCCTCCACTCTCAAATTCCAACAAAGCAACAGATACTTATGGGGAAATAAGAGAGGAAGAACAATGGAGAAACACCAAGAACTCCAAGATCAAGATCTACAAGGTTTCCCTCACTAAGAAGAAGAATGGATTGGTGGAAATGTAGATCTTAGATCTCCTCTAACTTCTCCCTCAAAGATATGCAAGAATCATTGGAGAGATTGAGAGAGGAGAAACCTTTCCAAAGTCAACAATGGTGGAGAGAGAGAGCAAAAATGGGCTGGGAAAGTCTTGGGGACTTTGGGGAAGAAAGCCCCTTAAATAGGTGCTAAAAAACTAGCCGTTTTCCACCTTTTCCGTCCATTCCGGAATGGCCCGGAATGATTCCGGAGTCCGGAATGGCCTGGAGTCGATTCCGGAGCGATTCCGGATGGCAACAGAGCATTTTCCCGTTGAGGTCGGAATAATTCCGGATGGTCCGAAATGGACCGGAATAATTCCGGATTGCAACAGTGTGACTGAAAACCGATACGAGAAATGCTATAACTTTTGCATATGGACTCCGTTTTCGACGTTCTTCGGCTCGTTGAAATCACAACGACGAGCACTACAAGAATATTCAGAGAAATATCATTGTACATAAATGAAAGATAAAACCAAATGGGTAAAGGTTTAGACCTCTCAAATAGGAACACCCGGTAAAACCTCCAACACGAAAACACACATAACTTTTGCGAATGAACTCCGAATTAGGTGAATCCAAATGGGTTGGAAAGGTAGTAACAAGGACTATCCAAACAAAAAGTAATGGATAAGTTACCACACATGGAAGATGTGGAAACATTCTCAAAGCTGAACCGGATATTTTCACCACCGAAAACGCAACAAATTTTTCTTACCAAAACCGTTTCGATAAACCTTGGCTTGCCATGAAGATCACGACAAGCACTAAAACCCAAAGGAGATAAAAGCCAAATAAGAACCAAGAAATATGATATGCAAGTATGCAAAGGTTTGAGCTCTCCACAACAATTCGATCATGTTACTCACTTGAGAGCCCCTCTTGATAGTACGGCTATCTATCCTATAACCCGGTCTCCCAAAGACACGAGACCGGTAAAATAGAAAACCTATCAAAATTATACCTTTGCCTTGAGCATTCCACTTGAGATAGATGATAACGATCTTGACTCTCTCAAGTTGGATCTTCTTTCTTGATCGTGCTTGCTAGCACAAGCTCCACTTGATGAAGACTTGCAAGTTGCTCCCCCATACACCATTATGGGAGAGACTAGCTCCCCCATACACCATTATGGGAGAGACCCTTCTCGGCAAATCTTCACAAGGCCACAATCTCCAAAAGGGTGGCAAGCATAAATCATAGGATATCTTCTAGATGCTTCACTTGAGCTTCCACGTCAAGCTAGATGACGAACACCGCTTGACGACGACATAGACCACGACTATATGAAATCTTCCTTTTGGTTCATGCCCATGGAAAGATATCTAACCACACATAGAGATTCCAAACACACATATATGGGTTAGTTCACAAAGCTATATTTACAATTGCTTACCATACCATGAGATACACAATCCCACTTGGTATATCTTGTAGCTTTGTGTGTTGATCACTTGCTTGATCAACCTTGTATCTTTGCTTCTCACTTCAAATGATGATGTCTTGAAGATGATAATGAAAGATCACCTAATACTTTTCTTCAAGACACACTATCAATAAGCTCAACTCAAACCATGACCATTCCTCATATAAATCCTTGAATGTAACAATGGTCATCAAGGAAGCTAATAGAGTTCAACACATGAACTCCATTATTTCCTATGGACAAGATCTACAAAGATAACTTAATGCAAACATTAGTCCATAAGGATTGTCATTAATTACCAAAACCACATATGGGGGCACCATGCACTTTCAGTCTCCCCCATTTTGGTAATGGATGACAATCCCTTTTTACGAGGGTTTACATGATGAATTAGGCAACCATGCTAAACTAAGAGCAAGGATGCAATAGCATGGAAATGCAAATGCTTAAGAACAAAACTAAAGCATAAACCAAATTCCCTTAAACCCTCTAAACTTCTCCCCCATTGGCATCCATTGCCGAAATGGGCAAAAAGATTAGAAGGCCAATATAGTAAGAGCACCCCCATAATGTATGCATACCTCATGATATGAGTGAAATCATGTGCATATATCCAACTATGAAAAGATGGAGGGAGATCAAACTATATTGAGGATCCAAAAATTTACAAGTAATGTCAAATTGAAGGATACTTTCACAAAGAAGAAACCAACCAAAGGATCCGAAAAACCGATTGACCAAAATCAATATTTTGATAGGATCAACCAAGTGTTCTAGACAATCAAGAGGGAACTCCCCAATGTACATGCACAATGTTAGGTTTGAATTACTATATAATGTGCACAACATGGACTCATCACACCCTTATAGATAATTTTGAACACAAACAAGAGCAAGAGAAAAGATTTGAAATGAAGCAAAGCAACTTGCAAACAAACAAAAGTTGAGCAATTAAGATCAAGAAGAGACAACTAAAGACTTACTCAACCGAAATAGATGGGTGTGACTAGGAAAAACATTTTTAGGAGACTAATAGGATGATAAAATCATCAACATAGTTTTTTAATAAAGGAGGCACAAAGTGCACATCATGTCTTTCCCATACACACAAACCAACAAATGATAGAACACATAGGTTGACAAGCTTATTAAGATGCAAAAGGAATACCAAAAGAAAAGCAAAACTTGTGCCTTTTAGGAACCACCAAAGAATATAAAGCAATAAAACATGGTCATTAAAGAAAAAGAATATCAATTAAAGATCTAACTATTGCCGTGTGTATAAGTTTCTAAGTGGACACCAATCACAAAGATATATATCCACAAAGAAACATGCACACACAAAATAGGTACAAAGGTGAGGAACATGATATCCAAGAGAGGTTCATAAATATACCAATAAGATTTTTGCTTGAAAGCAAAGCACTAAGCTTAGTTTTATCTTAAAGGGATATATATGAACAAGTCAACAAACTCATCAAAGCATCACAAATATCACAAGGGAAAAGGGATAGTTGAAATGCTTCGAGAAAGGTAACACGTATCACAAAAAGATTCAAATGGTTTTTGAGAATCCATCAATATTGCATATGAGAGACTTCAAGTAGAAGTTGCTAGTTTAATATACTTGGTATTGGTGAATCATGAATATTATTATAAATATCCCCTTAGTATGTAATCATCCCGGCTTACTCATAGTTGCAATAAAGATGATTTTGATAAGAAATTTGCTAGAACCAAATGAAATGCAACAGAGGGAAATCATGACAAGAAGCAACCTGCACAAGGTTGAAAGCTAGAAATGTATGCATGGAATAGATACTTGTTACCGAGGCGACATTGGTGATGAAGAGGATGCGAATTCATTATTCATCGTAGCTTGACTCCTATAATACCATGGTGAGAACACCTTCCTTATGAATGGAGCAAGCAACCAAAGTATCTCCATTGTACCTAAAAATAAAATTCAAGTACAAAATGGTACCCAAACTCATTGGGTCCAAAGTAGTTAGAACAACTACAATACATAGGACAAAATCCACATAAATATGTGCATATTAATATGAATTTGCATTTCATGCACATCTTAGCCATTTAGGATTTGATGGAGTTTATCATATGTATTGGATCAACTAAAGTAAGCATGCCAAAAGATATACATAGTAAATATGCATGCACAAAACTTTCAAGAACCAAAACAAGATACAAATTGGACAAGGAACCAATTAAACCAATAAGAGTGAAAAGAAAGAGAATTGTCCAAATTATATCAAGACCCAAATCAACACATGATTGAGGAAACCAAATAGAGAATATACCAAAAAAAACATCAAAGAATAAACAAACCCTCTACACTTTTCATGATAACACACAAAGTACCAAAATGAAAAAAATGTTCGTCTTCCAAAGAGACAAGTCATTGGGATAAAATACAAATTTAAAGACAACAAGTGTTCAAACGCATATAGGATAGTTCCTCCAAGAAAAGTGCAATATTTACGATCTTGCATTTGAATAAAAAATGCACACAATGGAATCATTACTCTCCATATATAATATTCAAACACTAGTCATGTTTAAATAAAAACAATTAGATTCAATACCAATATAAAGAACGGTGATCTACTCAATGTAGGATAGCTTTCCCAAGAATAGTGCAACCCAAAGAAGTATGACTTTGAACATAAGTGCACAAGTATGGGATCATTGCTTTTCCTACCACAAGAAAGAACAACACAAATTTTGAGTAGAGCAAGGAAGACACAAGGGAATTAAACCAAACAAAACATGGGCAAGAAACAAGGAATTTTTGAGCAAAGGCCAAAGTAAATATGATCAATAAACTTACCACAAATTATTATCACTTGTCAAGGACAAGAGATGTAGGGAGATATTTCTTGGTGGTATATTTGTTCACAATCATATTCACAAAACATAAGAATGTGGTAAAAGATAGGAATACTAAAAAAACATGCTTAGAAAGAGATTCTCGAAGGCTTCAAATAAAACCCGAAAATGCAAGGCAACAAGAAACTCTCTTACAAACAAGATACCAAAGAAGAGAGACAAAAGATATTTTAAGCAAATATGGAACTTGTTTGAGCAACATGCCACTTAGGAACAAGATAACTAGAATATCAACTCTAGGTGGCAATACCTAACATGTTCACATTTTCTAGGCTTGTAATATGCACATAGCTTATTACTCCCCCATAATGTGATAATCCATTTTTTAACAAGAGGCAAAGAAAATAAATCCAACTAGAGAAAGTTAATGTACATTGGAATTTGAATTTCTCATGAGAAAGATATACCACATAGAGACAACATAACATTGATATATCAACACTAAGTGGTTTTCCTCATGTACACACATTTTAGGATAGTAAAGTGACAAGATCATATTAATCCCCCACAATGGGATAGTCCATTAATCTCTCAAAGAGCCAAATAAAATAAGCAAGAATTGCAATGAAGGCTCAACACAAAGCACACAAGTACATGGAGTGAAAACCAACAAACATAACTAGATTACTCAAGATAGGTAAGTAGTAAGCACAACATGTACAAACACATGATAGAAACAAAACTAACATATGCAAGGGAGAATGCAACTTTCAAAGAATATATGAATTAGATACAAGTTACCGCAAGAAGGAACATTGGATAAGAGATATATATAATCCACATGACTTGGCTTGTGGAAATATAAATGATGAAGATCCCTTAATTCTTCATGAGATACCCAAGTCTCCAATGCCCTCCACCAACACCTATTGATCAAGTTTGAGCTTGTTGGTCCCCAACAAAGTTGGGTCCTAAGAGGTTAGTCACAATAGGTTTGGCAACCCAAATGGTTCTTTTCTTGACACCACTTTGAGTACCAACAAACTTGGCAAACACATTGCCCACATTATCCTTCCGAATGGAATAAACATCATCAACAAGGATAGGGTTGGATAATGAACCGTTAGTGCATGAAGAAGCAAGGTGTCCCTTCTCACGGCAAAGGTAGAAACATCGACTCTTCTCTTTCTTCTTAATATGCTCCTCAACTTGAGGAGCATTGGCTTGAGTCTTCTTAGGAGGTGGTCGTTGTTCAACTCATGGTTGAGCATGAGATTGAACAAGAGGCCGCTTCCCTAGTTGCTTCTCACTTAGAGACTTCTTCTTCAAAGGGCAAGATCTAACATGGTGCCCTTCAATCTTGCACTTGAAGCAAATAATCTTGGCCGTATCTTTTACTTGTTCTTGGCCCTTCTTATTGTCAACCTTGGACTTGTTATTGATATTGGAGTTGAATCCAAGTCCACTCTTGTCATTGGGAAGTCTTCGCACTCTCAACATCTTGTCAAGGGTGGAACTCCCTTCATGACTCTTTTCCAAGTCTTTCTTCAAAGAAATGACTTGGGCCTTGAGCTCTTTAATTTCCTCTACATGGTTAGAATCAACACAAGAGCTAGAGGAAGTAGATGCTTCATTGTTAGAGCAACAAGGCAAGGAAAGCAATTCATTACAAGATGTAGAAACATTATGGGAGGATGAATTACCAATACAAGCACAAGTCAATATAGCATTACTAGAAGATATTGTGCTAGTACCCACATGAGGCTCACAAGATGTTACCTTTGTAGACATAGCCTCAAGAGCTAACTTTATCTTGGTATGGGATGCTAGAAGATCCTCATGAGAACTAGATAGCTTTTCATGAGTTTCTTCCAATTTCCCACACTTGCTAGTCATCAACTCAAGTTGAGCCCTTAGCTCAACATTATCCTTCAAAATAGATGCTTCACAATATGTGGAGTTAGTAGCACAAGCATCATTAGAAATAGAAGAAGACAATTTGGCAAGCTCATTATTCAACCTAGAGTTTTCCTCAATTAGATTAGCATTGCCAACAAAAAATTCAACCTTTTCACTTTCAAGCACTTTATATTTAGCATTAGCATGTTCACGTGCTTTAGTGAGATAGGCTATTTGTTCATTATAGAGCTCCTCAATAGATTCAAGTTTCTCCTCAAGAGTAACTCGGAGCTCATGCTCTTCCTCAAGAGACACAGTGAGGGATGCCTTTTCATCGGCATCACTTCTTTCAATCTCACCTTTCTTTTCAATGATTTTAGATCTATTAATAGCAAAAGCCAATATTTCACCCAAGGGAGTGATTGCTTTACTACCTTTAGGGAGATCAAGAAGAACCAACTCACACTTCTCCATTAAAGAGACCTCATCCTCAAGCTCACCATAAAATATATCCTCATCCTCATCATCACAAGATGTAGTGGGTTCCAAAGGTGGAGATACCTTTGAATCCCTAGCCATAAGGCACACATGAGAAATGGATAACGAAGATGAATATTGACTTGAAGCACCAATAAGGTCCATGTCTTGTTCCACCACAATATGGGATTCCTCTACATTGTTAGCCACACAAGTACTAGAGGAAATGGAAGCATTGTTTTCATGAAAACAAGACATAGGAAGCATATCATCATGAGATTTAGTTAAACAACTATTACATGATATGCAATAACTATCAACAGTAGCATGTATGGAATTTTGAGTGCTACAAGATATTAAGTCCAAAGATAGATCATTGCAATGGGATGGAGATGAAGTATAGTCAATATCAAATTCACTATCCACAATGCAATTTCTATCACCACTCACCATATCATTACCTTGGGACAAATCACATGTTGGTGGAGTGGAGAAAGATGTGAAATCATCACGGCCGGAAGTGGATGGAGAACAATCATCCTCAATAATGTTGGACACATCATATATTTCTTAAAGTTTTGTCCATAGCTCATGAGCGTTCCGAAAAGGCATGATTGAATCAATAACTACATCGCTCAAAACACACAAGAGACCATTAGATACAAGAGTATCGAGATAAGAGTTTTCCTCATCCTCTAAAGATAAATCTTGAGAATCCTTTGGAGGAGGAAAATCCATATCTACAATTCTCTTAACATACTTTGGACCCATGTCCGTAAGAAAATTAAGAATGCGAATTTTCCAAACATCATAATTTCTACCATAGAATATAAAAACGGGATCATGCTCTATTTCTCTAAATGACATCGTACTCTCTAGGATGTAAAGCCTAATAAAGAGAGACGAGGCTCTGATACCAATTGAACGGACAACGACGTCGCCTAGAGGGGGGGTGAATAGGCGATTAAAACTTTTCCGGTTAAGGCTTGCTAAATGCGGAAATAAACTAGGTGTTTAAATTAACTAGCATACAACCTAAATATTATATGGTCAACTAGGTGCACCAACAACTTATGCTAAGCAAGACAAGTAACAAGGTGATAGCAAGATATATAACTTCAAGCGCGAAGGCTATCACAACGTAAATTGCATAAGTAAAAATCTCGGTATAGAAATAACCGAGGCACACGGAGACGATGATGTATTCCCAAGTTCCTCCCACAAGGGGAGTACGTCTCGTTGGAGGGGTGTGATCTCGCCACAAAGGCCTACTCAACGCCACAAAGGCCTCACCCTATTCTCCGATGAACCCCGCCACAAAGGCCTAGTTCACCTTCCACTATTGGAAACCTTCAAACCCGAGTCACGCATCCACAACTTAATTGGAGGCTCTCGGTGTCACCACAATATTGGGGCACACATCCACAACTCAATTGGAGGCTCCCAAGAACACCACAAGTCGTCAGGGTCCAAGACCCAAGAGTAACAAGCTCACAATCTTTCACTTCCACGAATCCTCGTGGAGAGACCAAACCGATGCAACCGATGCAAATGGCAAGAGCACAAGTGCTCAAATCCTCCACTCTCAAATTCCAACAAAGAAACAAATACTTATGGGGTAATAAGAGAGGAAGAACAATGGAGAAACACCAAGAACTCCGAGATCAAGATCTACAAGGTTTCCCTCACTAAGAAGAATAATGGATTGGTGGAAATGTAGAACTAGATCTCCTCTAACTTCTCCCTCAAAGATATGCAAGAATCATTGGAGGGATTGAGAGAGGAGAAAGCTTTCCAAAGTCAACAATGGTGGAGAGAGAGAGAGCAAAAACAGGCTGGGAAAGTTTTGGGGACTTTGGGGAAGAAAGCCCCTTAAATAGGTGCTAAAAA
This sequence comes from Alopecurus myosuroides, assembly GCA_028641055.1. Taxonomy (NCBI): domain Eukaryota; kingdom Viridiplantae; phylum Streptophyta; class Magnoliopsida; order Poales; family Poaceae; genus Alopecurus; species Alopecurus myosuroides. Next base: position 310,632,980 of record CM054062.1, on the reverse strand, counting down.
ACTAGCCGTTTTCCACTTTTTCCGTCCATTCCGGAATGGTCCGGAATGATTCCGGAGTCCGGAATGGACCGGAATGGCCCGGAATCGATTCCGGAGCGATTCCGGATGGCAACGGAGCATTTTCCCGTTGAGGTCGGAATAATTCCGGATGGTCCGAAATAATTCCGGATTGCAACACTGTGACTGAAAACCGATACGAGAAATGCTATAACTTTTGCATATGGACTCCGTTTTCGACGTTCTTCGGCTCGTTGAAATCGCAACGACGAGCACTACAAGAATACTCAGAGAAACATCATTGTCCATAAATGAAAGATAAAACCAAATGGGTAAAGGTTTAGACCTCTCAAATAGGAACACCTGGTAAAACCTCCAACACGAAAACACACATAACTTTTGCGAATGAACTCCGAATTAGGTGAATCCAAATGGGTTGGAAAGGTAATAACAAGGACTATCCAAACAAAAAGGAATGGATAAGTTACCACACATGGAAGGTGTGGAAACATTCTCAAAGCTGAACCGGATATTTTCACCACCGAAAACGCAACAAATTTTTCTTACCAAAACCGTTTTCGATAAACCTTGGCTTGCCATGAAGATCACGACAAGCACTAAAACCCAAAGGATACACAATCCAAATAAGAACCAAGAAAGATGATATGCAAGTATGCAAAGGTTTGAGCTCTCCACAATAATTCGATCACGTTACTCACTTGAGAGCCCCTCTTGATAGTACGACTATCTATCCTATAACCCGGTCTCCCAAAGACACGAGACCGGTAAAATAGAAAACCTATCAAAATTATACCTTTGCCTTGAGCATTCCACTTGAGATAGATGATAACGATCTTGACTCTCTCAAGTTGGATCTTCTTTCTTGATAGTGCTTGCTAGCACAAGCTCCACTTGATGAAGACTTGCAAGTTGCTCCCCCATACACCATTATGGGAGAGACTAGCTCCCCCATACACCATTATGGGAGAGACCCTTCTCGGCAAATCTTCACAAGGCCACAATCTCCAAAAGGGTGGCAAGCATAAAGCATATGATATCTTCTAGATGCTTCACTTGAGCTTCCACGTCAAGCTAGATGACGAACACCGCTTGACGACGACATAGACCACGACTATATGAAATCTTCCTTTTGGTTCATGCTCATGGAAAGATATCTAACCACACATAGAGATTCCAAACACACATATATGGTTTAGTTCACAAAGCTATATTTACAATTTCTTACCATCCCATGAGATACACAATCCCACTTGGTATATCTTGTAGCTTTGTGTGTTGATCACTTGCTTGATCAACCTTGTATCTTTGCTTCTCACTTCAAATGATGATGTCTTGAAGATGATAATGAAAGATCACCTAATACTTTTCTTCAAGACATACTATCAATAAGCTCAACTCAAACCATGACCATTCCTCATATAAATCCTTGAATGTAACAATGGTCATCAAGGAAGCTAATAGAGTTCAACACATGAACTCCATTATTTCCTATGGACAAGATCTACAAAGATAACTTAATGCAAACATTAGTCCATAAGGATTGTCATTAATTACCAAAACCACATATGGGGGCACCATGCACTTTCATCGTCTACGGCCGTTTCCATCGTATTTCTTCTGACCTAGGCTGTTTGCTATTGGCTCTCTCCGAATTTGTTGTTATAGCCAGGATGGACATCTTACATTTAAACAATGGCATCCCATCCTCGTTATGATTTCTTCGGTGCTGTATCCACCACAAATACCAGCAACTTATAGCTATAGTCTCCTTTAGACCCAATGAGGTGAACCCAGGTAGTTTATTAGTGCGTAGTCGAAATAAATATTCCAAAATCACCGAGCTAGCTCTGTCTGATTTGATCGCCTCCTCCATAATGGATGTCTGTCCGAGGCTTTCCCACACTTAGTCATGAAACATTGGAACCGGAGTTGACGAGTATCCTCAGCGTTCTGATTGCATATTGGACAACTGCCCGAATTGCCGATGTGTCGATTAGCTAGGGTGCTCTTAACTGGAATAATTCCATGGAGCGCTCTCCAAATGATTTTTTTTCACTTTGCTTGGTAATTTAAGTTGCCAAAGTATTTTCCAAACAGAGTTTGCTATAAAGTATCTTTCGGCATGGTCCACTCGTGGTAAGTCAAACACTCCTGCGCCGTTCGATTCAAATCCAACGACCCCTATCTTGCCCAGTCAGCACTGAGTTAGCAGCCGCGTCAGCATCCAGTCAGCTTCTACAACCAATCACCACACGCCACGTGGCACTGCCTCTGGATAATGTTTCGAAATAGAATTAAAATTGTAACTTTTGCAGAAACACCCCTACCACTTAGATTTATCATAACTTTTCAACTGTAGCTCTAAATTAAGCAAATTTAGACTTTTTAAAATCAGCACAACTTGTAGAATCTCTTAGCACTGTTCAAATTCAAATTCGATAAATTTAAATTTGTTCAAATTCAAATATGCTTGTTTGATGATTTTTGGCATAGTTTAAATTTTAAAAATCTAAAAATTGCAAATAAAATATCTCTGGAAACCTTAGAATGTATACTTTCATGTTCTCTGTCCCAAAATAATTTTTCAACTAATTAAAATTGAACTGGGAGTTATTCGGCCTTTTGAGTGTTTTTGACTAGGTTTAAATTCTGTAAATTTTTCAATATGTTTTCTTTAGCAATTTTGCTCTAAGTACTAGCCTTAGACCAGAGAGACCAAAACCTAAGCCTTTGGATGCCATGAAAACATGTCCATGTCATTTTCCTTTAGTTGGCCCTCATAGTTGAAAACCACCAAGTCTGGATTTGTGAAAAGCCATGGAGAGGAGGCTACAATTGTCAACTCAAAAAAATTCAACATGAAGCAAGAAGACAAATGAAGGACTTAGCAGAGAAAACAAACTTCAGAAGCATCTCCAAGAAGTGGAATCACTTAGAAGAAAACAAGAGGAACTTCAAGAAGACCAACCACATCTTTGTTTCTCTCTTTTCCTCCAAGTCTTTCTTCCTTTTATTTTCTCTCCTTAGACATTGTGGTGTGACTAAGTTAAATCAAAAACAGCCCCCTCGGTGTGCCAAAACAAGTGTTGGAAGATTCAATGAAGACATCACACCAAGGAGGAAACTAAAAAAGAGCATGAAGATTTTCCAAGACCAATCATGTGAAGACTTAGAATTTGTTTTCCAAGATTTAGAATTTGTTTTCAAGCTGTATAAGACTTAGAATTAGTTTTCCAAGTGAGATGAGAGTTTTGACTAAGACTCCCCACAAGAAGACTTTCATCAAGAAGAACAACTTCAAAACCAAGTCAAGAAGAAAACTCTCACAGAAGATGAATAAGAAGAAGATGAGATCTTACAAGTCCTTTCTAAAGGAAATCTAACAATCTCTACTACCTCTATTTCTCTATATGACTAAGTCCCTAAATCCTAGATAGTATTTCAATAGATTTTCTTCAACTCAATAAAGTAGAACTACAAGCAAGGCTATTCAAGAAACATGCAAAAGACTTAGACATCAAAAGCAACTCAAGGAGGCAGAAGAAGACTTGAGGAAAACAAGATAGAAATATATTAGACCTTGTGTGATCTTTTGATAAAATGGCAAGCCTTAGTCATAGAGGGAAAACACTAACTACAATTACCTAGTTTATTTTGTGCATTGAAACCAAATGTTTTTAACATGCTTCCTTTTGCTTTGTTTGTTGCTTTGTATGTTTTCTTCATTTGTTTGATTTGCATGCTTGTTTATTCTGTTGTTGTGTTTTCAATGTTTAGATTGTACGGAGAGCAACGTTCTTTTGTGAAGAGAAGGTGTTTGTTCTTCAGCAACTTCAAAGGCAAGTAACACGTCATCAACTACCCATTATTTTCTATATGCGTTAGTTGATTTTTGAGTAGTATGCATTCATAGGAAATTTTACTAAGTTATAGTATGCTATGCTATTATCCTAGTAGTGTGTAGCCATCTCTTTTATCCTTGTTATTTTATAGACTTAGAACTTAGTAGATGCTATGCAATGTTACCAATTGTTTTACTAGTTGTTGAGGGAAAATTCTAAGTATAACTATTAAATGAACCACCTAGGTGGAATTGGAAAGACTGGTTTATGTTGAGTGCTGCCTCAGGGCCCTTATCTAAGGGTTATTCCACTTGAGGTTGTCACTTGCGGATGGACACCAAGGAACAAAGAGATTACTATGTCCTTCTAAGTTTAGTAGCTTCCCGTGTAGCCTTTTTACATATGGGCTGTGTCTTGATCAATTAAGTTGTGAGATTTCAGCTCATGCTTGACATGAAGATGTAGCATAATTGTAGGTGGAACGGGTCTTGCTGTCTGGGTTGTATTCTTGCTTCTGAAAGATCTCGTCTCATTTCTCTCCTTTCCATGATGCACTCTGTGTGTATCGAATGTTTGGGCTAATTGAAGACAAAGGGTGAAAGTGCACAAGGAATGACAGAGGAGTCTCAACGCCATTTTCAGTAAGTAAAATTTTCTCCAAGTGAACAATAGTTGTGGTGCTTGGATTTCAATCCAATGTTTCCACCGGTTGAGAAGAAAAGTTTGTTTTACAAAGGAGATAGGAGAAACCTTGCTTTATGCAAACTTAGCCAAAACTCCACCAAGCCAAATATGCATGTAGCATTAGTCTTGCAATTTATATTCACCATAGTGTTACTTGCCAATACATTGAATTGTATTGACCCCTTGTGGCTGCATATTCCATCCTGTAGATGACTTGAAGACGAGTGAGGTTTCGTTCAGGATCTCGAGTCTACAACCAACATGTTTTGCCTGTGGCACATGAAGAAGATGAGGCTCAATGTTGTAATATGTTTTCCGATGTATTACTGTTCCTGCTAGTCTTCTGAGACTATGCAAGTTGTAATCATATTTTGTAAAGACTGGATCATGCGAGGTAATATATTTTGACGCATTTGCATGATATTTCATTTTGAATTGTGGTGCTAGCAATTGATCTAGGGACTAGCACAAAAACACAGAGTTCTTGCATTATTTAAATGTGGGAACGCTACAAAATGGTATCAGAGCATTGTGTTGCCTATAGTATTCGAGACCTTAAGTTTGGAAAAGACCCTAGGTTGATAACCTATTTTATTCAAATCTTCTAAAGACAGACTTCTCATCCTTCTCATATCCTCTCATCTATTATTCATCTTCAAAAGTTTCTTCTCTTGTTTTAGATGACCTCCCTCATATACTATCAACACAAGTTTGGTGAATATCATTCCCTAAATTGAAAGAGGTGTACTTCACCCAACCTGAAGTACTACATAAAACATCATTTAAGAAATTAGAGAAACACCCAGACTTCTCCACAATCATAAAGACCTCAAGACATTGAAGAGACTCCAGAAGATATAGATGAGACCACCAATCTAGTTACCTTGTTAGAACAACTTCAACGTGTTAGTGTATTGATCATACCAATAAGTGTGGTATGAAAATATTAGTTGTTTACTAAAACGTTGTTGTTTGGTGTGATGAATGCTTGTTAGATGGTTGCAAGATGAGCTTCCTTGTTCTGCTGTGTTTGAGTAGGAACCTCCTTTAGCTATCTTTCTAACCCCTACTCATCTTTCCCTAAAACTCAAACAGATGCCAAGCCAAAACATCAATAGCCCTAAGAAGTCAACATCAATGCAAATGCTACTGGAGGCTCAGACCCAACTAATTCAATTGATGGACCAAAATCAAGCCAGCAACCCCTATGGATTTAACCCTAGGAATGCAGCAAGTGCTAGATACCCAATCACAAATAGTGCACATAATGTCCCACATTGTGACCAATGGTGAAAACGAAGAGGAAATGTTTTCAACACTCAAAGCCTGCAAAGCTTGTGGAGAAATAGGACACTTATCCAGAGAATGTCCTGATGAGTGGCCCCATGGTGATGCAAACAACTCAACTGAAGAATACACCACTCCTGTTACTTGTATTTTATGTGAAGGAACAACACATGTTCCAACACAATATCCACTTTACCCCATGGTACAACAAGTAGGACAACAAGCCAGGGTGGAAATGATTAGTGCATTCAAGGAGAATGTAGGCAAACAAGAAGTGAAAGGGAAACTTAAGCGAGATATTATTCAGATAGACGGTGTAAAGATGGGTACTGGAGTCAAGACTACCCCGCATCCACATACATCCAAACCCAGCACCAAGTGTTGTTATTCTTGTGAGGAGGATGGACACATATCTAAAAATTGTCCCAACAAGCAACCCAGACTCTCAACTAATGTAGTGGAGTATATTCGACAAGAGTTTGAAGACATGATGGCCAATATCATACCAATAAAGGGGAACATGGACATATCTATAGTATTTTGCCATTTTTGTAGAGAGACTGACACTTCACAGATGATTGCCCCAAAAGGAGGGACATAAGCAAAGTCACTTGTTTTAAGTGCAGAGATACGGGACATTATGCCAGTGACTGCCCGACGAAGAAACTTCAGAACCCCAACCACATCTACAAAGACATCAGTCAAGTGACATGCTTCAAATGCATAAACAAAGGAAATTACGTCAAGGATTTCCCTGAAAGGAAGAAGGAAGGAAAATGATATTTTAAGGAGGTCCATATTGTTGGAAAGCAGGATGAGAGTCGAGAAGTATCAGTCCAAGAATGAGTCTTATGTGAAGTTTTATTTTATAAATAAATGTTCCCTAGAAGTGTTCCCAGTGTAATAAAATACAATGAGGATTGAGAAAGGTACTCTCATTGTAATAAAATACTATGTTATAAGAGAAGCATCAATGAAGAAGCACAAACATCTCGTTGGCAATGCATAAGAGTTTCTTACTACCCACAAAAGGTTCTTTTAAGGGTGGTAGCCACCTAGTTGCAATGGAACTCAGATACCCCAAAACTATCTTTCTTCCTTGCATTCCCAAATCTCGGGACGAGATTTCTTTTAAGGGTGGTAGTCTGTAACATCCCTGGTTTTTGGAGGAATTCAAAAATCACAAAAAAAATTAAAACTTTTGTTTTCCATTAAAGCAAAAACAAAAAAGAAATAAAAATCCAACACAAAGAGATATTATATGTTATTCCAATGTTACTGGAAATGATAATCCAAATGCCTCTGTTTTCTAAACCCTAAATGCTCAAAATAAATATTATGGAAAGTATTTGGAATTATAAAATAGTCTCAAATAAAAAATTTGTTTTCAAATGTTTTCATGGCATTATCACTTTTGATAATATTTCAGGTCACTAATTTTTGTTTGACCATAATAACATTTAATAAATTTTATAAAAAGGAAAAGAACATTAAGTAACTATTAGTCAATTGTTCATATTTTGAAAATATAATTATTTTAAATGTGTGGAAAAAGCACACCCATATTTTCATATGAATGATATAATTTTTACAAAACCATAGAAATTGGTTTGAGGTCATTTGGAATTTTTAATCAAAAGTTATGATTCATTTGTTAAAAACAGAAAAGAAAAAGAAAAGAGAAGAAAGGCCGACCCAACCCAACCTCTGTGCTTCTATATCTCGCACGCTCGCGGCGCAAAGGCATCAGCAGCCCAGCCCTCTAGGAGCCCAAGAGAAACCGTCGCATCCTCCTCCCTCTCTCCCCTTCGTCTGACAGGCGGACCCCACCGCTGATGTCACGGATGATGCCAGCGCCTCGACGTACGTGTCTCGATGAACTCCGCAGCGCCGCCTCGACCCCGACCCCTCCCGCACGTAACCTCCCCATAAAGGGGGCCTCTCCTCGACGTCCGCGCTCGAGTCGCGCCCACAAGAACCCTAACACTAGGTAAACGCCGCCGCCGTAACAATCTAGGAGAGATCGACAGCTTCCCGCCGCTGCTCCATTGGAGGCCATCTCGGGGACTCGACGACGCCACCGTTCCACGCCTCTGGAGGTGAAGGCGAGGAAACGAGGCGGCTCGTCGCGAGGAGCCTAGGCCGAGGAGCACCGCGCCGTCTCCGGGGACCGCTGGGATTGTCGCCGTCGTCTTCAATCGAAGCAACGCCGCTGTCATCCTATTCTCTTCCGGCATGGTCCACTCGTGTTGAGTCAAACACTCCCGCACCATTCAATTCAAATCTAACGACCCGGCTAGAGCGGATATGCGAAAGGGTACGGACCAATGGGAGGACGCCACCTGTCTTGCCTAGTCAGCGATGAGTTAGCAGCCGCGTCAGCATCCAGTTAGCTTCTGCACCCAATCACCACACGACATGTGGCACTGCCTCTGAATAATGTTTCGTAACAGAATTAAAATTGTAACTTTTGCAGTAACACCCTACCACTTAGATTTATCATAACTTTTCAACCGTAGCTCCAAAATAAGCAAACTTTAACTTTTTAAAATCATCACAACTTGTAGAATCTTTTAGCACGGTTAAATTCAAATTTGAGTAATTTAAATTTGTTCAAATTCAAATATGCGTGTTTGATGATTTTTGGCATAGTTTAAATTTTACAAATCTAAAAAATGCAAAACAAATATCCCTGGAAACCTTAGGATGTATACTTTCATGTTCTCTGTCCCAAAATTTTTTTTCAACCAATTAAAATTGAATGTACACTTATTTGGTCTTTTGAATGTTTTTGACTTAGTTTAAATTCTGTAAATTTTTCAATATGTTTTCTTTAGCAATTTTGCTCTAAGTACTAGACTTAGACCAGAGAGACCAAAACCTAAGCCTTTGTATGCCTTGAAAATATGTCCATGTAATTTTGCTTAGTTGGCCCTCATAGTTAAAAACCACCAAGTCTGGATTTGTGAAAAGCCGTGGAGAGGAGGCTACAATTGTCAACTCGAAGATTTTCAACATGAAGCAAGAAGAAAAATGAAGGACTTAGCAAAGAAAACAAACTTCAGAAGCATCTCTAAGAAGTGAAAGCACTTAGAAGAAAACAAGAGGAACTTCAAGAAGACCAACCACATCTTTGTTTCTCACTTTTCCTCTAAGTCTTTCTTCCTTTGCTTTTCTCTCCTTAGACTTTGTGGTGTGACTAAGTTAAATCAAAACCAGCCCCCTTGGTGTGCCAAAACAAGTGTTAGAAGATTCAATGAAGACATCACACCAAGGAGGAAACTGCAAAGGAGCATGAGGATGTTCCAAGACCAATCATGTGAAGACTTAGAATTTGTTTTCCAAGATTTAGAATTTGTTTTCAAGTTGTCTAAGACTTATAATTAGTTTCTCAAGTGAGATGAGAGTTTTGACCAAGACTCCCCACAAGAAGACTTTCATCAAGAAGAACAACTTCAAAACCAACTCAAGAAGAAAACTCTCACAGAAGAAGAAGAAGAGATCTTACAAGTCCTTCCTAAAGGAACTCTAACAATATCTACTACCTCTATTTCTCTATATGACTAAGTCCCTAAATCCTAGATAGTAATATTTTCTTCAACTCAATAAAGGAGAACTACAAACAAGGCTATTCAAGAAACATGCAAAAGACTTAGACATCAGAAGCAACTCAAGGAGGCAAAAGAAGACTTGAGGAAAACAAGATAGAAATAGATTAGACCTTGTGTGATCTTTTGATAAAAGGTCAACCCTTAGTCATAGAGGGAAAACACTAACTACAATTACCTAGTTTATTTTGTGCATTGAAACCAAATGTTATCACATGCTTCCTTTTGCTTTGTTTGTTTCTTTGTATGTTTTCTTCATTTGTTTTTTTGTTTGATTTGCATGCTTGTTTATTCTTTTGTTGTGTTTTCAATGTTTAGATTGTACGGAGAGTAACGTTCTTTTGTGAAGAGAAGGTGTTTGTTCTTCACCAACTTCAAAGGCAAGTAACACATCATCAACTACCCATTATTTTCTATATGCATTAGTTGATTTTTTAGTAGTATGCATTGATAGGAAATTTTACAAAGTTATATTATGCTATGCTATTATTCTAGTAGTGTGTAGCCACCTCTTTAATCCTTGTTATTTTATAGCCTTAGAATTTAGTAGATGTTATGTAATGTTACCAATTGTTTTACTAGTTGTTGAGGGAAAATTCTAAGTATAACTATTAAATGAACCACCTGGGTGGAATTGGAAAGACTGGTTTATGTTGAGTGCTGCCTTAGGGCCCTTATCTAAGGGTTATTGCACTCGAGGTTGTCACTTGCGGCTGGCCACCCAGGAACAAAGAGATTACTATGTCCTTCTAAGTTTAGTAGCTTCCCGTGCAGCCTTTTGACATATGGGCTCTATCTTGATCAATTAAGTTGTGAGAGTTCAGCTCATGCTTGACATGAAGATGTAGCATAATTGTAGGTGGGACGGGTCTTGCTGTCTGAGTTAAATTCTTGCTTCTGAAAGATCTCGTCTCAATTCTCTCCTTTCCATGATGTACTCCGTGTGTATATGATGTTTGGGCTAATTGAAGACAAAGGGTGAAAGTGCACAACCTCTGCAGAGTTTGAAACTAAGATCTTAGCCATGTCCCCGGTTATGGACAACTATGAGAAGCTGGACAAGGAATGACAGAAGAGTCTCAACGCCATTTTCAGTAAGTAAAATTTTGTCCAAGTGAACAGTAGTTGTGGTGCTTGAATTTCAATCCAACGTTGCCACCCTTTGAAAAGAAATGTTTGTTTTACAAAAGAGATAGGAGAAAACTTGCTTTATGCAAACTTAGCCAAAACCCCACCAAGCCAAATATGCATGTAGTATTAGTCTTGTCATTTATATCCACCATAATGTTACTTGCCAATACATTAAGTTGTATTGACCCCTTGTGGCTGCATATTCCATCCTGCAGATGACTTGAAGAGGAGTGAGGTTTCGTTCAAGATCTCGAGTCTACAACCAACATGTTTTGCCTGTGGCATATGAAGAAGACGAGGCTCAATGTTGTACTATGTTTTCCGCTGTATTACTGTTCCTGCTAGTCTTCTGAGACTATGCGAGTTGTAATCATATTTTTGTAAAGACTTGATCATGCGAGGTAATAGATTTTCACGCATTTGAATGATTTTTCATTTTGAACTGCGGTGCTAGCAATTGATCCAGGGACTAGCACAATAACACAGAGTTCTTGCATTATTTAAATGTGAGAACGCTACACAATTTAAAAAAACAATTAGATTTTATAATTAACTAACATAAATGATCGACCAAATCTAGTCATTAATACACATTCAACGTAAAACATGTTTCTTACTCCATGCATTCACAATTACAATACATTTTAGATATATAAATGTGGATTATCTTTTTAAAACAAGGAAAAATATTTTCTATTCCCATTAATTAAGACTTTTTGCAAAATTGGTGGTCTCTTCCGATTCCTGATAATTCTAGAGGAAGCATGGCATGGGTCTTTTGCGGGTCCTAAGGGTTTTAGTATTTTGATATCCCGAAATTGATACTTTATATTCAGGGGGTCAAGTTTGTCCTTGGCCCCATGTTTGTAACCCCTCTGAAACTTCTTAATTAATAATTCGTCTTATTTAATGGGAATTGAAAATATTTTGCCTAAGATAATCCACATTTAGATATCTAAAATGTATTATAATTGTGAAGGCAGTGAGTAAGAAACTTGTTTTACGTTGAATGTGTAATAATGACTAGATTTGGCCGAACATTTGCGTTAGTTAATTATAAAATCTATTCCCTCCGTTCCAAAATAGATGACTTCTATTTGTTCAAATATGAATGTATGTAGACACTAAAACATGTCTAGATACATTCATATTTGGACAAATGGAATTCATCTATTTTGGAATGGAGAGAGTAATTGTTTTGTTAAATTGATGATTTGACTAATCGGTGTATTCGTAGCAACGCACGGGTATTTTGCTAGTATTTGTAACAATAGTTTTGTCTATATTTTATTTGTTACTAGGTTGGCCTCAAACCAAACAACCCGGTTGTGTATACGGCTACCTTTTTTTCGTACCCCTTGACCCTTGTTCTTTAGGCTGCCACTCAAGCATATATACAGCGAACCCGCTTCAGAGCCGTAGAATTTAGGGTTTCTTGCGTACGGAACGGCGGCTGATAGAACAATAAGCAAAAAGGGTGGTGGCGAGGAGGATGGGTTCTTCCCAGGAGTTAAGGGGGATGGAGAAGGAGATGGAAAGGATGGGGATGCAGAGTGGAACATCCTCCAATTGGAAGGAGCTATCGCCACCGAAATTTATGCCATCGCGGCGTGGTTATAATCCTTTTGATACCCTGGTGCGACTTCCAGAAGGGAGAGACCAGGAGAGCGATGAGGAGAGCGATGAGGAGTCCCGCACCGACCCAGGTGCCTACGAAGCCCGTCTGTACCGCGAGTACTGGACTGATGTCTTCGCCGGCGACGAGTTCGGTTGCTACGAAACCGTCAGTGAGTATCACCAATCGAACTTCTAATTCCCCAAATTTCCTTTTCTTCACCTAGCGCTGGGAATGGGGCAAATCCCCCACCTAATCCAACCCACACCAAATGATATTGCCTTAACCCTTGCTCTCAGGTGGCTCAAACCCTTGCTGTCAGTATTAGAACAGAACATAGTACAGTGGAAGATTTTAATGATCTAAAAAGTCGATTATTTCCTGTATTCGTTTCTGAACTGGAAACAAATAATGTCCACACAGGAAACCACCTATTTAGCACGTTGATGGAGTACATCAGTTGTCTAGCACTACAATGCTGTTTGTGGTGTTCCAGTATAATTTCATCACCACGATCCATTACTATTCATTGAGTTCTACCAATTGCTTGCCTCTTAATAGTTATGTGCTTTCATCGCCTACCACACATGCTTGCATAAGCCAATCAAAATCCCATCTTTTAATCACATTGCGTGTTTTCTATTTGTGCAGCTTCCATTCCTCCCATGTTTTTCACCAACCGTAGTAGTGATGACTTCGTCCATGTCCAACCTACATTACAAATATTTTCAGTCAAACTTGCAAGCATTGCCGAGGGCTTAAAATGGCCACTTGATGTCTATGGTCTTGTCGCCGTGAGAGATGTGGTGGACCATAACAGGAATATTATCTTCCATCGTGAGAGAGAGAATTGCCAAACCGTTTTCAGCAAGGTTTGTGTATACTTGTACATGTGTGAATGTTATATGTTCTGTTCTTGTCTATTTACTTTAATGTATTAGAGTAGCAGAGATCTACAACTTAAATCAATGTTTTTTTGTGGGCTTAATTAAGATGGAATAAACCTATCCTTACTTTCTTTGTCATTGGACTACTCAAACTTGCATTACCGACTCATACTACCATTTCCATAGGCTTGATTTAGATGGGATGCACAATTTTTAATTCATGCCACCGAGTTACTCTTACTGTAGCAGTTATATTATCATGGTAACTGTACTATAATACATACATCTATAAGCATGTTAAAGCTTGTAGTGAAAACTTGTGCATACCCTCTGAAGTCTGAACAAAACTGTGGTAAATCTCAGTGCAGTCAAATTTAGATAGATTAAAATAATTCATCAATGCCATAATGATAGGCAAATTGAGTGGGAAGAGTACATCTCACATGTCTTGATTTGGATGCCACTTAATTTATGCATGTTTTCAGATATGGGGCAGTCCTAAGAGTCAACATGGACCAGAATCTTGTCTGTTCCCTTAAAAATTCTACGCACTTTACATGAGCTCCCAAGGCATAGGCATACCATTAAGCTAGTGTTATCTGTTTGCATAATGTTGTCCTTTTCGTACTCAATAATCTGTTATGTTATTTTATTTTTTTGCTTCAAAGTGTTTTGGAGTTGATGGAGAGGCATTGTCCCCAAATAGTTACTAAACAATATGTGTGCTTAAGGCTTTTGAGGATTTAAACATGTCTCGCCGACGAAGTCATAATTCGTTGGCTTCTGCCTCTTGGGCTGATCATCAGCTGCCTTTACTTCTTATGCTACCTACATGCTACCCGTTGAAATTATTTTAATTAAGTTCCATCTGACGAATAATTGTATCTGTGGACACACACTCTACCAAGATAGAGCAGATTGGTTAGATTCAACTTGTAGTATACAAATCTTATTGCTTATTTACTTTGTTATATGTTGCATGCAGGATCCATACCTAGCACTTACAGGTCCTACACGGGCTGTTGTTGTGTCAGTACACCCCGTGTACTTTGAGGTTGAACTGAAAGTGAAAGGCGCTACTGAGTCCGAGGACAAAGATTTAAGCTTGCTAGCAGTCTCGTACAGAAGTTGCGGCCCACCTACATCGTATGTGATTGATTGTGCCGAGACAAGCAAGCAGAGCACAGTGGAGTTCACATTCGCCCACATTGTTAACTCAGTGGAGGCTACAATCAGTGTGGAAGTCATTAGTGGGACATGGCCACAAGGTTATCGAGGTGAATGTACTGCCAAGACATCCAGTATTGAGGACATGGAAGTATCTCTGCTTGCATTCGGAGATGACAAATTGCCTGTTGATGATGATGGCAAGATCAAGCTTTCACGCCGTGTAGTTAGTGTTCAGCTCTTTGACCCTGAACATCGTTTGGTGCCCAAGCTTAAGGTTTCAGTTCAGGCAGAGTGCATTGGTGGGAAGAAGAAGGTGAAAGGTGATCTGTCTTTCAAGCCCAAGGAAGACGGTATAAGTGAGGGGACAATGAAGGTTGTATCCTGTGAGCTGCTAGTAACCGTGGCATGGTCTCTTCTCTCAACCTTCAAATGCAGCTATGACTAGCCGGTTCAACTCACTGTTGTTTGTCTGCGTTTGTTTTTGTTGCTGAAGGTAGTTTTTTGGAAGTTGACAAGCAGTGATTGTCCTATCTATATGTTATTATGTGGCATGCGATGTTGTTGTTCTAGTACTGTCGTAGCTGTGTTTAGCAAGTGCTGTTAGTTCGCAACTTTGTTATCCTAGTTGAATTTGTCCGTATTAAATGCTTAAGCAGCACTCCGGTATGTTCTTATCGTTCTATCATTCTCGGCATCTCAAAGTTAAATTGTTCGGTTAATCCTTCCCATTTTGTGCTAATGCCTAATGTTGTAGGCAAGGCAAAGTGTATTCCGGGGTGAAATTTTACATAAGTAACTGTTTAACACAGCAAATCCACGATCTAGCCCATAGAATTTTTTTTTTCCGGAAAATAACCCTGTTTCTTAACTCCTGCCTATAAGGCGTTATGCTCTCTAGCATAACGTGGGACCCCTAAGCGTAATTGACTGTGCCACTGTGGATGAGGACTTCCACCTGGTAGCCACCATAACGCCCTGGACGTGTTATGCCTTGGTAGGCATTATGCGCAAAGAGGTAATCGGCCACAATCAAGCCCCCCTCTCCATTCCCAACTCGCTATCTCAACTTGTGGCCCCCTTTCTTTCTCCACCCTCCAATCTCTCTAAATCTTTGTGATTTCTCTGAGGAATTCGTCTTCTCTCGCGTCCCCAGGGTATTCCCCCCCCCCCTTTCTCTTCGTATTGTTGAACCAAAATGTTTGTATTTAGTCAATTTGCTCACATACTTTGGAAACCCTAGAAATTGGTCTTTGCCACCGTAATCCCTAAATTGGTTAGTTTCTTGTTGATGTATGGAGCACATGTCCTTGCTACGATGATCTACACCTACCAATTTTGTCGCAAACCCTAGATATTTGGTAGGGTCTATCCCTCACCCCAACCCTAGGAATTGTTATGATGCAGCACACTGCATTCCACCAAGCCCAACACCAAATGGACCCATGACAAGATCACGAGCAAAGGCGATACATGATAAGGTGAACTCACTCCTCTCGCTCTATGCATTCGATGACTTGGTGAATGGTGCGCTGCCTCATGGAACCACCCTATGCGTGCTTAGGTTTGATCCCAGAATGGAGCCCCAAGACGATGCCCAAGAAGCTAAAAAACATGCCCAAGAATCTAGCAAGGATGGCCAAGAAGATGGCCTCGAGGAATGTCGGGGGGTTACCCCCGAGTAGGGTAAAGACGGGTGGTAAAGGCCGCTACAGAAGAGAGGTTTGGTCGAGTAGCCGACTACCAGGTACTCGCTACCCGGTCGACTGCTACTCGGTCTCACCTCAAGATGACCAGAAGGAGATATCAATCAAGTTCTACCCTGGCGAGTAGAAGGTTTGGCCCGAGTACAAATGGCGGGAACCATTGGCGGGAAACTACTCGGGCCAGGAAGTCAAAGGAGCCGTTCTGACACAGGATCCCGCGTATCCTGGGTCCGTACTTGGCAGCATTCGAACCACTGTTCACGTGGGGATGGCCTGCCTGACAGTGACAGCATGGAAGCAGGCCGTGGCAGGATAAGGGGGGCCTACTCTGTGCCTAGGTACAGTGATACCAGTCTGTCCCCTAGTTTTGCCCAACGACTTTACAGAAGCAGCCAAGGTTAGGAACCAAAGCTGTCAGCGGGTACTCGGAGAAAGGACGATGTGCACACTATGTCGACACTTGTCTAGATTTGGACGTATCCGGCTGGGCACCGTGTATATAAGGTGCCCCGCCGCCTCCTGCGCGAGGCATGCTCCCAGACGTACGCACAGGCTCATAGTGAACCCTAGAAACCCTAAGTTCTTGACCTAGCTCCACTCGGAGAGGAGAGAAAGGCTACTCGGTAGAGATACCATTTGTACTGTGGCTACTCGGAGAGACATCCTAACACATAGAGAAAGGCAGGAGTAGGGGTTTTACCTCCTCACGAGGGCCCTGAACCTGGGTACATCGTGTTGTTTGTGTTGTGTGGATCTTACCTCACGCGGCTACTCGTCGCGTGATCCCTCCCCGGACACCTCCAGCGTCCATCGTTCCCACATCTTTAGCCATCCCATGGCATCTGCCGTGACACCACCACGACAGTTGGCGCCCACCGTGGGGCAACCAGCGGCGCTGGCTGGAGTTTCTGTTCGGACGGGATCTTCATCGGCGGAGCGCGTAGTTTGTGGCCTTGTCCACAGATTCGGCTCCTTCGACTTCGTCACCGACAACGCCGGCTGTTTCGGCGGCATGGCCATGCCCGAGGGCGGCTCGGTGATCTCCTTCGGCTCGCATCTCGTCTACGTCGCCACCATCGCCCACAGCGCCTACCCCGAGCTGGTGCATGACGCGGAGGATCCTCCCGCGGTGGTTGCTGCTCGCGGAAGGCCTGCATGCAGCTCCGCATGCTGCGCTGAGGTGATGGTGACGGGCTTGGCGGCAAACGCTGGCGCAGCTGCTACTGGCGCTGCGGCCGTCGTCGAGGAGGTTGACGACCCGCCCGCAGGTGGCAGGAACCACCGGCCTTACGAGAAGGAGAGCAACCTGCCGCCTTCCACGTCTACGGTCATCCCCGCGTCTGCCGCGCGAACTGGTATGCCAACTCCCACCGACATCGAGCTCCTAGCCGCGAGGGAGCAGCTCGAGCGGCAACGCCAGGAGCTGCTTGCCGAGCAGGCGGAGTTGGAGAAGATCAGGCTTGAGCTGAGTCTAGACCAGCTCGAGTACAACAAGGCGCACGGCTTCACGCCGGTCGCCAGGAGGCCCAGCAGAGTGGGTGCTACGCGGCGCAACCTGGGCGCCGAGATGGCGACAGTTGCGGAGGAGCCCGCGCAGTCCGCCACGGCGAACACCTTCACAAGGCCAAGGTACAGCACACCCGCCAAGACGCTCAGGGCTGCGCAGGCCGTGGCTGCCGAGTTGCCGCGCCTGGATGGAGAGGCACGTCTCAGGCAGCAGGAGAGGCTCAATGAGTTGGTGCTGGAGGCCGCCAGGCAGAACGAGGAGTTCCGGAAGGCCAATCCGGGAGCTGGAGCTTCGCAGGTGGTTCACTCGCATGCGGCAAGATCTAACGATCAAGCCTCATCTCCGCATCCTAGCCGCGAGAAGAGCCGCAGCGGGCGTTCGGGTAGAGACAGGCAAATGCAGGTGTATGACCCGGCTGCTGCCGCGAAACAGGTTGCTGTGCCGCAGCAGCCCGGGCAGGAACACAACACTGCAAGAGCAGGCTCTCAAGCCCATCAAGCTCAAAGCCGTGTCCGAGAAGCCGCGCGTCCGGGTACTTCTCGGCAGCCTGCAGCTCAGCCTACTCGGCAGAGGCAGCAGCCGCGCCCAATGGCACCAGTCGCCAACCCGGTGGAGCAGCCCGCAGCAATGCAGGTGGATAGGTATGATGATGGCTACTCGGCTATGGAGATGGCTGGTTATGACATCCAGGACCGTGTTGGTGAGCGCGTCTTGGCGCCTGGAGATGCAAGGCACCAGCTGGACCGTCTCAGCTTGTCGGCGCGGCTTGAGAGCACGGGTCCCCCTGGCCCCAAGTGCTTTGGCCCGCGCATCATGAACGAGCCATCCGTGAAGGGCTTCCAGCTCGCAAGAGGCACCAAGAGCTACAATGGTAGCACCAAGCCTGAAGATTGGCTCAATGATTACGTCACCGCGGTCCACATTGCGGGTGGCAACAGGAGATGGGCGGTGCGCTATGTGCCACAGATGCTAGAGGGTCCAGCTCGCACTTGGCTCAACAACTTGCCCAAGCACAGCATTAACTGCTGGCTGGACTTCTCGGACGCCTTCGTCAGCAACTTCACCAGCACCTACAAGAGGCCGAATAGGCCACAGCAGCTCTCGGCCTGCAGGCAGCGAGAAGACGAGACGGACCGCGAGTACCTTACTCGGTGGAGCACCTTGAGGAACACTTGCGAGGGTGTGAATGAAGCGCAGGCCATCACTTGGTTTGCGCAGGGTTGCCGACATGGCAGCATGCTTTGGCAGAGATTGCAGAGGGAGATGCCGAATACCCTGGCCGAGACCATCAAGATTGCGGATCAGTACGCACTCGGTGATCCTACTCAGCCACTGATGGATTCCTCTGAGCCGAGAAGAAACTTCAACAGCAGCAAGCGCAATGAGTTCCGCAACAAGCGCCGAGTAGATACTCGGTATGACCCTGAGGAGGTGAATGCAGTGAATGTTGGAGGCGGTGGTGGCCAAAGGCAGAAACCTGCTGGAGCCTACGGGCAGAACCAGAACCAGGGCCAAGGCAACAAGAAACCGTTCCGCACTGCACAGCCGGGTAGCGGGAACTCCGAGCAGCCGAAGAAGTTTGTCTTTGATGACATGAAGGATGGCCCATGCAGCTTTCACACTCACCATCCCTCAAGGCCTGCGAACCACACTACTCGGCAGTGCGAGTGGTGGGATGTGATCAAGAGTGATGGCTTGCCTCCTCCACCTCCTCTGCCAGCCGCCAATGCTACTGTTCAGCCTACTCGCGCTCCCGCAGCTCGGCCGCCAGTCTATCCGAGAAGGGAGAATGTCAACCAGGTGGCTTTAGGAGCCAACCGGAACTTCAACAACGAGAGATACCGCAACAACAACAACAACTACAACCGCAACAACAACAACAGAGGCAACAACAACAACTATCAGGGCAACAACAATGGCAACAATGGCAACAATGGGGGCAATGGCTCCAACCAGTACCAAGAGCACCATGAGAGCTATATGATCTTCACTTCTGAGGCAGTCGACAAGCAGTCACAGCACAGGCGGGCCATGGAGGTCAATGCAGTGATTCCGGCTGTCCCTCACTACATGTATTGGTGTGACCAGGAGATCAGGTGGACTCGGGCAGATCACCCCAAGGTGATGCCCAATCCGGGTACCTATGCTTTGGTGCTGGATCCTACCTTCCTGGGCCCCGAGAAGAATGTGAGGTTCAGCAAGGTGCTGATCGACAACGGCAGCAGCATCAACATTGTGTACAAGGACACACTCGAGAAGCTTGGCCTGGCCGAGAACATGATGCTGCCTAGCAAGACCACTTTCCATGGCATTGTGCCCGGGATCTCATGCAACCCGATTGGCCGAGTGTGGATTGATGTGCTATTCGGTACTCGGGAGAACTGCCGCACAGAGCGCCTGCAGTTTGAAGTGGTGGATCATCAGAGCCCCTATCATGCTCTACTCGGCAGGCCTGCTCTGAGCAAGTTCATGGCCTCCACACATGTGGCTTATCTGAAGATGAAGATCCCCGGTCCCAATGGCATCATCACCATCTCGGGAGATTACAAGAAGTCCATGGAGTGTGCCTCTGCTAGCTCCCAGCTGGCGGAGTCAATGGTGATTGCTGCCGAGAAGAAGAAGATGTACGAAGTGGTGGCCATGGCTCAGTCCGCACAAGCTGGCGCACAAGGTGTGCCGAGTACCCAGCATGGTACTGCTTTCCAAGCTGCCAAGGAGACCAAGACAGTCCAGGTTGACCCCGAGTTCCCGGAGCGCGTGGCCATCATTGGTGCCGGGTTGGCGGAGAAATAGGAAAGCGCGCTCATCCACTTCCTCCGTGAGAATCGGGATGTATTCGCCTGGACCAATGAAGATCTACCAGGAGTCCCGAGGGAGTTGGTTGAGCACTCTTTGCATGTGCGTCCTGACGCCAAGCCCGTGAAGCAGGCCTTGCGCCGTTTCGGGGATGAGAGAAGGAAGGCCATCGGTGATCAAATCACCAAGCTGCTGATCAGTAATTTCATCATGGAAGTGCTGCACCCGGACTGGTTAGCCAACCCGGTCATGGTCGAGAAGAAAAAGGAAGATCCCAAGGCTGCCACTGCGTGGCGCATGTGTGTCGACTACACCGACTTGAACAAGGCATGCCCCAAGGATCCCTTCCCGCTACCTCGCATCGATCAGGTGATCGATTCCACTGCCGGCTGTGAACTGTTGTCTTTCATAGATGCCTACTCTGGTTTCCACCAGATTGCACTCAACCCTGCTGATCAAATAAAGACTGCTTTCATTACCCCGTACGGGGCTTATTGCTATCGTGTCATGTGTTTTGGCCTGAGGAATGCGGGTGCAACCTATCAGAGATGCATGCAGAAATGCTTGCACGACCAGCTCGGCAAGAATGTGCAGGTGTACGTAGATGACATTGTCATCAAAACGAATAAAACACATACTCTGCTTGCCGACCTGGAGGAAACCTTTGCTAACCTACGCAGGTACAAAATGAAACTGAATCCGAGTAAGTGCACCTTTGGTGTACCAGCTGGAAAGCTACTCGGTTTTCTGGTTTCTAGTCGGGGCATTGAAGCCAATCCGTCTAAGATAAAAGCTATTGAGAGCATGTCTTTGCCGAGATCGTTGAAGGATGTGCAGAAGTTCACGGGCTGTCTGGCATCTCTGAGCCGTTTTCTGGGCCGAATGGGCGAGAAGGCTCTGCCTCTGTACCAGCTGATGAAGAAAAGTGACAAGTTTGTCTGGACTCCGCAGGCGGATGTGGCATTCAATGAGCTGAAAGCAATGCTGGCTAGCGCTCCCGTCTTGGCTAGTCCGCTACCCAAGGAGCCTATGCTGCTGTACATTGCGGCGACTAACCGAGTAGTCAGCGTGGTGATAGTGGTGGAGCGAGAAGAAGAAGGCAAGAGTGTGCAGCGCCCAGTCTATTATCTCAGTGAAGTGCTGTCCAGTTCCAAGCAAAACTATCCGCATTACCAGAAGATGACATATGGTGTGTACCTGGGCGCCAGGAAGCTGAAACATTACTTCCAGGAGCACCCCATCACTGTTGTGAGCTCTGCTCCCATCTCGGACATCATGGGAAACAAGGAGGCGAGTGGCAGAGTAGCCAAGTGGGCAATCGAGCTGGCCGCGTACGCTCCCGCGTATACGAGAAGAGAAGCGATCAAGTCTCAGGTCCTGGCGGAATTTCTTGTGGACTGGGCCGAGATGCAGTATGAACCTCCTGCTCCAGTTTCCAACTATTGGAAAATGCACTTTGATGGCTCAAAGGTGAAAGAAGGCCTTGGTGCTGGCGTGGTGCTTACGTCACCCAAGCGGGATCAGCTCAAGTACGTGCTGCAGATTCATTTCAAAGCATCCAACAATGTAGCCGAGTACGAGGCAGTGGTGCATGGTTTGCGAGTAGCAAAGGAGGTTGGTGTGCAGCGCATTATATGCTATGGCGACTCAGATCTAGTGGTGCAGCAAGTCTCAGGTACCTGGGATGCTTTGGATGCCAACATGGCATCGTATCGCTTCCTGGTGCAGACAATGACTGGGTTTTTCGAAGGCTGTGAGTTCCAGCACATTCACCGAGCAGAGAACGAAGCAGCAGACGAGCTGTCCAAGTTGGGATCTTCTCGGCAGTCCATCCCGGCAGGGATTGCCTTGGAGCATTTGAGGAAGCCATCCATCAAGCCTTCCCCCAACTCGGAATCCATCTTTGTTCCTTCTCTGCCAAGTGAAGAATCTGACCCAATGGAGATTGACTGGGAGAGTGCTGCAGGGAACCCGGGGACTGCCGTCCTCTACTCGGGGACTGCCATTCCCTACTCGGGGACTGCCACTCCCTACTCGGGGACTGCCATTCCCTACTCGGGGACTGCCATTCCTTACTCGGGGACTGCCATTCCTTACTCGGGGACTGCCACTCCTTACTCGGGGACTGCCACTCCCTACTCAGGGGCTGCCATTCCCTACTCGGGGACTGCCACTCCTTACTCGGGGACTGCCACTCCTTACTCGGGGACTGCCGCCCTCAACCCAGAAGCTGTCGCATTCATTGAAGAAGTTCTCGCCAATCGGTCTGGGCTGCAGAGAAGCGCTCCTACTCCTCCTGTGCAACCACCAGAGCCTGTCCCAATGGAAATGGACGAACCAGTGTTTCCCGTGCGGGAGACACCGAGTTGGGCAATGCCCATATTATCCTTTCTAAGGGGCGGCACTTTACCTGAAGATGAGGTGACTGCGAGGCAGATTCAGAGAAGGTCCAAGGGCTACACCATAGTTCGAGATGTGCTGCATAAGAGAAGTGCCACCGGTGTGCTGCAACGCTGTGTGAGCCCAGAAGAGGGAGAAGAAATCCTGGTGGAGATACATCAAGGGGAATGTGGGCATCACGCCTCTTCTCGGGCTTTAGTCAAGAAAGCTTTTCGGCATGGCTTCTACTGGCTCACTGCACTGCAGCAAGCTGAAGATATTGTGAGGAAGTGCACCGGCTGCCAGATGTTCGCAAGTAAGATTCACATGCCAGCTTCCGAGTTGAAAACAATTCCTATCACATGGCCATTTGCTGTTTGGTGCTTGGATATGGTTGGTCCTTTCAAGCCGGCTAAAGGCAATATGACACATATCTTGGTCATGGTGGACAAGTTCACCAAGTGGATCGAGGTGAAACCTATTCGGAAGTGCGATGGGGTTACAGCTGTGAAGTTTGTGAAGGATGTGATCATGAGATACGGCTACCCGCACAGTATCATCACCGACAACGGCACCAACTTTGCAGAGGGGGCAATGGTGCGATTCTGCAGAGATAAGCATATCCGACTAGACGTTGCGTCAGTCGCGCACCCTGCCTCCAATGGGCAAGTTGAGAGAGCGAATGGGATGGTACTGGCAGGCATCAAGCCAAGGCTGATTGAGCCATTGCTGAAAACACCCGGGTGTTGGCTAGAAGAGTTGCCAGCGGTGTTGTGGAGTCTAAGGACTACCCCTAACCGGTCAACCGGCTACACGCCATTCTTCTTGGTATACGGGGCTGAGGCCGTGTTGCCAATAGACTTAGAGCATGACTCCCCCCGAGTAGCCCTCTACACTGAGGTGGAGGCGAGAGAAGCTCGAGAAGACGACGTTGACCTGCTTGAAGAAGCAAGAGAGCTGACTCTGTCACGTTCGGCTATCTACCAGCAAAACCTGCGGCTACCGTCGGCGCAGAGGAAGAATCAAGACGAGGCCAGATATCTGAAATAGCAAAGGGCAAGATCAAAAACCGAGAAGAAAAAAGAAGCCGAGAAGGAACAAGACCGAGAAGAAAAAATGCAATGAAGAGAAAACTTACCGATCAGTTGGCGGCGCAGCTGCTGCAGCTTGGTTCTCCAGGACTCCTCGTTGCCAATGTGCTTTTCTTGGATCAGGCGCAAGCTGTCCATCTGAGCGAAGAGATCAGCATTGGCCTTCTTCAAAGTCTCGCATTCCGACTCGAGGGCCCTCTCCTTGGCCTTGAAAGTGGTCTCGGCCTTGGCCTTCTCGGCGACGGCCTTGTCCCTCTCGGCGCCAATCTTGACGGCATCTTGGAGTGCCTTCTGAAGCTGGAGCTGCAGCTTCTCCATCTCGGTGGTGTGGTCCTTCACCAGAGTAATGGCCTGGTCGGATAGCTGTTTCTCCACCTCCGCTGGCTTGACGCAATCTTGGTGTGCCTCAGCAAATGACTTATGATCTTCTGCGAAAAGATAGATGAGGTTAGTAAATAAGCAGAGAAGAACCAAATCCAAGGTCACACCGAGTAAACAGCAAACTCACCTTCAAGTCTCTTTATGGTGGCCTCGGCGTTCTCCACGAAGCTACGGCATTTTTCATGTTCATCTGCCAAGGCCTTTAGTTTTTCTGCAGAGAAGGAAGGGTTAGCGCATAAGAAAGCAAAAGCGGGCGTAAACATAAAACGCAGAAACCGCGTAGCTAAAGGCGTACCTTGCACTTCAGCCAGCTGTTGGGTGCTGGTGGTGGCATCTTTGCTCGCAGCCTCAGCCATTGCTTTCTCCTTCTCCAGTACGGCGATACGCCTCCTGGCGATGGAGTGGTTCCAGAGAAGGATGCGGTATAAGTGGGTCCGCTTAAGGACACTATCCTGAGAAGCGAGAAGAAAACAAGTTAGGCAAGAGCAGAGAAGATTCGACCCGAGTAGAAGGCTACTCGGAGAGTATCCGTCTACTCGACCCAAATCTCGGGGACTGGGGGTGATGGTAAGAAAGAAAAAAGGCGAGTAGAAGAGAAGAAAATTCAACTCGGAAAAGGCAAGAAGGACTTACTGCGTAGGACTGCTCGATGTCCTCGGCATTCTTGCGATGCAAGAACATCTTGGCTGCGAGCGTCGCGGTCTCGGTGGAGACGGACATGGGCTTGTGTCCCAGATCAACCTTGTTCCAATCCACGCGGTAGTGGTCGATGGAGCCAAGGGTCAAGCCGTGCCATTTCTCCTCTCCGAGAACCCTGCTGTCCCATCTGGCATTGATGTGGCCAACAGTGTCCAAAACCTGTTCAAGACCCTTGGAGGTTATTGGTTTGTCTTGGACTCCACGAGAAGCAATGTTGATAGACTGGGGTTGGCTTGGATCTGGAGGAGGGGAGTTCACGGCTACAACTTTCCTTCCCCTCTGGATAGCTAAAGCTTTGTCCTTGGGAGGGAAGCCGATTGAGTGCTGTTGGCTAACCTCGATCATGTACTCCGGGTAGCAAGGCTGGCCAGCAGCGCGAGCGTCCGCAGAGAGCGCAGCAGGAATTGGGCCGGACTCGCGGATCATGAGCGCTCCGCTTGAGGGTGTACCCTGGTCTCTGGCCCGTTTCTTCGTTTGCTCCTTCTCAATCCTCTGCTTCTCGGGATCCGCAGTCTTCTTCCCGTCAGCCTTGGCCTGCGCCTTCTCGGCGACTGCCTTCTCGGCATCTTGTTTCTCGGCCTTCTTCTGCTCAGCCTTGGTTTTCTTCTGCTCGCCCTTGGCTCTCTCAGCAGCTTCCTTCTCAGCCTTGGCCTTCTCGGCGGTTTCCTCCTCGGCCTTGGCCTTCTCAGCAGCTTCCTTCTCGGATTCCCTTCTGACAACCTCGTCCCTCAGAGCTTCCAAGGCTCGTTGCCTGGTTACCCGCCCGGCGGGAGGGCTGGACGTATCCTTGGTCTTCGACGGCGAGGAGGAGGTTGGCGGTGTAGGGCCTTGCGCAGTTGGCGGTGTAGGGCCTTGCGCAGTTGCTGCGGTAGGGCCTTGCGCAGTTGGTGGCGCCGCAGATCCATCGCCCTGTGCAGCTCCTGGCTGGGCGCTACTCGGCGTCACGCCCGATTGCACGCTGCTCAGTGGATAAGCAGTGGCATCCGCGGCGGTGGTGTCCTCTGCTCGCTGCTCGGCAGCGAGGCTCTCTTGTGCAGCAGCCCCTGTGGCGGGCTGCTCTTGCTGCGCTTCAGGCCGCTCGGCGGCGGTGTGGTCTTGCATCTCTTGATCTTGATTCTCCTCGGCATTGCTAGCCGGAGGAGAAGGGGGTCTCTCGTCGTGGACGGCGGTGTCCTGTGCTGCTGGTTCTGACGCTGCTCCTTGTGCTGGATTGGCAGCAGCAGCATTGGCGTCGCGGTCCTCATCATCATCATCCAGGTTGACCAGAGGTACTGGTTTCTTCTTGGCTTGGTCGGACGCGAGAGCTGCATTCGCGTCCATAGGAGGACTGCAGAGAAAGAGAAACTAGAAATCAGAAGGAATTTGGGAAAATAATATCGTGCGAGAAGGGAAACGACCGAGAAGAGGGCCTACGCGGTGGTGCACTTGAGCTCTCGTCTGGTTCTCTTCGCAACCGCCTTCTTCTCGGCGGGTTTCTTCCGCTTGGCAGGAGGCGCTGGCGCATCGCTACCGGTCCGTTTGCGGGTCTCGGGAGCGGCCATGGACAGGGGCTTGACGACTAGGGGCGCATCGCCCTCGTTCTCGTCTTCGTCCTCGTCGTCCTTGTCCGCGGCAGCTTCATCTGGGAATCAAAGAGAAAAGAGGAAAGAATCAGAAACAGCACACGAGGGATTGGAGCTTCTCGGAAGCAAACAGAGTGACAGTGTAGTTACCGTCAAAATCCTCGTCGGACCAGGTGCGGAGAGCGTCGCGCTTATCAGGGACGGGGGAGCGAGTAGGGTTAGCCTGCTCCGCGGCATCAAAACAGGGCACATCATCCTCCTCACGGTCAGGAGACCAGTTGCCCTCGAAAACCTCGCAGCTCTCGATTATCTGGCGGGTAAGAACCTAAAAAACAGAGAAGGATCACAAACCAGCCGAGTACCAGGAAGGAATCCTACTCGGATAGGCGTGCAGGTACAAAGCACACAAAGCCTAGGCAATTTACTAAGCATTTTACTCGGATAGGCGTGCAAACACAAAGCATACTAAGCCTACGCATGTTTGCCGAGAGATATTACTCGGAGAGGCGTGCAAACACAAAGCATACTAAGCCTAAGGCAATTCGGCTAGATGCCCTACTCGGAACGCAAGGCAACTGCTAGTTGATGAAAGAAGAAGAAGTTATCTACTCGGAAAATAGATGCGGAGAGCAAAGTAAGGAAGGCGTACCCGCTCAATCGGCTTTGTGCGGCTATACGGGACGAACCCGTATTGCCAGTGGTCGCCAAGGCTTGTCGTCAAGATGTTCCTGGCATGCCAGGGGACGTCGATGTTGTCGATCTCGATGGTGGTGGTCCTGGTGCAGTCGCGGGGCCCTCCCATGTAGCACATGAGATGGCACCGCTCCTGCAAGGGCAGTACTCGGCGCTGGATCCAGCAGGCCACCGGGTCGTCGTTCTTGAGGCCCTCCGCCCTCAGCCAGCCGAGTCGATTCTCCATCTCGATGGCGTCATCGTCGTTGACGGGCTTGTCCTTCCAGTACATCCCGATTGGAGCGCGATTGCACCAAACGGGCAGGTTGATTCTGTCGTTCACCGGGCCTCCTGGCTCGGCGGCAACGTTCCTGACGTAAAGGAACGTCTTCTGCCACAGCTTGACGGAATCCAGCCCCTTGATGCGGGGGTGGTTCGTCCCGGACCGCTGCACCATCATGGCGCAGCCGGTGTCGGTGGCGCGGGCGACGCCCGCGGAGTCCTTCTTCCCGGTGGACTGCTGGCGCAGGTGGAAATACCTGAGCCACGTCTCCCACGTGGGCCGGACGCCGAGAAAGGCCTCGCAGACCACGGCGTGGTAGGCGAGGAAGACCACGGCGTTCGGCGGCAGATGGTGCATCTGGATGCCGAAGTGGTTGAGGAATTTCCGTAGGAAATCGGAGGCGGGTAGCCCGAACCCGCGCTCGAAGTGCGCCATGAAGACGACGCGCTCTCCCTCTCGCGGGGACGGCACGATTTCGCCGTCCGGCGCCCGGCACTCCACGCCGGGAGGGACTCGCCGGGTATTGACGAGCCAGGCGCAATCCTCCGCAGTGACGCAGGAGCCAGCCCAGCCTGACTTGGCCATCGTGGCGAGTTGGGAAGGTGGAAGATTTCAAGTGGAGTTGGCTGGTGAATCGAATCCGCGGCGGCGCGAGAGCTTGCGCGGCGGCGGAGAGCACGGTGGCGGAGAAGAGCAGGAGACGGAGAAGGAATAGTGCGAGGAAGGGGAAAAGAAAGTTACCGGCGGGGGTATTTATATCTCCCCCGCGAGTTTACCGTTACCGTCTTGATAGTGGGATCGATTGTGCCGTGTGGCGGATCCTGTGGCCGGCTAGAAACGCACACAAGCGCCGGTTGCGCGCGTAATGGCCACAGTTGATCCCACCACCGAATCGTGGCCTATAACTGCACTTGATGGGACATGACGGCCGGTGGGCCCCTTGCGTGAAAACTGGACGCGTGGCAGGTCGTGTCCTGGGCAACCAAACGACAAGGTCGTGGATGCTTGACACGTGTGCAGTTGCTGCGCGAAGGGCTGGATTGTGCTCTGTGCTGCAGAGGCTCAATCTGAGAAATTTCTCTAAGTCTTTTTACTCGGTTACAGAGTAGAAAGCAAGTGCTACTCGGAAAAGAGGAAACTCAAGGTACTTTCCAGATAGCTACTCGGAGGACCTACTCGGCATCTTGAGGTTCGATGGCTGAGATGCAAAGGCTGGTTTTAAGCTGGCAGAGCCTAGTGAACAAGTTCGCAAGACTCAACCAGCTTCGGGGACTGCTGTCGGGGGGTTACCCCCGAGTAGGGTAAAGACGGGTGGTAAAGGCCGCTACAGAAGAGAGGTTTGGTCGAGTAGCCGACTACCAGGTACTCGCTACCCGGTCGACTGCTACTCGGTCTCACCTCAAGATGACCAGAAGGAGATATCAATCAAGTTCTACCCTGGCGAGTAGAAGGTTTGGCCCGAGTACAAATGGCGGGAACCATTGGCGGGAAACTACTCGGGCCAGGAAGTCAAAGGAGCCGTTCTGACACAGGATCCCGCGTATCCTGGGTCCGTACTTGGCAGCATTCGAACCACTGTTCACGTGGGGACGGCCTGCCTGACAGTGACAGCATGGAAGCAGGCCGTGGCAGGATAAGGGGGGCCTACTCTGTGCCTAGGTACAGTGATACCAGTCTGTCCCCTAGTTTTGCCCAACGACTTTACAGAAGCAGCCAAGGTTAGGAACCAAAGCTGTCAGCGGGTACTCGGAGAAAGGACGATGTGCACACTATGTCGACACTTGTCTAGATTTGGACGTATCCGGCTGGGCACCGTGTATATAAGGTGCCCCGCCGCCTCCTGCGCGAGGCATGCTCCCAGACGTACGCACAGGCTCATAGTGAACCCTAGAAACCCTAAGTTCTTGACCTAGCTCCACTCGGAGAGGAGAGAAAGGCTACTCGGTAGAGATACCATTTGTACTGTGGCTACTCGGAGAGACATCCTAACACATAGAGAAAGGCAGGAGTAGGGGTTTTACCTCCTCACGAGGGCCCTGAACCTGGGTACATCGTGTTGTTTGTGTTGTGTGGATCTTACCTCACGCGGCTACTCGTCGCGTGATCCCTCCCCGGACACCTCCAGCGTCCATCGTTCCCACATCTTTAGCCATCCCATGGCATCTGCCGTGACACCACCACGACAAGGAAGAAGAAGAGAAGGGAAACAGTGAAAAACCCAGGAAACCCGACCTTTAGTCCGGCTACCCTGCGCAGCCCGACCTCCAAGCCGGCCTAGCCCAGTGAGCATACAGAGCGCCCCGACCTCCAGCCCAGCCTCCTAGCCCGGCTTCTAGCCCGGCCTAGGCCAGACTTCCTGCGCGCTAGGCCGACGACCTAACAGAACTACCCGGCCTCCAGGCCGTCTCCCCTGCGCGGGAAAGGGGAAAGATGCCCTTGTAAAGCCTACCTACCCCCCATTTACCCCCTAGACTATAAATAGACCCCCTTGGCTTTAGATCTAGGTTAGGACGAATATTAGATGAATTGAGCTTTGCTCTTGTACCCCTCTTGTGAGGCTAATCCTATGATTTGTATCTACTCCCTCCGTCTCAAATTAATTGTCTCAAATTTTGACAAAAGTGGATGTATCTAGACATAATTCAGTGTTAGATGCATCCACTTTTCTCAAACTTTGAGACATTTAGTTTGAGACGGAGGGAGTAGAACCGTATCAAGGCTACTCCTATGATGTGTATCTAGGATCGTATCAAGGATACATCAAAGTTACCCAACCTTTCCCCTTGGGATTCAGCTAGGAACTTTTCAATCTCCTCAACTAACACTTGAGGTTCTATTGGCATGGTGGACCGACCACGACTGTTGAATCGGTTTCTTATAAGGTGAGTTCGGTTGGATTGACCGTTCCGTAGGCGGCCGTTGCGGCTTAGTTGACGGGAGATCTAGTCTTTTAGTTCACGCTAGTTATCTTCCCTCCTCAATCCCCCTTTGTGTTCTTCATTTCTTCGCTGTGTTCTTGAGTTCTTGGTCAATTCGTGAAGATCGGGCCACCCAAGAGGTTAACCCCTCCATTATCTGGTATTAGTAGCTAGATTGACACGAATTTGACCCCCAACACCCCCCCCTTTCACCAAAAAATTTCTTCCCCAACCCTAAATTCGAAAATTTCACCAAAAATAGCCTCAAAAGAGATTTCGACCGATCTGTTGATTTGTTGAGTTTTTTGTGGATTTTAACCGTGAATTTGTTGCTTAAGACCATTTCCCACCTTTCTATTTAGCCACTTTTCCCCATTTTGTCTACGAATTTGCAAGATCGAAGGGAAAAAATTCGAAAATTCGAGTTCCTCAAACGTGTAGGAAACCCAGCGTAGGCCGTCCCGAGGAAAAAAATTATGAGTTTGATCTTTGGAAAGATTTTCAAAGTTGTTTTTCTTTGTCGTTGTTAGTCCGATTTGAGTTATTCCAGTTTCCACGTGAAGCCCACAACATCATCTATGCAACTACATCACCAGATCGACACGGCATCGACAACCCCCGGCCGCAAGTCTGTGATCATCCATCAAATAGGTATAACTTCCTTCCGCTTGAACTAACCCATTCTTCGTGTACCTTGCCATTTCGGACTAGCTCTTTTATATTGCTTGGCATTGCACTAGTGGCACCGCGAGTGCGTGTTTTGCAATTACGAGAGTGTAGTTCAATTAGGCTTGGCATTTGTATCCCCATATAGCAAAAAGTGAAAAGAGAAAAAAAAATCTATGCAAAGTGCAATACCTTGTAGGAACGGGTAGTTTCGTGTTGCAAAAGATAAGAGAGTGACCGGTTGCCACGGTGCGAATCTTGTTGCCTCTTAAAATTTGCGATTTGAGCTAGCGTCCTCCTTGTGTTGGTGTGGCATTGAGCTTAGTATTCGTTAGGAACATTTCGTCTCCGCTCGTCCTTTGGTCGCACTAACCCCATTTATCACTTGTGTGTATGTGTTCCATTTTTGTTTCCTCCACTAGGCTTTGGTTCTTTTGCTAACATTTCATTGTGGTTCATTTCTATGTTTTACAACAAACTTTTCTTCCGATTTGTTGATTTTCTTTTCCACTTTCCTCACCCATTTTGCCATCCACAAAAAGTGTGTGTGTGTGTGTGTTGTTATTTGCGGGTTTCTTTCGATCTTTTCGAACTTGCCTTTGACATACCGCCCTACACCTAGGCTCGTCCACTAGTCTCAATACGACCAAAAAAGGTAACATTGGGCAAGTGAGACATCTATTCTTCATATCACACTTGTGTGCTTTTGAGATGGCTAGGGAAGGAGTGTTCACAAGTCCGAGTTCAGAGGACGAAGGAAACCCCTTCTTCGACGACAACGCCCAGAACTTCGTCACCCGCAACGACCATTTCCAACTTCGCCAAATTGTCCAAGACGGATTGGAGCACTATGAACGTCGACTCCAAGCACAAGAGGCTCGCTTGAATGATCAAATGGCTCGTATCAACATTAACTTGGCCAACCTTGCCAACTGCCATGGATCATCATCGTCCTCGAGGTCGAGACGTTTAAGCCAACAACCTCAAGCTCATCACCAAGCTCGTCGCCAAGATCATCATCTCCACATGGAAGATGGTTGACAACCGCAATAAGAACCACCACCTACTCCACAAGCTCCTCGACGAAATTGGTATGAAGATAGATCGCCATCACCACCTCCTAGACACCGACAAGGCCGTGGTGACCCTTTTGAAAATCACCCTCTACGACCAGATCCTCGACAACATCATCACCAACCTCCGCAAGGCTCCGCTAATGACTATGGTAACAATGATTTAGTGGATGGTGCTCGCCCACATCGAAGGCCACCAAGGCACAATGCGCGTCACCACCATAATGACCGCCAAGAGAAAGAACTTCCTTAACACCACCGCAATGAACAAGGGCGCCCTCAACAATGCAACCATGACAACAATGATAGTCAATTCCACGAAGCACGACTACGCCATCATCACTAACTCCATACCAATGACCATCGGCGTCATCCTCCTCATGACCACCGCCAACGCCAAGCCAATGAGGATGAGCCACATGATATTTCACCTCCTATCTATATTGAAGACCCACATAAGCGACCACATCATCACCATGAAGACAACAATATGAGTGCCCTTTGCTTCAATGTTCCCAAGTTCAATGGTGAGAATGATCCCGAAGAATATCTATCTTGGTCCCTCAAGGTGGACAAGATCTTCGGTATCCACAACTTTAGTGACAAGAAGATGGTTGCTATGGCTTCTTTGGAGTTTGAAGGCTATGCACTCTTATGGTGGGACCGTCTCCAAGCGGAAAGAGTCAAGAACCGGATTGCACCCATCGAAAATTGGAATGTGATGAAGAAATTTCATGAATGATCGCTTTGTCCCTCAACACTACAAGCATGAACTCTTCAAAAATCTACAAGAGCTTAGACAAGGATTGAAATCGGTTGATGAGTACTACAAGGAGATGGAGACCACTTTGATAAGAGCTCATGTGATGGAATCTCAAGAACAAAAAATAGCCCGCTTCCTGAATGGCCTTAACTACCCCATAAGGAAGATTGTCGAGTACCAACCCCTATGACAACATTGTTGCACTTGTCCATCAAGCTCTCAAGGCCGAGCGTCAAATTGCGGAAGACCTCAAGTACAATAAGAAAATGGCTTACTTTGCATCAAGACCTACTTCTTCGTCTCCAATGACACAAGCAACAACACCGACCAACACCAAGAGAACCTCTAGAGCTCCCAATGCTACCAACAAAACTCCGCAACCGTTCAAGAAACAAGTGTCTCCAACCACCGCCTCTAATGCTCCTCAAGTCAAATCGAGCACAATCACTTGCTTCAAATGTGGTGGAAGTGGACACAAGTATTTCGAGTGTTCCAACAAGATGATCATGATTGTCAAACAAGCTGGTGAACACGACTCAATGAGTGAAGGAGTATACTATGCCTTGCACCAAGTTTCTCTTAATTCCTTGGACATACAAAATGATGAATATGAGAGCGTCTATTGCAATGAAGAAAAGAATCCATCGCTAGTTGTGACACGAGTTCTTACCACCTCTCCTCAAGATGAACATGACCAACAGTGCAACCTCTTTCAAACTAGAGCTGACATCAATGGCAAGTCAATCAAGGTTAACATCGATGGAGGTAGTTGTCACAACTTTGCTAGCAAAGAGATTTGCGACAAAATCCAATTGCCCTACAAGCAACACCCACACGCCTACCATGTTCAATGGCTAAGTGACTCCGACACCTTCAAGATTCAACACATGGTTACCGTGCAATTCAAGATTGGCCCTTATGAAGACACGATTGAGTGTGACGTTGTGCCTATGACCGTGTGTCACCTTCTTCTTGGACGACCTTGGCAATATGACAAGAGCTCTATGCATGATGGACACACCAACCACTATAGCTTCAAGTGGAATAACAAGACGTTTGTGCTCCGTCCCATGTCTCCTAGCCAAGTGATCGCCGGCAACGCCAACACCCTTGCACGCAAGCAAGAAGAGCTAAAATCTCGTGAGATGAGTGGTGAGAGAGTGATCCACCTAAAGGAGAGTGAGAGCCACAAGCCAATCATGAGTGGAAAAATTTCGAGTGCTCCCAAAGGCCTTGCCTTACTTGCCACCAAAAGAGAGATGCGAGATGACCCATCCATGCTTCACTTAGTCCTCATGTGCAAAGGTGAAGCACTTGAAACTAACGCCATAACAAGATTTCCTCCGTCTTTGTTGCCTTTGTTGCAGGAATTTGAGGATGTGTTTCTGGAAGAACTACCACCGGGCTACCTCTTGTACGAGGCATCGAGCACCGCATTGACCTCATACCGGGTGCGCCGCTTCCAAACCGTGCTCCCTACCACACCAACTCCGAGGAGACAAAGGAGACCGAGCGGCAAATCCAAGAATTTCTAGAGAAAGGTTTTATTCGAGAATCCCTTAGCCCGTGTGCCGTTCCGGTTCTCCTTGTCCCAAAACAAGACGATACTTCTCGTATGTGCATGGATTGTTCCCCTATAAATGCTATCACCGTTCGATATAGACATCCCATACCTAGGCTCGATGATATGCTTGATGAACTAAGTGGTTCTACAATCTTTTCCAAAATTAACCTTAAAAGTGGATATCACCAAATTCGCATGAGCATAGGTGAAGAATGGAAAACAACTTTCAAAACTAAACTTGGTTTGTATGAATGGCTTGCCATTCTCTTTGGTCTTTCAAATGCTCCTTCAACCTTTATGCGTCTTATGAATGAAGTTTTTCGCCCTTTTATTGGAAAATTTGTCGTGGTTTATTTTGACGATATACTTACCTATAGAAAATCTTTGGAGAATCACCTTGAACATATTTCTCAAGTCTTGTTGGACCTTCGCAAAGAAAAACTTATTGAAAATCTTTCCAAGTGCAATTTTTGCACCAACAAGCTTAGTTTCTTAGGTTTTGTGATTTCCTCCAATGGTATTGAAGTTGACAACAAGAATGTTGAGGCAATTAGAAATTGGCCTAACCCTACTTTCGTACGTGAGATAAGACGTTTCTATCACCATTTTGTGAAGGATTTTTCAACCATTGCTTGCCCTTTAAATGAGCTTACAAAGAAGAATGTACTGTTTGTTTGGGGGCAATTCTCAACAAAAAGCTTTTGATACTCTCAATAAATGTTTTACCGAAGCACCTTTGCATGTTTTGCTGTATTTTAAGAGAACGTTTGAGATTGAATGTGATGCTAGTGGAATAAGAATTGGTGGCATTCTTATGCAAAATGGATGTCCCGTTGCTTATCATAGTGACAAATTAGATGGTGCTAGACTAAATTACCCAATTTATGACAAAGAACTTTTTGCTTTGGTTAGACTCATGAAAGTTTGGCAACACTATATTTGGCCTAAAGAATTTGTTATTCATTCCGATCGTGAATCATTGAAATATTTGAAAATCCAAGCCAATTTGAACAAAAGACATGCTAAATGGGTAGAATTCATTGAATATTTTCCTTATGTCATTAAGTACAAGAAAGGTAAAGAGAATGTTGTAGCGGATGCTTTGTCTCGAAAATAATGTCTTCTTACCCGCCTTGAAATCAATGTGATTGGTTTGGATGGGATAAAAGACTTATACTCTTCCGATGTTTTCTTTGGAACCATTTTCAAAAAATGCTTGCCCAATCGAGGTTTCGATGACTACTATCTCCACAAAGGTTTCTTGTTCAAGGCTAACAAATTGTGTATTTCGGAGTCCTCTCTTCGCTTTTTGTTATTTAAGGAATCACATGAAGGAGGTCTCATGGGACACTTTGGAAGGGACAAGAACTACGCCATGCTCTCAAACCACTACTATTGGCCTAAGATGAGGCACCAAGTTGAAAGACTCGTCAAGCGATGTCCTACATGTCTCCTAACTAAGTTTACTTCCAACCTTCATAGTCTTTATTTTCCATTACCTACACCACATGTTCCTTGGAGTGACATTAGCATGGACTTTGTGTTAGGAATCCCACTCACTAAAACAAACATGGACTCCATCTTTGTCGTTGTTGATCATTTCTCTAAGATGGAACATTTCATTCCTTGCAATAGAACGGACGATGCTTCACATGCCTCG
This sequence comes from Alopecurus myosuroides, assembly GCA_028641055.1. Classification (NCBI taxonomy): domain Eukaryota; kingdom Viridiplantae; phylum Streptophyta; class Magnoliopsida; order Poales; family Poaceae; genus Alopecurus; species Alopecurus myosuroides. Next base: position 310,597,021 of record CM054062.1, on the reverse strand, counting down.
CACTTGTTTTCAGGGAAATTGTGCGTCTACATGGTGTGCCCAACTCAATTGTGTCGGATCAAGATGTCAAGTTCAAGTCCTAATTTTGGAAGACTTTGATGGCAAAGCTCGGCGTCAAGCTACTTTTCTCCACTTCCTACCACCCACAAAAGGATGGCCAAACCGAAGTGGTGAATCAAATGCTCTCTTCACTCCTACATGCATTGATCAAGCTCAACCTCAAGAATTGGGAGGCATGCATCCCCCATGTCGAGTTCGCCTACAATCGAGCACTTCACCAAGCTACTAAGAAAAGCACCTTCGAGATTGTCTACGACTTCAATCCAAACACCGCTCTCGACATCCTACCATTTCCTCTACGCGAACAAGTCAACATGGACATCGACAAGCGCACCAACTACATCAAGAAGCTACATGAATTCACAAGAGCTACACTTGAGAAGCATGCCGAGCACCAAGCATCGATGATGAAAAAGAACAAGAAGCCCATGGTGTTCTAAGAAGGCGACCTCGTTTGGCTACACTTGCGCATATACCGTTTTCCACAAGAGCGCAACTCCAAGCTCAAGCCAAGAGGTGACGGACCTTTCAAGATCATCAAGCGCATAAACAACAAGGCCTAAAAGCTAGACTTACCGCAATCCAAGTACCTTGTCCACAACTCCTTCAACGTCAAGGATCTCTCTCCCTTTCATGGATATCCATGTTATGAGGAATACCACGAGTCGAGGCCGACTCCTTTTCAATGGGGGGAGATGATGCAGCACACCCCATTCCACCAAGCCCAACACCCCAATGGATCCATGACAAGATCACGAGCAAAGGAGATACATGATAAGGTGAACTCACTCCTCTTTATCTATGCATTCAATGTCTTGGTGAATGGTGCACTACCTCATGGAACCACCCTATGCATGCTCAGGTTTGATCCCACAATGGAGCCCCAAGATGATTCCCAAGAATCTCAATAACATGCCAAAGATGGTGTCCAAGAAGCTAGCAAGGATGGCCAAGAAGATGGCCTCAAGGAAGAAGAAGAGATGGGAAACGGTGAAAAATCCAGGAAACCCGGCCTCCAGGCCGGTTACCCTATGCAGGCCGGCCGGCTACTCTGCGTCCCCCGCCGGTGACCATACAGAGCGCCCCGGCCTCCATCCCGGCCTAGGCCGGCCTTCCTGCGCGCCAGGCCGACGACCTAATAGAACCACCCGGCCTCCAAGCCGGCCTCATCCCGGCTAGGCCGGCTCCCCTGCGCGGGAAAGGGGAAAGATGCCCTTGTAAAGCCTACCTACCCCCTTTACCCCCCTAGACTATAAATAGACCCCTTTGGCTTCAGATCTAGGTTAGGATGAATATTAGATGAATTGAGCGTTGCTCTTGTACCCCTCTTCTGCGGCTACTCCTATGGTTTGTATCTAGGGCCGTATGAAGGCTACTCCTATGATGTGTATCTAGGATTGTATCAAGGCTACAGAAAGTTACCTATCTTTTCCCCTTGGGATTCATCTAGGAACTTTCCAATGTCCTAAACTAACCCTTGAGGTTCTATTGGCATGGTGGACCGACCACGGGTGTTGAATCGGTTTCTGATAAGTTGAGTTTGTTGGATTAATTGTTCCGTAGGAGGCCATTTCAGCTTAGTTGACGGGAGATTGAGTCTTTCAGTTCACGCTAGTTATCTTGCCTCCTCGATCCTCCTTTGTGTTCTTTATGTTCTTCGCCGTGTTCTTGAGTTCTTGGTCAATTCGTGAAGATCGGGATACCCGAGAGGTTAACCCCTCCATCATGTTACGTAGGTCCTACTTGTTAGCTATTACGACAATATAATCATTGTTGTGGTTTTTCTTTTCTACATGTTGTCAATAATCATTAATGTTCATCATGTGGACTTTGAGGAATTTTCCAAAGGAGACATTGATTATCGAGACCCGGACGAGATAGTCATGTTGTTTGACTCTTTCCAACATTTCGTGATGTTGTGGAGAAGGTCCGAAGTGAGTTGAATTGGAATGAAAAAAATTATGTAGTTGACTTGCAAGGGAGGTACACCACCTTTAGGGATAGGGTGCTTTACGAGGCTAGACTTGCAAGGGAGAAGGAGGAGGAACATGAGTGCAGTTCCAAGAAAAAGGACAAGGGGGGGGGGACCTAGGTCTACATAGTAGCTGTCTGAATTGCTCATTATGTACTGAAGAGTAAAGTATGGCATGCTTATGTGGATTTCATTTGAAACATTGTAATCGATTGATCTATGTGATACTCGGGTGTTGTACTAAAGTTATGAACTTTCGTATTTTGTTGTATTTCTGAAAACAACATGAATTTGTCGTTCTTACCGTGATACGATTTGTGACAAAATATCATCCTTACAAAAAAACATAGAGCAAGCCAGTTTTGAAATCATAATGCCTCCGAGTGGGGCGTTACAAGGAACTACATAACGCCCCTATCAGGGGCGTTACACTACCTGAGTTCCTTTCCTTCTTCTGGCTACTTACTCTCTCAAACAGAGACCAAGCGGAAGAACCGCCGGGTATCCAAGACTCAGGGCATAACGCCTCCGACCAAGGCGTCACAGTGCTAAGCCTAATGCCGCCGTGCGGGGCGTTATTTTCTTTTCTCTTGTTTTTTTTCCTTTTCCTGGTACGGTTTGGAAAAGAACCTATGGTATGAATACAACACATGGTACGAATGCAACGAATACATGGTTCAGTAAAACATTACATTCCTCTAAATTTAAGTCCACTAACAAGGTCCACACATGCGTTCATTACATAGTCTTAACCCACTAAGTGCGCACAAATTAAATTGTTCATACAAGGAAGCGCATTCTCCTCTCTCGTTGCATCGTAGATTTATCCTCTGTAGCTTGTCCTTGTTAGCTAAGCTCGATTTCAGAAGGTCAAACAACTGGTACTCTATATTTTTTTTCCTCCTTTGGTGCATTGTTTTGAAGCTCCCACTCGTGTTGTTTGCTTTTGCTACGCTCAACTTTGGTTATCTGCATTTGCTTCAGCATTGCCACTTCATTATGAAATCCATATCTCTCTTTTTGTATCCCCTCGAGCCTTTTCTCCAACTCGGTGGTTTCTTTCTCCATGGCTACTTTCTTAATGGCTTATTTCTCCATTTTCCCAAGTTTTCCAGCTGCAACTTCTTATCCGTGGAATGGAATCATCCATTTGTATCTTTTATTAAGCCCTCGCATTTTTCATCAAAGATTATTCTTCTCGACGGAGAAATTTTGCAGTAACTTATCATTACTAATCTTGTCATTGATTCTAGCATCATTTCTCTGCTCATACATGCGCCAAAGTCTGTCAATTGATCTTTCCAGCATTGGTTCGCACACAACATGCACCCAACGCATAAATCCACAATTTATGGCATCCTACACACACAATAATTCATGTTGTGATCCCAACAAGTGTGCACGAGACCAAAGTTTAAGTGGTGATGCACTTACATTCCTAACAGAACACATATATAAACGACGGACTATATTCGTCCCTCCCAAAGCAACGAACCTCTCCGTCACCGCATTGTAAAGGTGACAAGTCTTAGTTGAATCGAGCGTTATCCCACACCACAAAGGGTCCTCAATAGTATCACAAACATAATCAACCTCATGGAGCTACAAAGTCCGAAGATAGTGCATTAAAACACCAACCCTGAAAAAATTACCACTAATTTAATCCGACAACAATTAACACAACCCTAACACTAAATTGGTGAGAATACTTACAAGACCAGTCCATGAGTCGTGGGAAATCATGATGCGGGCCAACTAGGCATGGTCAAGGTGGCGAGGAGGACATAACAAGGAGCTTGGTTGAGGAGGAGCAGCTAGGAAGGACAGATGGGACTTCGGAGGGCGTGGGTAGGACAAGCTCGGAGGGCATGGGGAGGAGGAGTCCTATAAGACGAGGGGCGGTGGTGGCGGAGCCCTTGTAGGGCCGGGGACGATAGGGCGGCAGTGGCAAAGGCCTCCTATGGGAATGGGGAAAGGGTGGGAGTGGGGATAGGGAGCCTGAAATACGACTTAACCTGAAATCGTATCTCCTTGTTCTAGGGCGTTAAGCCCATGCGTAGCAGAATTCCGGTGAAAGTCCGGGCTATGTCATTTATCTAACAGAGCCAAGCCGAAAGAAGGAGAAGACTTCCGCGCGTACTCGACACATAACGCCAAGAACTGGGGTGTTACTCCCCCAAGGCGTAATTGCGTTCCAAATCCTTGCAAACTCCCCCCCCTAACAGATCCAGAGCGGAGACCAGGCCGGACTTCTACAAGGTACATGGCATAACACCCTTCAGTGGGGCGTTAGACCTATTTACATAACGCCCTATATCGGCGCGTTATTTGCTGGTATGAATTTTTGGCCTGTTTCTTTCGAGGACAGATTTGTAGCAATATGTGACAAGTTCACAATGTTGAATATCAAATAACACAACAGGACACGGTACAAATTTCCGCATACTACCTCATACCTTCCGCTTGGGGCTCCCAACAAGCGTGGATCACGTCAGCATCAAGTATTTTTCTGGCTCCGTTGCTAGGGACTTATAGCTTGCTGCAAGGGGAGTCTCACACTTCCACTCTCTTTATTTTGTTTTGTTCTTTCTTAGTTTACTTTTGTTTCGTCTTGTTTTCTCTTTATCAACCCCCCCCCCCCCCCAAATTTAGTTCTATAGCTTCTAGTATTCTACTTGCTTTAATGTTTTTGCTATGGATGAACCTACTAGAACCTTTATATTAATGGAGACCAGAGAATTATATATAAAGTAAAGGGAATTAAAAGAGGGTAAAATATTGATAGGTATGTTAAAGAAGTTGAATAAGATTACTAAACTTTTGCTTGAACTTCATGATATAAATTGTTGCTCTGAACAACATGATATACATTTCAAATTCTAGTGTTGATTTAGTAAAGAACCTTTAATTGCAACCTATCATTGGGTTAATTATATTCATCTTGGAGCTGAACAATTAGAGAATTTTACTACATTTCCAACAGCTTTTAAGATAGATTCCTTCATGGCTGAGAATTATGAAACTTGCATTGCTTCAAAAGGACTTAAATTTACAAGCTCTTTCATTCTTAATTATTGTCTAGAAAATTTCAGAAATAATGAGTATATCATTGATTATACAGAGAGACTCTTTCCTAACAAGAGGATACCCAAATTTTGTAGAAGCCTATGGAAGAAGAAATTGCTGAAACTATAAGCTCATTGGATGAAAAAGAAAAGGAGAGTGATGATCAAATGAGGAAGAAAGGAGTAGCTACCCATGCCCACCTTCTAATGATAGTAACTCTTTAACTGATACATTACTTGATTTCCCGTCATGCTTACCAAAGGAGGATCAGTGCCATATTGGTGAATGTGATGTTCCTATGGATTTTTACGAAATACCCATGTTTGATGAACTTGATACTTGTTACATAGGTAACAACCTCCAAGACACATTAGAAAACAAGGAGAAACAATTTGATACTTTTCCTACTGTTAGTTATGATAATCCTTGCTATTTTGATAAACCTTATGATACTCCTCTATTTGTTCCTACTATTGATATTCATGATAGTGAGGAAGTTTGCTTAGAAAATTTATATGATAATGCTTTAGATGATGGTCCTATGTTACTAGATGGTATAAATTATAATGCTACTGAAAATGGGATTGGAGAGGTCTTGAAGTTATCTAAAAGGTATCTCATACTTTTGGAGAGTGATCAATCATATTGTTGCAATATTGTCAAAAATGGGTTTGGGGAGGTCATAATTTTAGTTAATTTTGATCCCACTATTTTGGAGCTTGATATGAATTATGTGCTTGTAGATCATGAAAAACATGCTTTGTGTGATAGTTATATTGTTGAGTTTGTTCGTGATGCTACTGAAAATTATTATGAGAGAGAGGAAAATATGGTTGTAGGAATTTTCATGTTACTAAAACACCTCTCTTTATGCTGAAAGTTTTGAAGTTATTCTTGTTGTACGTTCCTATGCTTGCTACTTTGAGCTTCTTTGATTTATTTTTTACAAGATTCCTATGCATAGGAAGTGGGCTAGACTTAAATGTGCTTCATATTTTCTTCTTTATGCTCACTTTTGTTTCAATTCTTATTTCTTATGTGAGCATCTTTTGAAAATACCAAGCCTATCTTAATGACTATAAAGAAAGAGCTCTTGGGAGAAAACCCTTGCTGTTTTTTATTTCCGTTTCACCTTTTATTTTCTAAGTTTTAACCTCTATAGCAATTGATCCTTATCATTTTTTATTTCTTTTTTGCTCCAAGAGTAACATCAAATAGAGAGGTAGTGCGATTTGGGGAAGTTGCTGTTCTGAAACAGATTTCTGGGCTGTTACCAAAAACAATATATATCTCAACCAGAACGTCAGATTGCTTTGAAACAAAATAGACACATTCTGCAGGTTTTTATCTAACTTTCTTTATCTTAGCGCCCTTTTTATTTCAGTAATAGAATATTTTCGAAAAAAATCATCTTTACCGACTGTTCTGTTTTGACAGATTTCTGCCAATATTTGCATTTGCGTCTTAATCTCTTTTTTGGTGTTGTTTTGAGGGGAGGAGCTTTCAAAGAAGTTGTTACAGTAGCTAATGTTTTAAATTTAGTGTTAGAATTGTTTTGAAACTGAACCCAAGTGGATTTATTATTTTGATTATGCTAACGTCGCTAATGAAGATTGTGAGAAGTTTTAGGTGAAGGAAGTTTTCAAGTGTAGGGAGAGTAGTATGACGTGATGTGACGAAGGATGGACAAAGTCTCCAATTTAGGGATTCCCATGTCACCTCAATACATATCCAATAAGTACAAGCATCAAATTTGGGGATGCCCAAGGCATCCCTTTCTTCATCAACAAAAATAGCAGGTTTCTTTCAAAACACTATATTTTTATTGCTTCACATTATATGCTTTATTCTTGGAGTGTCATTTTATTTTCCTTACATGTTTTTGTTTTGTTTTCCTCGCTGCAGATTTTGGTTGGATCCTAGCATAGTTTAGTTGGAGAGATACAGGCTCTGTTTTCATTGCCTAGAACACTCTAGTTTTCACTCTTATTGTTCTGTGAGTGTTCGGTTTTTGCTATTAATGCGTTTAGCTCTTGTTTTTCGCTCGAATTTCGTTCAGAGATTGTTAGTTTTATTCAGTTATATATTATTAGCTCTCTGGTCTTTAATAACTATTTGCTTTGAGATTACTTTCAAATAAGTTGATAGGTGTTGGAGAAAAGTAAATTGTTTCATGCTTATAGTGGTGCAATAGGAAGCTTGTTTTGACTGTGGCTTAGACTTTGACATTTCATGTTAGATGCTATTTTAATTGTGTGTTTAGTAGTATAATATCTATTATGACTAGTATCGAATAGTTGATAGTGCTTAATGTGCCATTGAAATTAAACCATGTGTTGTTTCCTCATATTGAAGCATGGTTTTGTGGTATTTCTCCTTTGAATGATTTACATGGATTGACTTGACGCATGCTCACACCATGTTATGAATATAAACAAAGTCACCTTTAGCCTTGATGATCATTTAGTTTTTGAATTGTAATATCACTTCATGCTTTGATTAATAATGTTTTGTCGCTATGCATGATTATGGCCATTATTGCTCTCTTAGTGAGTCGCTCTCAGTCTTTTGCTAGCCTTCACCTGTACTGAGTATGATCTCTACTCGTGCATCCAACTCCCAAAAACCAAAGTATGCCAAATGTGTCCACCATACCTACCTATATGTGGTATTTCACCGCCACTCCAAGAAAACTTCTTGTGTGATGCCTTTAAAACCTTCAAAATTATTAACCTGTTTTGTGTTCCTGTTTTAGCTCATGAGGAAGTATTTAGTGCTTTATTATGTGTTCATGTTTGATATCTTCACACTTGACTAACATGAATAATGTGCTAGTCCTTAATATTGCAAAAAGAGCAGGCATATGGGTGCCCATCCCAAAAGAAGGTACAACAATAACGTTAAAATCTCCTCACACTATGGACTTGAGAAATCATGAACTTAGCTTGTGCAAACAAGGAGACATGGGAATATTATGATTATCTTAAGGGAGCCGTTCTTGAAGACATTAAATATGAAAATATGATAAATCATTTGATAGTATTTGTTGACATAGACATACACCTCTCTCAATTTTTTTATTCAATACCTCTATTTTATTAAATAAAAAGACCTAGCACATGAGTAATCCCTCCTTCCCTCTACGAAGGGACTTTCTTTTAATTTTATGGCGAGTCTTCATCTTCTTACTTTATGCACCATTTAAGAGAGCATAGTTGTCATTCTGAATATAATGTGCATAGTCCCAAAATTTATTACTGATTGATTCATGATTGTGGTATGGCTTGCTCTCAAATTATTTGTATCTAGTCACCATTTAAACTTTGAAGGTGTCGTGGCATTTATATTTTGCTACCACACGAAGGACTAGCTGGATATCACTTTATTATGTTTTTATTTATGATTGAAACATACTTATCACTTTCAATGCATCATTGTTTATTTTCTTTTGCTTGTGTTACTTTTCATGTGCAACATAGTTGCTAAGTTTACATTAGTTCAAATAATATTTATCATGCCTTTGTTAAAGTACTTGGATCTCATCTTGCAATGCTTTTATATAATGTTGCTCAAGATTTGTGTTGGCTTCATGTCACCTCAAAAATTATTTTGATATCACTTACATACTCGAGGACGAGCAGGAGTTAAACTTGGGGATGCCGATACGTTGCAAACACATCTATAATTTTTGATGCCCCATGCTTATTTCTATCCAATACCCTTATGTTATTATCATGTTTTCACATGTTTCCCTTCATTTTATGGATGTTTTTATGGACTAACCTATTAACAATATGTCCCAGGCCAGTTGCTGTTTTATGATGTTTTTGTATTTCAGAAATTTTTGAAGGAAATATTCTCAGAAAGGGCTGAAAATCCACAAAAGTTATTTTTTACCCGGAATGAAGACGGAGTCCAAAGGAGACCCGGAGGGGAGCCAGGGGGCCACCGGGAGGGTGCCAGGCGTGCCCCCTTGGCCGTTCCTGGTGGTCCCCTGGTGCCCCTGGCCACCGCCTCTCGTCGCCTCTTCGCCTATAAATTGCCTTTAACCCCGAAAATAATGGGGGCGGAGTTATTTCCCATGAAATGTAGAGAGAGGCGCCTTCACCTCAAAAGTCCAATCTAGGGATCTGGAGTCCTGCTTCGACACACTACCGGAGAGTGGAATCGTCATCGGAGGTCTCTACATCGCCATGATCTCCTCCGGACAGATGCGTGAGTAGTTCATCTCGGGACTACGAGTCCATTGCAGTAGCTAGATGGGTGTTCTCTCCGTAATTACTCCATGTTTAGAGTCTCTTTAACTGCCTCACATGATTGAGACCACCATTATACAATTGGCATGTTGTGTTTGCTGGGATCCGATGAACCATGAGATTATGATTATTTTGTTCACGTCAATCTGAGATGATTCATTTATATTTGTAGAGAGTTTTAATATTTTCTTGCAATGATCTTTGGTGTTTATGATTACTTTGGCCACGTAGTTGTTTTCACCTGTAAGAGAGGGTTTATATGCTAGATAGTGCGTTCATGCTTCCTTGTTGCCTGTGCTTGAGTGACAGAAACATGCAGAGGTGGGGGGGGGGGGTAGGGGTGGGGTAGGATGTGCTATTTACACTAGGGAGAAAACAACGATGATATATTTTATGGATGAGAACAACTGCTTACATTACATATTGTTCTTAGTGCATTCGTTTTTTGTACACAAAGAAATCACTTAGTTGCTGTAACTTAATACCAGAGAGATTTGCTGGATAGCTTTCTTGAGGTGGACTTTTAGATATGGATGCATGCTGGATAGCGGTCCATATGCCTTGACGTAATGCCTACAATGTTAGAACCCATGAACTTTATCTCGTCATAACAGTATTGTTATACGCTCTTGATTTGTCAATAGCCTAGATGTAATTTGTTCACCCATCATGTTTGTTTTCTTTGGAGAGACACCACTAGTGAACATATGGCCCTGATCCTATTTTCCTCATATTTGCAACCTTCTTTTAAGCACGTTTCATCATTGTTTCCTTGCTGTACCGATTTTACTTCAATTACTTTTTAAGACTCTATACGTTTAGTTCTCGTATTTTCGGCAAGATCGAAAGATTGACAACCTTCTGGAAAGTTGGGGCAAGAGAGAATTTGTCTTTGTGTGCAAGTTCCACGCTTGGACAACATCGGTAAAAGGCGCCATTGATACAAGCAATCTTCCTCAAAACTACGAAGTCCTACTGGTCCCACAACCCCGGTTTCTTAATTGGGGGAAATTTTGCGCTAGACTACATCATACCTTCCGTTTGGGATCTCCCATCGAGTTTGTGATCACATCAGCAACAAGGACTACTGAAAACACTCACAAGATGATATAATGAATAGTAATGAGACGCCTCACAAAATACTCTGAAATTACCCTAGCTCATCTCTACTACTATTAAAAGAGAGAACATATTCATCGTTACGAGCACACTGCCTAACGTACATGGACCAAAAATAACCGCACGATCAGGCCCTAACTGGAATCTAACCGTTAAATATAACAACTTATCCTCATATGTGTACATTTAGCAAATTCTAGGAGCGGACGAAAACTCTGCCTATCACCGCGCCCCCGTACGCGCGACATGAATAAAAAAAAACCACAATCAACGAGGGATAGGAAGCTCACACACGCTAGCCTATAAATTAGTGGACGAAAATTTGGCTATCCCTGCCCGCGTAGGAATTGGACATGAATGGTAAAAAATCTCAAAATCGGGGGGCTAGGAACACGCACACTAAATTAGGCAAAATTAGTGGTAACGACACAATCCGCTCCACGGGATAAAAATCACAAATTAGTAGGAATCAAATCAAGCTGCCCCTCGCCGTTCATTGTATATTGTTCCTATATAGGCGTGTGTTGCCTTGAGATACAACCGCCCACACGAACGCCGTGCTAGATAGTAGGACGACACGTCCGCGCCGATGGGTACCTCGCTAACCATGCATATTCACTCTTTATAGTCGCCCTCCGGAGTGACTGCGTTGAGACGTCCAAAAACCCCTGCGTTCAGATGCACTTAGCGTCCGACGACGTCGGCGCTGAAGAACTTCTCAGCAACACAGATGCTAATCAACACGTATAGTAAATATCAATATTCGGACACTTTCGTCTCCCCATGCTAGAGATGGCTTAAAAAATAAAATTACAGCTTAGATACAACACATTTTTGATTATTAGATCAGTTGAGGTATGTGCGCTGGCCGAGCGAGTTATAGGGATCAACGAAGGAGAGAGCCGATTCGCGCAGAGAGGGGAACAACGAAATACCAGTCGCGGGTGAGGCATGGATGGGCATCAAACATGCACTCTGGATCATGCCGTACTTGGGCCACACGGTGAGGCTCATGGCCCGCCCAATCCGCCAGAGTAGGCCATCCTCGCCTGTGCTCATTGGGGCGCTTCGATTCCCTTGATTTGTTACGCGGGTGAGAGAATGTAGGTGTTAGAGAGCCCCTCTCTCTTGTCCCCAACGTGTACGTCGTGTCCGTGGCCATGGATCCGATGGAGACGAAGTCTATGCCTTTGCCTCATTCGGCGGAGAAGCAAGGGAAGGGTGGCCATCCCAGCAGCGGTGGGGGAGCAGGGAGGGGTAGTCAGTCGCGGTAGGGTGGTTCTCGCCGTAGTAGCGGGCACAATGGGACCGTCCTCGAGCCCGCGGTCGGGCGGCAGTGAAGGGAGTGGCGTCCCGCCTTGTACGGCGACTGTGCGAGAGAGACAGGGAGTAGGGAAGATAAGAGTGATCTAGTGAATCAAGGGTTGTCCGGACGGGTGTTTTTTTATCGATTTAGGACCTGCTTACAATATAAAGATTCCATTTGTGGTGATGGCTTTGTTTTCTTATAGAGTTAATAACATTATAGTTTTGATTTTGAAATGATTTATTTAATTATATTAAATTGTTACTTCTTTCAGACTTAAGTGTGTTTCACTTTTATTTAACAAATCAATTACTATCATACTTAAGGGTGAAATTTATGTGTTGTATATTTGTTTTAAAAACTAAAATCGGTGTGTTTGTATAATAGCAACGAAAAGAAAAATAAACAAATAAACATCCTAAGATTTCGATTATTAAAGGTAATAATAATTGTGATCATCTATAGAGCAATATGTATGCATGACAACCTTAATTGCACTAAAGTAATGTCCTAGGCATGCTTGATATGTTGCTAGGGTTTGACATGCAATAATGCATTTTTATTTGAGTTAGCCCCTAAATGGACTTAACGGGGCATTTCGAAGTTAAATTGTTCAAATGAGTTTGAAAACATCGTGAAAGCATTACATTTCTTTTTCTGGGCATTTTGATATATATAACTTGCCATTTTCTGAATTTATTGAATAAATTGTTATTTTCTCCAATTTTAAATAAATTAATTCAAATTCAAATAATGTTCAAATTTGAAATTTATCAAACATGTTTGAAAATTCGGTATTTATTTAGTTTACCTTTTTCCAAACATTTCCATATTTATTTTTATTTTTTTGATAAAAAATTAAAAATATTGTTTTAACAATTTCATTCAATTTTCTGTAACTTAAATTGACAGGTGGGGCCTATCTATCAGGTTCAAATAATGCTAAAACTAAAACTAAAAGAAAAACGAAAATTCATGACGTCATGCCTGTATCAGCAATGTAGAGGATCTCGTGTGCTCAACACAAATCACGCATTTCATCGCGAATTGCTCGAATCGAATCGAATCAAACCAACTGGCAGAGGAGGCGACGACGAACTGAATGGTGGCGGTGCAAGGAACAACTGGTCGCTAGATTTTCTCCGTCGAGCAAGCTCTACGGCGGCGGAATGTGGCAATGGCGCGGGAACGATTGCAGGCATAAAAAATTATTCCAGGCCACGGGGAGGTAGCTGCGCTCACCGTGAACTATGAGGAAGGGTCGAGAGGTCGAGGCGACCTCGCAACCGACGGTGATGTCGTGGTGGAGGATATTGCCGACGAGGGAGAAAGCGGCTCGATTCAGGCGCCCTAGGCCATCCTGGCTCCTGAGTGTGCTCATGTCGGGGAAGAGGAGGACGATAGTGACGATGGCGTGCAAGGCGGGGCCCGTAGGTGGCCGGAAACAGAGATGGCGAGCGGTGATGCCTTGGGGCGTGTTGTTCGTTAGGTTACACATACCCATAGAATTCTTATAATAATTTCGATAAGCCCATAAAACATCATTTAGCTTACTAACCCAATGTTTCTAGATTTATTAGCAGTCTTCTGCAAGATAGATTTAATTTATCTATTTGATAATTCTACTTGTCCACTTGTTTGGGGATGATAAGCTCAGGCATTTCTATGATTAACATCATATTTAGTAAGGGTTTTCCGAAAACCACCATGAGTAAAATGGGAACCTCCATCAGTCATAAGATATCTTGGCACACCAAATCGAGGAAATATAATATCTTTAAGCATTTTTAATAAGGTTTTAACCATCAACACTCTTTGTAGGTATGACCTCTACCCACTTATAACATAATCAACATCAACAAGTATATGAGTATAACCATTCGAAGGAGGAAACGGAACCATAAAGTCAAATCCCCAACCGTCAAATGGTTCAATAACAAGAGAATAATTCATAGGCATTTCAGTGCCTCTAGAAATATTACCAATTCTTTAACATTCATCACAAGATAAAATAAACTTTCGTGCATCTTTAAAAAGAGTAGGGCAATAGAAATCTGATTGTAGACCTTTTGTGCAGTTCTATCTACAGCGTGATGTCCTCCATAAGCACAACTATGAAATTTTCTCAATACTTCTCATTGTTCATGTTCTGGAACACATCTTCGCATAATACCGTCTACCCCTTCTTTGCTGAGCTGTAAAGGTTGGCGGCAAGTACTTGGAAACAATAAAGTTAGCATAATCTGCATACCAAGGACTATCTCGCGAGTTTACTTTTATTGTAGCCAACTGTTTATTTGGAAAAGTACATTAACAGGAATAGGTTTATAGGAAATGTTTTTCAATCTAGACAAATTATTAGCAACAGGAATTTCAGCACCCTTCCTATCTACAATATGCAAATCAAACTCTTGTAAAAGCAGCACCCATCTAATAAGCCTAGGCTTAGCATCTTTCTTTTCCATAAGGTACTTAATAGCAGCATGATCAGTATGAATAGTAACATTCTAATCAACTATATAAGGTCTAAACTTATCACAAGCAAAAACAACAGCTAGGAATTCTTTTTCAGTGGTAGCATAATTCTTTTGAGTAGAATCAAGAGTCTTACTATCATAATGAATAACATTCAACTTCTTATCTATTTGCTGACCAAGAACAACACCTACAGCAAAATCACTAGCATCACAAATAATTTCAAAGGGTAAATTCCAATCAGGTGGTTGAACAATAGGAGCATAAATTAAAGCCTTCTTTAGATTTTTGAAATCTTATTTACAATCAACATAATAAACAAAAGGTACATCTTTTTGGAGAAGATTGGTAAGAGGCTTTGATATTTTAGAGAAATCTTTAATAAACCTACTATAAAAGCCAGCATGACCAAGAATACTACAAATACCTTTAACATCCTTGGGATAGGGAATTTTCTCAATTGCTTCAACTTTAGCTCTGTCAACTTAGATACCTCTTTCAAAAAATTTATGTCCAAGAACAATTCCTTCATTAACCATAAAGTTGCATTTCTGCCAATTAAGAACAAGATTAGTTTCCTCACATCTCTGCAAAACTTTGTCAAGATTGTGCAAACAGATATCAAAAGAAGTTCCATAGACGGAGAAATCGTACATGAATACTTCCAAAATTTCCTCACAAAAACATGAAATATAGCAGACATGCATCATTGAAAAGTAGCAGGAGCATTAAAAAACCAAAAGGTATACGTCTATAAGCATAAGTTCCATAAGGACACGTAAAAGTGGTTTTCTCTTGATCTTGCTTTTTAACAGAAATTTGAGAAAACCCAGAATAACCATCAAGAAAGCAAGAAATGAGTTTTCTTAGACAACCTTTCTAACATTTGATCAATAAAAGGTAAAGGATAATGATATTTCTTAGTAACTTTGTTAACTTTTCAAAAATCAATGCACATTCTATAACCAACTAATACTCTTTGAGGAATAAGCTCATTATTTTCATTTGGCACAATGGTAATTCCTCTTTTCTTAGGAACACAATGCACATGACTTACCCATCTACTATCAGCAATATGATAAATAATATCAGTATCAAGGAGTTTAATTACCTCATTTATTTCCACTTCCTTCATCTTAGGAATTGAACGACGTTGATGTTCAACAACTGGCTTTGTATCAGGTTCCATATTAATAGCATGCTGACATATAGCAGGGTAAATCCCTTTCAAATCATCAAGAGTATATCCAATAGACCCTCGGTGTTTCTTCAATACTTCCAATAACCTTTCCTCTTTCTTACCTGAAAGTTTAGAACTAATAAGAACATGATATGTTTTCTTATCATCAATATGAGCATATTTAAGATTATGAGGTAAAGGTTTTAAATAAAAAACGGGACCCTCCTTGGGTGGCAGCATGGTACCCAAGTCTTCCACCGGTAAATTATGTTTCAGCAACTCCGGTTGAGGAAGAAGAATCTCGTCAATCTCATTTCTTTTTTCCAAAAAGGCCTCACTTTCGTGGTCCTCCATGTATTGTTGAAAAACATTGTTAGGGGTAAGAGCAATAGAGGAAAGATGTTCAACTTTCAAATCTTCATTAGGCAATTCAGTTTCATAAGGAGCTTTAGAAAATTTAGAAAAGTTAAACTCATATGATTCTCCATCAAATTTAGTTCATATTTTCTCCTTCTTACAATCTATAACAACACCACAAGTGTTCAAGAAAGCTCTACCAAAAATGATAGGAAAAGTTTTACTAGCAGCTGCACCAAGTACTAGAAAATCAGCAGGATATTTAGTTTTGCCACAAAAAACTTCCACATCTCTGACAATACCAATTGGAGAGATAGTTTATCTATTAGAAATTTGAATAACCACATCAATTTCTTCAAGTTCACAAGAACCAATTTCATGCATGGTTTATTTATAAAGATCATAAGGCATATCACTTGAACTTGCACCAGTATCACATAAACCATAATAGAAATTATCACCTATCCTGACAGAAAGCACAAGAACACTAGATTTCCTAGATCTACTAGGATGTGAAACAACATTAGAAGCATCTTCACAGAACATCATGTGTCCATCTTCTACATTTTGGGTGACAAGGTCCTTTACTATTACTACTGTAGGTTCAACAGTTATTTTTTCATCAGGTTCTATAGTAATGTAAGAAAACAACATTATAACAGAGATTAACACACCTACACATGCTATAAAACAAGAATCTAAAGTACAAATATTTAATTAAAACTATTTACACAAGATTTAATAAAAACACAAAAGTGCTAAAATTAGATATGCATGCCATAATTATTCCAGAGCTCTATGAATTACACCAAGCTAGGATTATATAGACCTAGTCATAAAACAACTCATCCAATTGGATCCACATCAAAAATCATTATTAAACAACCTACCAAAATCCTAGAAATGCCCACTAGACATTTACCAAAATGCATGTCACTTTCTATAGGAAGCTCTCCTTGATGCAAGGCCAAGTTCCACTGATATATATCATCAAGTGCTACTCAAAACATTTTAGTTTGACCAATTTGGATCCATATTTTAAAGTTATGCTCGAAATGGTTTAACAGACAGTATCTGCCATATTAATTACTACTGCTAAAATAATGCACAAAATCTAGATCTACAACTCGGATGTGGTCAGCAAAATGTTAAGATACTTGCATGATTTTTTGGTTTGAAATAAATACCTT
This sequence comes from Alopecurus myosuroides, assembly GCA_028641055.1. Classification (NCBI taxonomy): domain Eukaryota; kingdom Viridiplantae; phylum Streptophyta; class Magnoliopsida; order Poales; family Poaceae; genus Alopecurus; species Alopecurus myosuroides. The sequence continues at coordinate 310,580,040 of CM054062.1, read as the reverse complement.
TATTTCTATTTTTCCTAGGCCAAAATCTAGGGTGCATTTCTCTGGCATTTTCAAAAAGAAAAATTAAACGCACGGGCATGGGCCGGATCCAACTAGCGGGGCCCAACTAGCGGCAAAGGTGGCCCACTGGCACGCGCGCGCGCTCGTGCTGCACGGCAAAGCGCTCGTTCAAAGGGGGACGTAGATCGCGAGATCTACGGTCCACGTGTCCTTTGCTTCCTCCCCCTCTTTCTCTCTCTGGCGCGCGGGCAGATAAACGACGACAACGGTGTGCTCATCTAGTGGCGCTGCTGGACCGAGGCGTGGTGTCGAGGACGTTGCACGTGCTCGGGGCAGTGGAGGGGTGCAATCGGCGGTGGTCGAGGCGGCTCCAACCGGCGGCGCGATGCAGCACGACCGCAGCGGCTCCAACGACGGCGACACCTTTTCTACAACCGAATGGGCATGAGGAGAGGTCAGGGAGGGTCTAGCACGTACGGGGAGTACGGAGAAGGTGAAATGGGACAGAGGTTTTTCTCGAGGCAAGCCCCACCTATTCGGGATGTTTACAGTGGCCGGCGGTGAGTTCGCCTCCCGTGGCGCTCACTCGGAGCGTCTGAGCTCGGTGGATCGTTTCGGGGTGAGTGGGTGAATGTGTGTAGTGGTGTGGCGAGGCAGTGCGTGGGTGGTGTTTAATAACCGTGACGCGGTGGTCGGGTTCGTGGCCGCTCCCTCGAGCATGCCGCAGTTGGCACGGGTGCGTGCTCTCCGGGGCGTGCTCGACGTGCAACGGGCGGCTACGGTGCTAGGTGGGCCTGGCATGCTCCACGGTGTCGAGGAGAGGCACGGCAACGGCACGGCCTGGCCACAGTGCGCATGCACTGTGTGCTTGCGGCTGTCCCCCCCTCCGATTTTCTCCTCTCTGCCCCCTCCTCTTTTCTCTCTTGCATATCCCTCTCTAGTTGAGCTACAAAGAATCCAAGGCATGGACTCTCAAGTAGAAACATAGGTCTCTAGGTTAGGCAAGGCCTCATTTCTCCAATTGCATAAAAACAATAAAAAAATCCACTCTCTTTTCTGTAAAAATAACAAGTTCAGATAATTTAGTAAAAAAGACATAGCAAAAATTGCGAAGTGTGGAAACAGATAAAAACCTCAAAAAGTTCATTATGTTTTCAAGTAGTAAATGGATTCCATATTTAAATTCTAAGTTGGAGATTATTAAGCATGATTTGAACTTTCAGAAACATCCTTTGAAAACATTTTTGGAATTATGGAAGGCCTTGAAAACAAAGTGGAAAAAGGTCAACTTTCTGTTTTTCTCTGTTTTCCAAAATCCATTTTTTCTGTCTTATTTTTCTTCCAAAAAAACAAGCATGCAAAATGATTTTTTTCACACTCCAAAAATCAAACCAAAGTTATAGTTTTATAGTCCACATATCAGAGAGTAACTATGTGCCAAGAAAACATAAAATGGGGTACCCTAACATATGGAAAACAAGAGCTAGAAGTTGATACTTGGCTAGTTTTTTAGAGACAATTCTTAGAAACATCAAAGGAAAACATCCAAATTTTCTAATGCCATTTTGTTTTCTTGATTAAAACAAAGCCAAATAACATTTTTTAAGTTTAAAACAATCTTGATCCAATACGTAGGACGAAAATTCATCAAATCATCACATGGAAAACATCACAGAAACAGAAGTGATCATCAAAGAAAAATGATATTTGTTTTAGAAGAAAATGTTGCTTGCATTGCACAGATACTCATGGTCTCATACATATGTTGGTTCACACAAACATATTACAAAAGTTTTTGTTGGCTCTCAAATTTTCCCTCCTTAACTATATTACAAGAGGTCCAAATACTAGGGTGTGACAGATCTTCGCTCCTTAAAAGAATCTTGCCCCGAGATTAACAGGTCTGGTCCTTAATGAAATCAGGGAAGTCCTTCCTGATGTAATCCCCACGCTCCCAGGTAGCCTCTTCCTCAGAGTGATTCGTCCACTGAATCTTGTGAAACTTGAAACCATTCCTCCTAGTCACACGAACATTCTCCTCAAGAAAACGCAAGGGTATGTCATGTTAGGTTAGGTCATCATTCAGGTCAATGGTCCTGAAGTCCACGTCTTGGTAGGTGATATCTTTCTCAAGTACATGAAGACACTTCCATAGCAAGGACACGTGAAAAACATTGTGAAACACTGACAACTCCTCTGGCAATTCCAACTGATAAGACACTTCTCCACGACAGGCTAAGATCTTAAAAGGGCCAATATATCGGGGTGCAAGTTTTCCCTTGACGTGAAAACGCCGCATTTCTCCTACTGGATTGATAACCTTGGTTCTTAACTAAGGGAAAACTCCTACCTCTGTGCTCATCACATCCCCCTCTTGGGGTCTCCCAATGAGGGCACGATCTGCACCATCATGGTGCTAGCATAGATCTAGGTACTAGCACATAACATATGTGTTCTACATGTGCTAAAATGTGGGATCCTACAATAAAATAATCTACCACTATAAAATATAGCTAGCCATACATTAGGGTCTCCAGTATATTATTACAAAACCTAACTAGACTACTAGGATTTCCATTCTAGCAAAACTAGCCAAAATAAACTAATAAACCACTAGTGTACTACTAGTTACCTAGTACTAACAAGAGTAGATGAACTAGGGATCGAAATATATAGAGAATCAAATGCGGGAATTTGAACCAACAAAAATAGGAAAAACAAATTAGAAGAATACCTTCAGAACTCAAAGGGGATCCAAATACTAGTCAATAGGCCTCCAATTTGTGCAATTTGGGTGGGGATTTGAGGGAGAGGTGTCGTGGGATAATCACGGTAGACGTTACCAGGGGTAACTTACTTTGGGGCAAATCGACTCTGGTCTTTGGGAGAGGGTTTAGCTCAGGGGAAATCATGCTATCAGGTGATCTGGTAGCTCGGACTGTAATGTCGCCGAGTCTCCGATCTAGGGTTACAACTATCAGCTCTCGTATTACAAGGATACTCGAATATCTGGTAAAACACTTCTCTGTTTCTCTGTCCCAGGAGCCGGTTTATATCTTACCCGGCTCTCTGGCTTCCTATACAAGGCATACCCGGAATCCTACCCGGAAACCGCACACAACCCTAAGTTTCCTAATCGTGATCCTAAAGGTACAGGTTACAAGACCTACGCTCCCCCTTGGGCCTTCTAGAAACTCCTCCACCTTGGGCCGGGTCTTGTGCGATTCCCTTCGGGCCGAGTTTGACCTGGGCATGAGCCTACCGGGTTACCATCCCTCCATCAGTAGTCCCCAGAATAGCTTGGGCTTCTCGGGATCAACCATGAAGCACATGCTATTCCCTGCAAAACAATAAACATTCAAATACATAATATACCGGGTTAGAGTGCTTTGATGGTAGCTAGGCCTGCTCTTTGGGCGGTCCATATAATAACCCGGTTTTTCCCGAGTCAGGGCATCATTTCCCGGGTCAACACTCTGAAGAAACGTGACAAGACCCGGCATTCGTATCGCTATCAGCTAATCCGAATAACACGCTCTAAATCCATTTCAATCTTTACCCGGATATCTCGCAGCGGTTACCTCAATGCCTATCCCCAAATATCTGGGCCGGATCATTTTCCTCCGAAAATTTCTCACTTACCGCTCAAAACCCTAGGTCCTTTCCCTCACGCCTATAAATTGGCCCCGGGGTCAACCCAAAATCCCACCGGCCATTTCTTCTTCTCTTCTTCCTCTTCAATCCACCTCCGCGCCCACGAGGCCTAAACCGAGCCCGCGCCCGCCGGAGCTGCGCCATCGCCCACAAGGTTGCCGCCGGTCGCCGCCGTCAACGCCCGCAAGGTCGCCGCCGTCAACACCGTCAACGCCCGTAAGCACGCCTCCGACCGCGCCACCGGATCTTGTGGAACGGGCCGCCGCCATCAGCGAATCTCCGCCGCCGTCCCGGATCTCCGCCACCGCGCATCTCCACCAGCAAGCCATTCCGGTAAGTCCCTCCGTCCGCGAGATCTAGATTCCTCCTTGCCTCAATCTCGCGCTAGTTTTTTTAGATCGAATCTCATTCCATATTCATCCGACATTAATCCATTAGCTAGGCACACTCTTGCAATTTCCAATCTCGTATTTTCCACCATGTGTTCTTAGCTAGATTCGTTTCCATGTCCTTCGCAAACGCTTAGCCGGTTCATCTTTCCTTTTCTCGCTGCGTTAAATAGTTGCACTCTTCAATTTTCTCGACCTTCATTTACTTGCACTTTATCTTCATTTAGATATACACTCCATGGCTCCCAAGGCTAGCGCTAAGCTGAAGGGAAAAAACCCGGCCGGGAAGAAAAAGCCGGGTCAGTCGATTTCCGCCAATTGGGCGAAATCGACTGTCACCAAGGCCAAGCTTGATGAGCTGGCCGAGTCGGGCGTCCTGCCTACTGAGCCGGACATCCAGTGGAGGACGCCGGGTGAGGAGACCCGGCCTACACCAGGCCCGGGTGAGGTAGTCATCTTCCTCGAACACGTGATCCGGGGTTTCCGCCCCCCGGGTCACCCTTTCTTCCGAGATTTGCTAGACCACTACAAACTCCGGGTATTCGATATCGGCCCAAACTCCAGGCTTAACATTTGCCACTTCATAGTCCTGTGCGAGGCTTACGTATGCATTTCTCCCAACTTAGCCTTATTCCTAGAGCTATTCCAATGCAAACCCTGCCGGGAGAGCACGGACGGGGCCCTCCTAGTTTGTGGAGGGGTCTCGATTCAGAGACGTAAAAACTCTCTGATGCCAACTCTCAGCCTTCACTCTCATGTGAAGCACTGGCAGAAAACGTTTTCCTATTGCCGAGACACATCTTTACCCGGCGAAAAGCCTTTGCCGGGTTTCTCTGATGACATCCTTTCCTTATCCGATAATCTGAACTCTTTCGCACCCGAGGCCGATAGGCAATCTATCCAGCCTCTTCTCCGCAAGCTTGCTGTGCTTTCCGCCCAAGGTCTCATTGGGCTTAATCTGATAAAGACCTGGGTAAGCTGCCGGATCCAGCCAAACAGCATCCGGCCCAAGCTCATGTGCGATTATTCTGGGCATGTCACCGACTCTCTCCGATACTCGGAGAAAACCTACCCGGCCGCGGATGTAAATAAAATCATGAAGAACTTCTTGGCTGAAAATCTTGACGTCATCAGGAGCATATCCGGGCTTAGCCCCTTTACTCGCTCTAACCTGGCTCCTCCAGTAAGAACCGGCTAACACTCCTTTATCCGACTGATATTTCTTATGCGTACATACCAACCTTTGTCTCTGTATTCTCTACTCAGGAAACCGACAACTTTTGGAAGATTGTCACCCCTCCCCCCTCTGAAAACTCGGAGGAGGAGGAGGAGCAGGAGGAGCCGACTGATAGCGATGAAGGTAATTCCGGGTCTCTTCTTAATAACTACTTCGTCAGCTTATTAGACCAAACTTCTCCCCCTCCCGACAATGCTCCTTACTCACCAGCGCTAGAGGACAAGGATGACACTCAGTCGGAAGGAAGAGAAGCTGAGCCAGAGGTAGAGGTTGGGGCCAAGAGGAAGACCCGGAAAGTTGTTTTCAAGGTGCCCTATTCCTCCATGACCTCCAAGCCATACTCGTATGCCAATATGTGCGAACTTAACAGGCATCTAATCGGTTCATCATCCTTGAAGGAATCAACTACTGGGCGACCCGGACATCTCCGGGTGACGATCGTCTTCACCCGGGTATCCCTATGTCACCCGCTTGCCGAGTCGGTACTCCCCCAACTTATAAATCCCATATACCTCGGAAATTTCCATCTCCAAATCATCCCTTAGCCGGACAACTCCGGGTCTCACTTTCTGATTCTTTATCAGCATCTTCCGGGTCCAGCAACGATCTCCCAGCCGACTTCGTCGTGAATACCGGGTAACTCGCTACCCTTATTAACCAATATACCTTTACTTTCCTTGGCTTCCGTCTATTACTCACGAATTTTTTTCCTTTTCTTTCTTTGAGCCAAGGTTACCCTTAGTGACCCGGAGGATATGCACATTGATAACCCGACCATGGAAGACCCGGAGAACTTTGTGGATCCCACAGCTGGCGGTGAAGAAGGAGAAGAACAGCTGGACAACCCTGTTGACCAGGAGGCCGAGTTTCCCCTGCCAACACATCAGCCGGCCGATGATGATGTCGAGTTTCTGGGAACACAGAGGGGTGCCCCTGCTCCCAACACCCAGGCGACCAGAGTCGACTCGCTGAAGCAGGAAAGAACACCGCCACCGGGTAACCAGAACCCTAGCTCCTCCAGGCCAAATCTGAGTGGCCTTGACTTTGAAGGGATGCTGGATGAACTTTTTGCTCTAAAGACCAATGAAAGAGATATTCTCGAATCCCTAGCAGCTGAGCATCAGGTAAATCTACTGATATTATTTGTGTACTCATCTAGTCCCCAAGTTTCGGGTGAACTATACATAGTTTACTCGGTACTTATATAACCTTCCATACTCGGTTTTTATGCTGCAACCGACTAATACGTCCTTGTCTATTTTTTCAGGCTTACGTGACCCGGTCAGAGGAGATGTTGGCGAAAACCAACGAGCTCCTCCGAGTTGAAACCAAACTTCGATAGGAGCTGGAGGTCGAGGTGAAGGACCTTTCCAAGGACTGCAAGAAATACAAGAAAAAGCTCCACCATGCTGAGGACTTACTGAAGAAACTATCAGCCTCTGTTGCCGACACTTACCGCTCCATACTTGGTAAAGGAACTTAACTTCCTGACTAAGACTCGGATTTCTCACTTGATATGATCTATGACCCGAACCTTACCACTTTACTTTTCCTTTTATTCTGCAGGTCTGGGTGACAAAGCTGATGATGAAGATGATATAGAAAAATTGAAGACCTTGAAGGCGGTTATCCGGCAATTTTCTGCGGAAACCAAGTGGACCCTTGAAGCCATAAGGTGTCCTGGTGGTTATGGCGGTGTATCCCACATTCTTGATGCGTGTTCTACGGTCCCCGCTTGGATCGATCACTGGAAGCGCTCAGCATGCCGGGTTGGGGTAACCCGCGGCCTTGCCTTGGCCAAAGCCTATTTTCCTAGGCTTGAGCCGGCAACGCTCATGAATGGGTTCCCCGAGTTTAACAATGACGGCTCAAGATTCTCGGGTAAGGACTACAAGTCTATCCACGCTCAGGTACGTCACTCGGCAAGCCTAATAGCCGACAAGCTGGATGTGAACAAGCTCACCCCGCCATACAATGCTGAAGACAAGCCGGTCCCGTCTGCTCTCCCGGAGCCCTTTGACATGCTAGCCCGGTGGAAGGAGGAGGTTGCCAAGAGGAAGGCCAAGGCCGACACTGCGCCATCCTCGTCTACTCCAGCTGTTCCTCCTCCAGCTCATGCTGAGGCCGCAACTAACCCGAACATGGAGGCAGGGAAGAACACAGAGGAGAACGCCGAAGACCCGGCCGCCAAGGATACTGCTGATGACTCGGCTATGGATGCCGAGTGAAGTTTTTACCGTTTTCCGCTCACAAACACTTATTCGGCCAATAGGCATGTTTGTAATATGTCTGATACAATTATTTGTTTAATAGTGCGCATGTGCACTTTTGATACTATTTCCTCGGTTTGTAACACGTTTAAACTTTAATGGCTTTGATGGCCCTTTTGGCCATCCACCTTGATATGCTTTCTCCAGTCTTTAAGCTTTTTGCCGCTTTTCTGATCTTTTCTCTTTTTCCACATCTATGAGACTCGATTTCCGGGTCTCAGGATTTTTGACTGATTGAACTTTTGCTTCTCAAGTCCCCAAGTCCCCAAGACTCGGATTTTTGGGTTTCAAGATCGACGGCTAAACAGTTTGTTGCTTTTCTCAAATTCACAAGTCCCCAAGGCCCGAATTTCCGAGTCTAGGGATTTGTAGTTTTTAAGAAAAAGCTGCCTGTTTTTGCCAGGGCCCCAAAATATATAGCTACCCATATAAATTTTGAAGCTATGCTTAATACATTGTGAGTTTCTGGCTGTAGCCTTTTACTCCGCATAACTTGTGGTTTGGATGACCCTTTTGATCCTCTTTGTTGTAAGCCGGCTTTCGCGTTGATATTCAGTGCTGCTATGACTGTATAAAAACAGGGTCAGGAAAGTCCCTGTGGGCATCATGACTAATTGTGATTATACGTTAGCAAGACACGCCACATTATTGCGAGTCACATCAAGCTTAATCAAGAGAAATCAAAAAAGTTTGGATCTATTGTCCAGTTATAAGACTGTAACCGTACTTATTGCAAGTAATCGGTCCTCATAACTTAATGGCATCGTGGCCGGGTCTTTGAGATTATAGCTGTCTATTCAAGCAATCAGCCCCCAAGACCTATATATGCAATCTATGAAAGTTTTAAAGCTAGTGCGTTATAACTAAACAATAAATACTTACCTGGTATGGCATAAAGTAAAATAGAAAAATTAAGAACAAACAAACAAAAAAGAAACAATATCATAGTTTTAGCCATCTCTTTATTGATATGAGAAAACTTAGGTCAGCAAGCCGCCTCATTAAAAACCCTCCAGTCCCCTTAGGTACCCTGGATAGGAAAAGAGTGCGTCTGAAACCTGCTGCCTGTTACATCGTGTAATTCAGCTTGTAAACCTAGCCTATGCTAAGTGTAGTAGGGACGTAGCTGAGCCACGTTCCATGTTTTTTCCCGCTTTTGCATAGATGAAGTGGTATGGGTGGTGTCATTGACAGTATCCGACTCTTCCCTTGCGTCTATTAAGTAGTATGATCTATTGTGCAGATTCCGGCTTATGACGAACGGGCCTTCCCATGGTGGAGATAACTTGTGCTTTCCTTCCTTTGACTGTACTAGGCGTAATACCAGGTCTCCTTCCTGGAAGACCCGGGTTTTGACCCGCCGACTGTGGTATCGCCTCAAATCCTGTTGATATATAGCTGATCTCTCCAAAGCTTGCTTCCTGTGCTCTTCTAACATGTCCACGGCATCCTGCCGGGTCTTCTCGTTCTCCACCTCAACATAAGCCGCCACTCGTGGCGAGTCATGAATAATATCAGTCGGGAGGACTGCCTCTGCACCATAAACCATAAAAAATGGAGTCATCTGGGTAGATCTATTCGGTGTAGTGTTAATTCCCCAAACCACTGATGGTAACTCCTCAACCCACGCTCCGGAAGCTCTGAGGCATGGGACTCGTAGCCGTGGTTTCAACCCACGAAGCAACTCCTGATTTGCCCTCTCCACCTGTCCATTAGCTTGTGGATGGGCTACCGAGGCTACGTCAAGGCGGATGCCATTGTTTCCACAAAACTTCTCCATCTCTCCTAAGGACATGTTGGTTCCATTGTCTGTTATTATGCTATGAGGGTATCAAAACCGATAGATAATCCTTTTCAGGAACTTGATTGCTGTGATTGCTTCACAATTGGTGACTGGCATAACTTTAACCCACTTAGTAAACTTATCAATAGCCACCAAAAGATGAGTCTTTTTGCAAGGCGACATGTGAAAGGGGCCCACCATATCCATACCCCAAACTCCAAACGGCCAGGTCAGCGGGATTGTTCGCAACTCCATAGCCGGCACATGGGTTTGGCGATCATACCTTTGACATCCATCACACCTTGCCACCAAGCGCTCCGCATCCGCCAAAGCCGTGAGCCAAAAGAACCCGTGTTGATATGCTTTAGCCACAAGGGATCTTGTGGAGGCATGATGCCCACAATCACCTTCATGGATCTCCCTCAAAATCTGTCGGCCCTCCTCTGGTGTTACACATCGCAAAAAGACTCCTGCAGCACCTCTCTTATACAACTCGCCATTGATGATAGAATAACCCTTTGCTCGTCTTAGGATTTGCCTGGCTAAAACTTCTTGTGGTGGTAACTCGCCCCGTGACAGGTAGGCCAGAAACGGCTCCGTCCACTCGGGAATAGCGCGTACAGCAGCCACAAGCTCCAAGTCCGGGTCTTGGTTAGCCACCTCTTCTTCAGATTCGGTTTTGACAGAGGGCCGCCATAACTCGTCCATAAAGACATTAGGCGGAACCGGCTCTCGGCGTGAACCGAGTCTCGCGAGCGCATCTGCTGCCTCGTTCTTTCGCCTGTCAATATGTTCTACCTCATACCCGGAAAAAGACCCGGCCACCCTGTATACCTCTCTGTGATATGCTGCCATTGTTGCATCCTTTCTATCCCAGGTTCCTGATACCTACTGTACCACAAGATCCGAGTCTCCATAGCACCGTATTCTCCTGATGTTCATCTCCTTTGCCACTCGCAGTCCGTGTAATAATACCTCATACTCGGCCACATTGTTGGAGCAATCGAAGTGAATTGGCAACACGTAACTCAATTTGTCTCCTTTGGGTGACGTAAATACCACCCCAGCTCCTGATCCCTCGTATTGCTTGGAACCATCAAAGTGCATCACCCAAGATTCGGAACTTGGCATCATTGTGGGCATGCTTGTGTGAGTCCAATCATTGATAAAATCAGCTAAAGCCTGGGATTTGATTGCATACCTGGACTCGTAGTTGATGTGATAATCTCCCATCTCAATGGACCACTTGGCTATTCTGCCTATCGCATCTGAATTTCTGATAATATCTGCCATTGGTATGGAGCTAACCACTGTTATGGGGTGTTCCTGAAAGTATGGCTTCAATTTCCGGCTGGCCATGAAGACCCCAAAAACTAGCTTTTGCCAATGTGGGTAACGCTGCTTTGCTTCCGATAGGACTTCACTTACGTAGTAAACCGGCCTTTGTACCGGGTGATCCTTTCCATCCTCTTTGCGCTCAACTACAACCACTGCGCTGACTGCCCGAGGCCCGGCCGCAACGTATAACAACATTGTCTCCTTGGGACCCGGTGCTGCCAGAATCGGTGCCTCAGATAACTGCTTTTTCAGAGCTTCAAACGCCTCGTCCGCCTCTTGGTCCCATACAAATTTGTCGGTTTTTTTCAAGAGTCGGTATAGGGGTATTGCTTTTTCTCCAAGCCTGGATATAAACCGGCTTAACGCTGCTACACATCCTGTGAGTTTCTGAACGTGCTTTAGGCCTTCCGGCTTTTTCAAACTCTGGATGGCCTTGATCTTTTCCGGGTTTGCCTCAATCCCTCTCTCAGAAACAATAAAACCGAGTAGCTTTCCTGCTGGGACCCCAAATACGCACTTTGTGGGGTTAAGCTTCATCTGATACCTTCTCAGATTCTTGAACGTCTCCTTTAGGTCATCAATGAATGTTTTTTGCTTTCCTTGTTTTGATCACCACATCATCAACATAAGCATGGACATTGCGTCCAATCTGATGCTCAAAGCACTTCTGAATGCACCGTTGGTACGTTGCGCCGGCGTTCTTTAGCCCAAAAGTCATGGTTTTGTAGCAAAAAGCTCCAAAGGGGGTTATGAACGATGTTTTCTCCCAATCTTCCTTCCTGAGCTTGATCTTGTGATACCCGGAATAAGCATCCAGGAAACACAATAGGTCACTTCCTGCCACTACATCTATAATCTGGTCTATTCTCGGAAGGGCAAACGGATCCTTTGGGCAATGTTTGTTGAGACTCGTATAATCTATGCACATCCTCCACTCATTGCTCTTTTTCAGCACTAGAACCGGATTTGCCAACCAATCCGGGTGAAAAAACTCCATGATAAAGCCGGCTGCCAGGAGCCGAGCTATCTCTGCCCCAATAGCTTTTCTTCTTTCCTCATTCATTTTTCTTAGGCCCTGCTTCACAAGCAGAGACTTGGGATCGACGTGCAAACTGTGCTCGGCTAACTCAGTCGGGATACCCGGCATGTCACTAGGCGTCCAAGCGAAAACGTCTTGATTCTCACGAATGAACTCTATGAGTGCTTCTTCTTGCTTGTTGTCTAGGTTAGATCCTATGGAAAATTGTTTGGAGGGATCACCTTCAACAAAAGCCACCATCTTGGTGTCCTAGGCCGCTTTAAACTTTGCTCTCTCGTCCTCCGTATTCGGTCTTTTCAAAGCCGTTCTATCTTCTGGGTCTACCTGAGACCGGTAATACTTGAGCTCTTCCTTCCTGCAAGCCTGTTCTGCCATTGCCGCGTCTCCTTCGTCACACTCGGCTGCCACAGCCCGGTTCCCATGTATAGTAATGGTCTGCTTGGGACCCGGGATCTTTAGCTGCAGGTATACGTAACACGGCCTAGCCATGAACTTGGCGTAAGCCGGCCTTCCGAACAGCGCGTGATAAGGATTGCACAATTTTACCACCTCAAATGTGAGCCATTCCTCTCGAAAATTATCCTTGGATTCTCCAAAAGCAACTTCTAGTGTTATCTTTCCTTCGAGGCACGCCGAGTGACCCGGCACAATTCCATGAAAAACTGTGGAACTTTTCTGCAGCTGAGACTCCTTGAGCCTCATGCGTAGAAAGGTTTCCCAATATAAGATATTGATGCTACTTCCGCCGTCCATCAAAACCTTTTTCAGCTCGTAACCGTTGACCTGTGGTTCAACCACCAAAGCTAACACACCCGGATGTTCTATTGTTTCCGGGTGATCCCTTCTGCTCCATGTTACCTCTTGATCTGACCATCTCAAATATCTCGGAACACCTGAAGAAACCGAGTTTACGACCCTTTTAAGTATCTTTCTATCTTTATTGGAAGTCCCGGTAGTATGAACGTGGTACTGTCCTAATTGTTTTGGGTTGGCTTGGAAACCTCCAGAGCCTCCTTGATTATTACCCGGATTGCCACCTCCTGCGTTACCAGCGGGGGGTGGCCCGTTTCCCAGGTTTCCACCCGGACCCGGTCCTCCTCCCCGGCCTGCGCCTCGCACGGCCTTGTGTACCTCCTCATTCTTCCATCTTTGTAAATCCACACATTGCTCTAATAAGTGATTAGTCGGCCTGCCGTTCCTGCTATGACGCGGGCAAGGCATCCTGAAGGCCTCTATATCGTTAGCCGGCCTTGGTGGTCCTTGGTAATTTCCTCCATTGAAGTTTCCTCCGTTGAAATTTCCCTCTGCCCTGGGTCTTGCAAACCCGACTTCTGTATTAGCAACAAACTCGGAATTTCCTTCGTATGGGCGCTTGTGCTGGTTATTTCCGTTACTTCCCCCGTTATTACCCGGTGCAGTCCCATTGCCGGGTCTTCCGTTATTGTTTGCGTTCGCTTTCGCTTTTTTGTCATCAACATCTTCCTATGTGGTATCTGTGGCGGCGTGCTTGTTGCACGCGTCCATCAACTCTCCCATTGTAACCTTTGAAGCATGCCGACTATACTTCATGTGTGTCAGCTTTTGCACTAAGGGTATGTACTTGCACGTTTTTGCCATAGCTTGTAATGCGTCCATAGGCTGGATATCAGTGGACGAGTGTAGAATTTCCATAACACGGCGCACCCAACTGCGCGCCGACTCTCCCTTCTTCTGGACACATCGCTCTAAATCATCGATCATGAATAACTTCCTGAACGTCCCATGAAAATGTTTGATGAAGGCAGTTTTCAGCTCACTCCATGAATTGATGGATCTTTCAGGCAGGTTATTCAACCACAACTTTGCTGCTCCTTCGGACATCATCAGGTACATAAACTTGGCTTGGAGATTCTCGGATGCGTTGCGAATCGACATAGCCATCTCGTAGCTACTCAACCAGGTCTCTGGGTCCATGGTCGGCTCATAATTAACTACTTTACCCGGTTCCTTGAATTTATCCGGGTAAGGCTCAGCCCTGATGGCATCCGACAAACACTTAGGCCCAGCGAGGTTTGCCGGTACTGGCCTCACTCGGGAAACGTGCGATCCCGCAGCGGGTGCGGCGGGGGGTGCAATCGCTACCGGCCCTCGTACCGCAGACCCGGCTGCTGCACGCCTAGCTCGAGAACTGTCCACAATAGCTTGCGCCGCTGATGCTGCAGGCGTTGCCGGTCTATGGGGAGGAGGCGGCATTTGCTGCTGCTCTGCCCTCCGCCGTGCCGAGTTTGACTGAATATAGCCGGCATTCCCATTATGCCGACTGACATATGGTGTTCCGTGCATGCCACTCCTGTTATCCGGGTAATTGGCTTGTTGAGCTACTGCCGTCCGCAATAGATCTATCGCCCGTCAGGTCTCCAGTGCATGGGGTGACTCTCCTACGGGGATGCGATCAAGTGCCAGTGTTGCTGCATATACGTTATCCATGGAATTATTTAAGTGACCTGGTGGAGTATGAAATCGTGGTGGTGGTGGTGTTGCGGTATTGCCAACAGTGATTCCAGCTTGCAACGTGGGTAACCCGGCTTGCACATTTGTCGGCTGTCCTCCCAAGGTTGCAGCTTGATATCCGGTTTCTTGATTCACAACCGGGATTGGTTGATCCTGAGGGGTAACGAACAGTGTGGCTGGCTGTAAATTTCCACCAGTTGCCGGTAATCTCGTCTGGTCTCTCTGATTGTAGATCCTAGTCGACTGAGCTTGAAGACGATTCTCTAGTTCTTCCAACTCACGCTGGCGCGCGGCCATCCCTTGTTTCTCGGCTTCGACATCTATCCTCTGTTGATCCAATGCACGGCGAGCCACATCCAGATCTCGGGCACGTGCTGCCGCGTTTTCTGGGGTAATCACTGTTCTAACATCGTGGGATCTAAGATTAGGTTATTGTTGAACAGAGCCGGATTACGCGGATTCGAGGGTCCCGCTCCTGGTGTTCTATTCGCTATAAATCCAAACATGTTCCTCTTCCGCTCGCTTTCTCCGGTATGGCTGGCGACAGAGGCCGACTCTCCATCGACCCGGGCTATAACCCGGTTTCCATCAACCGGTGCTTGCTGTTGGGCCAGCGCTCGCGCCGCTCCGACCGCGGCCGTCGACACATCTTTCTGATTAAGATTAGTTGCAGGGGCTGTGTAGACCGTGATCCGGCGCGCGATGCCTGGCGAAGATTCGTATTCTTCCTCGTCACAGCTATCTTCCTCGTACCGATCTTCCAGCAGGTGCAGGATAGACTCGGTATCATCTTGTCGCACCCGGACTTCTAGAGGATACACACAGCCCGCTAAATAGTAGATAATTGGCTTACGGGGCCTACCTGCACCCGCATCTCAATATGAGTAGGCCAACACGTAAACGTGTGACAACCATCCTCTACTATTCATCGTCTGTGAAACCATCCAATAGGAATCCGAATACTTCCATTGACGTACTTCTTAACATACACATATGGTACGTCAACGGCATTTGAACAAGTGATACCACAACAAATCTCTATGACACAAAGAAATAGAAATAAGTGGCAAAAGCTCTCACTAGAGCAGAGATAGCAAATACAGTCATGCAGAGGACACATGTCCCAACAAGTCATCATTACATCACAGCGGAAGCATCCAAAGTGTCTGAGTACAGACAAGATCCAAATAGGCCTAAGAGGCCGAAAACGAAAAGAACGGAGCCCATCCACGAAATCTCGGATCCTGCCCGGGTCCGCTATCTACTCGTCAGCAGCCTCGTCATACTCCACGTAGTAGCCACCATGGGGATCCTCGGAAACGTAGTCTGCAGAACCAGCAGCCCCAAAGGGGTCAGTACGGACGAGTACTGGCAAGCAAAACGCACAAGATACCAAAGTGTACCCGACAACACCAAGTACAGATGCTATGGGTTCAACGGAAGATAGGTGATACAAAGGTATGGCAGCGGGCTGCACTAACCAACTACAGAGACACGCTACAACATCCGGCTAGAAGAAAGGGATAAGATAGCGCATCGGAGCCAACTACCACTAACCTCAAACAAACCCATCCTGGATCTCGCCCCTTATCCAAAGAAGCAATCCGAGGATAACCCACACAGTTGGATTAATGAAGGTTCAGGTTATTGTGTCAATATGCCTATTACTAGTCAAATTATTATTAATTAGATGTAAGTTGTCCAATCCTTGTTAGCCAGCCCTATCACCAAGTCATCCATAACCGCGGACAACACGGCTTCTCGAGAAGATTTAACGCTGCAGGGATGCACCAATTTGGCCGTACACGTAGGAATAACCCGCCAGGCGGGGATCAAACCCACCAAGAAGGGCACTCAACACAACCCAACTCTTCTTCGCATCAAGCCCAAAGAACCCCGTGCAATTGAGCGCACGGCTAATCAAGCCCCACGAAGAAAAAGGGGACCCTCATAACACTCTAAGAACGTGTCTCCCTAAATGCCGACTACAAAAAATACCACCCTGGCGCCAAGGGTTCGCACCTGCATATGCATGCGGCAAATGGAAAACCCGAACTAAATGAGGCGATTTGGACGAGATGCGAATCGAATCAAAGTTGCGGGGGGCGCCCATACACGCTTCCCACATGCGGTTAGCGCGCTCTTCATGGATCTAGAGGACAAGAACTTTTCCCGAGTTCGACACTAGCAAGCCTCAAAACCATACCCGGCCTCCTGCCGGTGCCTTATCATCAAATTATTATTACCTCAAACATTAACAGCTTGTTGTTTAAATATCGAGCCCTCAGAACATAATAAATATGGTAAAAGAAATAACGGACATCAGAATCGAGCACAAACAACACTAACCATGCTAGTAAGACACATGCAACAGGCAACAGGGTTATAGGTGTGGAGGTGAGGCTATATCAGGGTTACAGGATAACATGTGATAGGCTCGGAACACAAGCAACGAATCATAAGGCTAGCAGATTAGACAACGGAAAGTATCGTTATCAAGTGTGGATCGGACACAATGGTTCATGTGAGTGAATACTTGCCTGCAAACTCAGTAGCCTGGTACTGGGCTAACTCCTCTGAAGTGGTATCGTAAACCTCGTCTGTCTCAACGTCGTCGTCTATTCGAGAAGAAGCAAACAAACAACGAAGAGAGGCGGACAATCAATAACATGGCATAATGCACAAACATGGAATGATGCACGACGTGTTAATTGGTGCATCAAAGGTAAGCTAGAGACATTATAGCCAATATTAAATGGACACATATGCAATTGAATTGCATTTGGTAAAAGTCCATAGCATAAATTGAGGGCTTAATGGAATACAACTAAACATTTTGTTCAAGTGGATTAAATGCATGAGAGATGATAGAAATAGCAAGGAAATAGTGTTATCTTTAAATAGAAGTTTATTTGTCAAATTTGGGGTTTTAATGATTAAGTTATGCACTTTGGCATTTTAATTAAATAAAAATCAGTACTGAAATTAGTGCAAAATTTAGTTTCTCAAAACATTGATATTATTGCATAAATGGATAGAGCATTTAATTTTGATTGGAATGCATGTATTACTTTTTGAATTTGGAATTAAAATGAACAAGTTATGAGTTAAACAAGTTTAACTGATTTAAATTCAAGTATAGAAAATGTTTGAATTTTATTTGCTCAAACATTAAATAAAATTCATATTTGCAAAGATTATATTTTTCTAGTTGGAATGCATATTTTGTTTGTGCAAAACAGAGTTGAAATGGCAAAGATATGATTTATGCAAGTTTTTAGGGTTATTAAACATTTTCTGGAAAAGAAAAACAAGGGATGGACATTTTGCACCGTGGGTGGGCATACCCACGCTGGCTGACGTGTGGGACCATGCCAGGGTGGCGGTGACTGGCGCGGGTGGAGGCTGAGGTGGCCTCGGGAGTCTGTGACAGGCGGGCCCGGCCCCGTGCGAAAAAACGAGAAAAAGGGGAGGCTTCGCCTCCCCGGGGATTCGAACCTGGGTCTACGGGGTGCGGGACTGAGTGCGTTGCCACTGGGCTAAAGATGCGATTGGTGACAGTGAAGGGAACTATTTCTACATCTAGCAACCCTGTCGAGATAACTGACGAAACTGAAGGTGTGTCGCCGTCTGACAGAGAGCAGCACCACGGCGATCTCACGAGGCCGCCGACGACTCGGGCGGAGCTTGTGCGCGTGGGCACGGACGAGTGTGTGTGCAGGCGTGAAGGATAGAGATGCATGGGGCTTCAGGGTGTGTGCAAGCACGGGAGGGCGAGCGCTGGGGTAGGAGTTCCTGCTTGAGATCTCATCCATGGCCACCATGGCTGCCAACGGTACAGCAGCACACAAGAACGACATATAGCGGATGCAAAACTGCACATAAAAGCCAGGAATCGGACGAGGGTCTCACCGCAGTGGTGTTGGTGGCGTCGTGTGGCTCGATGGAGGCCCGGATCAACGGAATTTTGCCGGAGAAGCTCACGGCCGAAAAGGAAGGTGACGACGCCGCCGGCGTGGCGATCGAACCCTTGACGATTCTCCCGTGCGTAGAGGTAGCTGATAGCAGCGCGGTTCTTCTCCTGGCTTCAGCTTGGCTCGAAGATGTTCATGGCGGTGCGACAACAGCGGTGTGCTCCGGCTCTCTGTCTCTCTCACTATGCAGGAAAGAAAAATTCAGAGAAAGAGCAGGGGCTAAAGGGAGAGATGGCGGCGGCGGAGAGGAAAAAGGAGAGGGCTAGGGTTAGGGTTTGGGGTGGTCTCGGGGAGTAGATAAGGAGGGGGTGCGGTGGAGGCTGTGGTGGTTGAGCTCGCTTTTCCCCCTCCACTGTCGTCACCACCGTACGGAGGTGGAAGAAGAGGAGATGGGCCGCGGGCTGGGCCTCCACTGGGGGTGGTAGGTGGGCCGAGAGGCCTGCCTCCCCCAGCAGCTTGTTTTATTTATTTTCTTTTCTCTTTTTTTTTGTAGGAAAGAAAAGAGAAGGAAAAAGAAGGGGTTTTTGAGATCCAAAAATTATGGTGATAATTTTTATAAGTTCCTTACTGAAAATTCCCAGTTGCACCAACTTTTGTTTTTCAAAATTTTAAATATTTGTTGTTGTTTGAATTTTAATTGAATTTGCTTGAATTTTGCAATAATTGAATTATTTGAAAGCTTAACCAAGTCAATGATGTGAAAATTCAAGTTTATGGAAAACGATTGAATTGTTTAAGTTGGTGAAATGTTTTGAAGACATTGGAACATACCAAGTA
The DNA here is from genome assembly GCA_028641055.1 of Alopecurus myosuroides. Taxonomy (NCBI): domain Eukaryota; kingdom Viridiplantae; phylum Streptophyta; class Magnoliopsida; order Poales; family Poaceae; genus Alopecurus; species Alopecurus myosuroides. Next base: position 310,561,089 of record CM054062.1, on the reverse strand, counting down.
TGAACCAACAGGTTTGAAATTGAATTGAATTTCAAATTGAAACACATGCCACATGCAATGCTTATGATGACATGATGCATTAACTAGAATTCAATAAACAAACATTGCAAATGGGGGATTTTCATACATGGGATGTTACACATCTTCTCTCATGAACCGGCCACGCGGGGTCCATACCGGCTCCTCCGGTTGTTCCCTCTTCGTGGTGAGCTCTTTTTCCGGATCGACTGTCCCGACCGATTCTTCTCCATCCGACTGAACGCAGGTCGCTTCTCCTGACACAGAATCATACTCAATATTGTCAGGAACAGAATCAGACGTACGTACCATGCCGACGAAGACGTTGACCCGGCCGATCGTGACGATAGATCCGGTTTCCAGCAGATCCGACTCTGGTCCCCAACCAAAGTCATCCACCATCTTCTCTCCTTCGGGGTTGGTGATGATCTCGCTGATGACGAGGTTCTTCATGCTTTCTCGAGCTTCTCCCGTGACGTAAACACCCTTGGACGTAGGCCCCACGGTGGGCGCCAACCGTCGAGGGATAATCACGGCAGACGTTACCAGGGGTAACTTACTTTGGGGCAAATCGACTCTGGTGTTTGGGAGAGGGTTTAGCTCGGGGGAAATCATGCTATCAGGTGATCTGGTATCTCGGACTGTAATGTCGCCGAGTCTCCGATCTAGGGTTACAACTATCAGCTCTCGTATTACAAGGATACTCGAATATCTGGTAAAACTCTTCTCTGTTTCTCTGTCCCAGGAGCCGGTTTATATCTTACCCGGCTCTCTGGCTTCCTATACAAGGCATACCCGGAATCCTACCCGGAAACCGCACACAACCCTAAGTTTCCTAATCGTGATCCTCAAGGTACGGGTTACAAGACCTACGCTCCCCCTTGGGCCTTCTAGAAACTCCTCCACCTTGGGCCGGGTCTTGTGCGATTCCCTTCGGGCCGAGTTTCACCTGGGCATGAGCCTACCGGGTTACCATCCCTCCATCAAGAGGATCAGTTGGCAGCGAGGTAGCTCTTTTTTTCCCTGAAGAATAAGAGAGAGGAGAAAAGGGGAAGTTTTGCAATCGAGAGGGGCACCGGTTAACCTCTTCGCATAATGCCCCGGTCCAGGGCGTTATGGTGGCTGCCATGTGGAAGTCCTCATCCACGGTGGCGCAGTTGATAACACCTTAGTGTCTCGCATTAAGCCAGAGAGCATAACACCTTATAGGCGGGTGTTATGGAAAAGGGTTATTTTCGAAAATAAAATTGGTTCGGGGGCTAGATAATGAATTATTTGCGCCAAAAGGTTATTTTTGTAAAATTTCATTATTCTTGGTACACAAACAAAAATCTGCAATGAAGCCATTGTTTTTGTCCAATCAGCAACAAAATCCACGAGATTTTCGAAAATAAAATTGGTTCGGGGGCTACATGAAGCATACTAGCAATCCACGAGATTGAGTGATATTAGTGGGTCTGGTAAGCACACCAAGAATATAACAAACAACCCCCACATGTAATTTGCATCAGGGCAAGAAAAGAACAAATGAGAAATAGATTCAGCCTTAGGGAAGAAACCGCACGAAAAAATCCAACCCACTATCTCTTTTTCATGTTTTCTTCAAAACTATCGAGGACCCCCGAGGATCATCGACAACCCTAGACCATCATTTATAACTATCATAATAGGGTTGTCCAGGACCCCCAAGGATCATCGAGAACCCTAGACCATCATTTAAAACTATCATAATAAGGTTGTTGAGGACCCCCAAAGATCATCGACAACCATATACCATCATTTATAACTATCAAAATAGGGTTGTCGAGGACCCCGAGGATCATCTACAACACTAGACCATCATTTAAAATTTCTAAAAATGCACCAATATTTTTCTAGTCTTCCGAAATTATTAAGAATATTTCTAAACATGCACCAATATTTTTCTAGTCTTCCAAAAATCTTCAAAGTCCTAAAAGTGCACATTTTCTAGTCTTCCAAAAATATTTTAAAATTTGCTAAAAATGCACCAGTATTTTTCTGTTCTTCCCAAAACTTTAAAAAAGTCCTAAAAATGCACCAATAATTTCCTAGACTTCACAAAATATTTAACATTTGTTAAAAATGAACCAATATTTTTCTATTCTTCCAAAAAATCTTAAGAAAATTGCTAAAAATGCATTAACGTTTTTCTAGTCTTCTAGAAGTCTTTAAGACGTTGCTAAAAATGCACCAATATTTTTCTGGTCTTCCAAAATTCTTGTAACATTCATAACACATTGAACACATTCAGTTCAATAATATTTCACACACTTGAACACAATTGATAAAAAACACACATTAAAAAGTTCATCTTATTGGACCATAGGACCATTACACAAACTTGGAGATGCATATATTTTACTTTCCCACACTTCAACACTTCAAACACTTGAACAGAGTTAAATAAAATACACCAACTCACGTACATGTGCAACTACTTGTCCTTCTTTCCATTTCTGAAGTTCTTCATCGAAGAACTGATTCCCCTCTTAATCTTGCATAGGGTGGTGGCTGCTTTCAGGCCCGGAACAAGTCTTTCACACACCATTTGAGGTTACACATACTCATTATAAGATCTTACAAACCTGCCTCCACAAAAGGTTCATATTTCCTCCCTAGGATGTAATCCATTCACTCTTCTAGGTATCTCATGCATAATAGGAATACCTGGACTAGAAGGAGCAATTGGTGCTGGCAAAGCCATAACTGAAGAATATGAATGCCTTCTCCAAATTTGTGTAGGGCTTTATATACTTGCTGCTCCAGCCATTTCCTCATTTCCTGCTCACTCCTTCGATAAGCTTTTTGTGTGGTTCAAGTCTACCTCCTCATCCTAGTGGATGCTTGCTTCTCCATGTCCGCAATGGAAAATTATGGGTGTTTCCTCTCTTAGATAGTACAGAAAAGCTTCTGAATGTACAGTTAGTAATAGTGAAATAATGGTGTCACAACAATACTATAAAGTGACTATATAGTTTTTTCTTACCTTCTTGACCCGCTCCTAAAATTCGGTGCTCGTAAAAGACACCTTTTTTTGTGACGTCAGTTGCCTTTGATTTAGTGTTGTCATGGACCTAATAATCTATCTATTCACTACACTAAAATATAAAGCTAACAGATACGATGGGCTGGAATTTAAAATAACAAGCACAAGTTTTACCACAACTATAATAGCATTGGTTTCAAATTTAACTAGTACATGGGTCACAACAACATTAGAAATAGTTCATGGTTGTCTAGATACATGCCAGCTAATTTAACAGAGTTCACAACATTACTACATGCTAGCTATCCAAATAGACAAAGTTGATAGACTTTGTTCTCATTACCGATCACTCATCACATATTTTCTTTATTCTATTCACCTTATCTTTGTTAGCCTCACCAACTTTGGGCAGATTTAAGAGCATGTACTCAAGATTTTTCTTAGCTTCCTTCAAAGCCTCCTTTTATTGATCGCATGTCTTCTGCTTGTCCTCCATTAACTCTCCTTGAGATTTATGCATATTATTCAGCATTTCCACTTCAGTCTTGAGCAGTGTCACTTTCTTCATCACCACCCCCCTCCCCCCCCCCACAAAATCCTCCTCGCTATTTCTCATAATCATGGAATAGTTTTCCTGATGCACCATTTTTCTCAGTGTCCTCAATGAATTTCTTCACATCAGCTAAAATACTTTTTTTTTTAGAAATGGGAGCCTCTGCCCCGGCCTCTGCATCAAAATGATGCACACAGCCGGACTTTATTAAGAGAGTAAAAAAACATCCAGACACAAATTCAGCTTACAATTCACGGATCACTCAAGGTGGCCACAAAAATCAGCCACTCGAAAATAACTAAAAGTATATTATGCATCTATCCGTCTTGCATTAAGCCACCCACCCCGGCTGTAGATAGCCCGTACGACCGCCAGCAGCCGGGTACAGCCTGAATCCATAAGTCCTCGCTGGTCTACAGGAAGAAGGAAGGACCATGTCTGTAAGGAATATACCGCCTTGTTTACAACCTGCAAAAAGTGAACATTGTTTCGTTTGTTAAAAATCACATCATTACGGCTGTTCCAAATCTCCCAGAGGAACGCAGCCACTCCGACACGAATACGTGCCTTCGTTTTTTTATCAATGCCATTTAGCCAGCTACCAAACATATGCGCAATATTTGTAGGTGGGTAAATGTTAAAAGTAAAGTGAATTAGACGCCAAATATCATGAGCAAAAGGACAGGAGATAAATAAATGCTCTACCGACTCATCCGTATCACAGAAAACACACTTTTTACATCCTACCCAACTCCTTTTTAACAAATTATCTTTGGTTAAAACAACCTTTCTGTTCAGAAACCAAAGGAAAATCTTAATTTTCAAAGGAACCTTTAATTTCCACAAGTATTTTCGCAAAAATCTTGTAGAACCATGAAGCAAGTCTGCATAATATGATTTTACGGTGAAGGATCCATCCATAGTTAATTTCCAATGGAACACATCCATATCGGTATTGAGGTGGACACCCATTAATCTCTCTACCAAGTGTAACCATAAACCTCTTCTGTCACCAAAAATAGTCCTCCTGAATCGCATATCCAGGGGATTGTGTGACAACACCTCTGCCACCGTGACATTTTTGTGTACCACTAAATTATAAAGAGATTGGTATGATTGTGATAACGGTTCATCACCTAACCATGTGTCCTCCCAAAACCTAACATTTTGTCCATTCCCAAGAACAAACTTTCCCCGTGCGAAGAACTCGTGCTTCACCTTCATGATTCCTTTCCAGAACGGAGAGTCTAACGGTTTTGCTACCACTTGGGACAACGTTTTATCCCCCAGATATTTGTTAGTCAATAACTCCTGCCATACTCCCTCCTCATGCATCATCTTAAACAACCATTTACTCAACAAACACATATTTTTTATTTCTAAGACCTCAATACCTAGGCCACCCTGATCTTTAGGTCTACAAACAATATTCCATTTCGTAAGACGGTATTTTCTTTTCTTGGTATCACTTTGCCAGAAGAATCTAGAGCGATAAAAATCTAATCGCTTCCTAACCCCAATCGGTATTTCAAAAAAAGAGAGAAGAAACATAGGTAAGCTTGTCAAGACGGAGTTAATTAATATGAGGCGGTCCCCATATGATAATATTTTCCCAGCCCAAGAACTTAGCTTTTTCTCGAACCTATCCTCCACCGGTTTCCACTCCTTATTTAAAAGCTTTCTATAGTGAATAGGGATACCAAGATATTTAAACGGTAAACAGCCTACCGCACAACCGAAAATTTCACAATATTCATCTTGTGCATTCTTTGCCTCCCCAAAACAAATAATCTCGCTCTTATGAAAATTTATCTTAAGACCCGATAATTGCTCAAACAAGGCTAATATGAGTTTCATATTCAAGGCCTTTTGTAAATCGTGTTCCATAAAAAGAATCGTATCATCCGCATACTGGAGGATTGAAACCCCTCCTTCGACAAGGTGAGGTATCAAACCTCCAACTTGGCCGTCCTCCTTTGCTCGATCAATAAGGATGGCCAACATGTCGACAACAAGGTTGAAAAGGATGGGAGAGAGCGGGTCCCCTTGCCTCAGACCTTTTAGAGTTTGGAAATAATGACCGATGTCATCATTCACCTTAATACCCACACTTCCTCCTTGAACAAAACGCGCCACCCAATCACACCAGACAGGTGAAAAACCTTTCATCCTTAACACTTGCTGAAGAAATGACCAATTCACCTTATCATAGGCCTTTTCGAAATCAATTTTAAACAAGACCCCGGACATCTTTTTCCGTTGCAACTCATGGATCGTTTCGTGTAAAACCACCACTCCTTCTAAAATATTTCTGCCTGGTAAGAACGCAGATTGAGTTGGTCGGATCACTCTACTCGCAATAGAAGTAACCCGATTAGTTCCCACTTTAGTGAACACTTTGAAACTAACATTTAAAAGACAAATTGGCCGATACTGTTCGATACGACTAGCATCCTCTTTTTTGGAAGCAACGTAATAACCCCAAAATTAAGCTTGAAAAGAGGTAGGTGGCCCTCATGAAGCTGGCGGAACATAGACATCAAGTCCTCTTTTATGACATACCAAAATTTTTGATAAAACTCAGCAGGAAACCCATCTGGTCCTGGAGCTTTATTTTTCTCCATCTGGGAAATAGCTTCGAATACTTCCTTTTCGGTAAAAGGAGACGTAAGAATGCTATTCTCATCTGGAGAAATTTGTGGCATATCATCAGTCATATCCTCAATCAACGAGACGTAGCTCGGTGCCGGTGCACCGAACAACTTCTTGTAATATTCTGAAATGAAAACCCGCAGGTTTGCCTCTCCTACAATCGTACCCTCGTCCTGTTCTAGCTGAAATTTTTTCTTTTTTCTATGCTTCCCATTAGCAATAAGATGGAAATACCTCGTGTTACTCCCTCCCTCTTGGATATACTTAACTTTCGCTCTTTGTGCCCACTTAGATTCTTCATCTCGTTTTAAATTAGCTAAGCATTCATCCGCTTCCTTTTTTGCAGCCCGTTCGGCCGCAGAAAGTGGAGTAGACTCAGCTTTGATATCAAGTTGATCTATGAGAAGAGTTAACTTCTCTTTTTGTTTTTTGTACTCACCACTCAGATTTTTTGCCCACCCCCGTAAATACTGTCGCAAATGTCTAATCTTATTTTGCCATCTCTCGACTGGGTTAACACCAAAATGGATCGATATCCATTCTCGTCTAACCATCTCGAAGAACCCCTCCTGACGCATCCAAGAGAGTTCAAAAGAGAAATGACTTTTGTTTCCAACATGCGCCTGAGCCCCGGAATCTAAAATTAGCGGTGTATGATCTGACCCCGTTCGGGTGAGAGCATGCACAGATACCAGGGGGTACTTCTGTTCCCATTCAACACTTGCAAGGAAGCGATCTAGTTTCTCATAAGTGGGATTGTCCCCCCAACTAGCCCAAGTAAATTGTCGTCCAGATAAACGCAGCTCCTTCAAATCTAAACTTTCTATTATCGCATTGAAAATAAAAGGCCATCTTGCATTAAAAATATCGTTACTCTTTTCTTCTTGCCGTCTAATGATATTGAAATCTCCTCCAACTAAGGTCGGTAGTGGCTCGTTTTCGCAAATACGAACCAATTCCGCCAGAAACTCTGGTTTCTTTGAGTCCTGTGCTGCCCCGTAAACCACCACAAAAGCCCATAAAAAACCATCATCTTTAGTTTTAACATGAAACTTAACGCAGAAATCTCCCGATACAACGGTTTGTGCCGTGAGATTTGCATCGTTAAAACCAATTAGCATTCCCCCGGAACGACCATGCGGCGGGAGACAAAACCAAGTGAAACTTCTCCCACCCGCAAGGAATTGCAAAAAATGAGTGGCAAAAGTAGATCTACCTGTTTCGAGTAATGCAATAAAGTCTAAATCATGTTCTCTAACAAACTCATTCACCGCCTGATGTTTGGCGTGATCACCAAAACCATTACTATTCCAAATTAATCCTCTCATTTTACTTTTTAAATTTCTTAATCCTATCACTTCTTCTAAGCTTAGATGAACATCCAACAACTTTCTTCCGGTTACGTTTAACCGTTTTCAAAGTAGTCAGAAGATCTGTATGATCATCCATAGAGTCATCATCGACAGCATCTAGATCTACACTTAACAATGACGCATTCCTTAGAACCAAACTTGTTTTAGAATTCCCAACATCAACTCCAATATTCTTATTAAGATAAGTGATGGATCTAATATTCTCCAAGTCTAACATGCCCGTGATAGAAGACCGAATTTGATCCCTGTTCTTGCCCAAAGAAACCCCCAATCTATCCGCTCTAGCCTTAATTTCAGAGTGCGAAAAAGACAATAAAGATAAGCTAGAAGCGGTAGTAGTACCTGCCACAAAAGCAAGATCCTTCTTTTGCGCCAACGCCATTGCCCGCTGCTCCTGGGGCATATCCGCGTCGGGCTTGGCACGCAGCCTAGGACTGGAGCGAATCTCCATCTCCGACGCGGTGATGCCGGCGTACGCCACGACCTCGGCCTCGGTAGGCCTGGCCGAAATATGAGCCGCAGCTAGCCCCAACCCGCCTGGTTGAGGCGAGCCAGGACCACCACCAACGCCCGCGGTGCCCACCACGTCACGCAACCCACCTGGTGGCGGCGATAGCGGGGCCACCCCGTCGAAAGCTCGGTCGAGGCACCTGGCCACCGGTGCAGGCCCGCCACGAGTCACCGGAGATGAATATCGTGGCGACGCTTCGCCACGTGTCGTCCCCACCAAGCGAGCTGGGAGCCCCGCCACACCAACCGCGCCGTCTGCCACACCCGCACGGGTGGCCGACGCAGTGCGTGGTGACGCCACCGCCCTGGGGCCCAGCTAAAATACTTGAGTGGCCTTCTCAAGATTCTTATTCTTAGTAGCTAGCTCCTCCAATATTTTACCATTCTGAATCTTGTCATCAATTATACCATTCTTGCTCTATTCATCCATATCCCATAGCCTACGTAAAGAATTCTTCGGTGTCGCTCGACACTCTGCTCCATCTAACCAGCACAAAAACCCACATTTGTTGACTTGCTACAAATAACAATTCAAATAAATATTTAAGCAGACCATCATTACGGATAACAAATGCTATAGCACTACAAATTAGCAACTAACTTTATATTCAGAGTTAACTCAACTAATTAATCAGCTCCCCCAATTTTTTTCACTCGGCTTCATTAATAAAGCACAACTGCTGCTAGAGCACACTAAATTAGCCAAAATATTGCACTTATATTGCACTGACATTGCACTTACCTACGCTTATACTACTGCTATAGCAGTAGAAACATAACAAGATATCTATTTTATGCACATACAAAGAACATATAAAAGTTATAGCATTGAATATGATAGATATTGCACCGAGCTGCATAAATGTTATAGCGCTGAAATTTTCACAACACAAATCAAGCTATTAACTTACCTTTGGCACTAAGCACATGTAAAATCGACGGCATGTGTTAGTACCACCAAATTCCACGCACTTTTGCCGCAGAAGATTGTACACGCGGAACACCTTGGAAGAATCCACCACCAAGTTGTGGAAGGTCTCACACCTATCTAGAGCATAGTCCATGTCCACAATGTCGTATACAAACAGAAATTGCAAACGGTTGCGTAGATCAAAGGCAAATCGACAATTACCAAATCGGGAGCCAACCCTACAGATTGGGGGAACTTAACCCTAACAGGCTCGAATACTCATCGTTTCAGCGAGGAATGGCAACGACCGCGCGGGGGGGAGGGAGCACGGAAGAACGGTCGGTGGTGATATCTCTTCGGCGGAAGCGGTAGCAGCAGGCAAAGACTCGAGCTTCGTGAGAGACACTGAGGAGTGAGAGGGAAACGACCGATGGTTATACGCGTCGGCGAGAAGTGGCCCCGTGACAGCCATTGACGGCAAGTAAATCGCCGTGTCCGAGCCGCGCCATGTCATCAACCAAGGTGTCCCACATGTCAGGTTGGCCGTCAATTCGCTTTGAATCGATGTTAACCACGAATTGCAAAAATCGTAACAAAATGTGGCGGATATCTGCGAAAAATGGAAAAGTTGAGGTTTCCGAATTTAGGCAGAAAAGTGGTGGAATTTTGAAATTGAGGCGGAAAAGTGGTGGTTTTATGCTAATTTCTTAATAAAACCGCCTTTCACCGTTAGATGAGAAGAAACAAAGTTTTTGAGTACTTTGCAAAAAAAAAAGTGACCATGACTCCATGAGCACAAATTAATTGGTAAGTTGGTGGCCCGGTTTTAGTAAAATATGATTTTCTGACGAGTGTGCACATGGAAGACATATTCGTATACCAAAAATACTTCTCTCTTCTTTATATCATTCACGCGGAAGTCGGCTTTACGATTACAGTAGTAGTTAGCGGTACTGGGGCTTATAAACGTGTACGTGCCTACGTGGTATGTGAAATCAAGACATACGTACCCATACATGTAATTAACTTTAACTTAAAGATTTAAGCCGGGAGTTCAAGGCGCTCTCTCGTGCGCTCTCTCGATGTGGTGTAGATGACAAGGAGGCCCTGCAACCCAACTCCTCAGAGCACACACGACCACCCCAGTCCTGGTCCGTCTCTCTCCTCTCGCATGCCTTCATTGACTCCCTGTTTCCCATGAACCTTATCTTCTTCTCCTCGTATCTTTGAGCTATGGCCACGACGACGGAGCAGAGGTGGCAGGGACGGTAGGCCGGTAGTGATACGTAGGTGGGGGAAATGCTGGGGGAAAGACGGATTATCTCTCCTCTCTCTGGTCTGCCTCCCGTGCGCTCGCCTCCACCTCGCGCCTCCCCTTTTTGTGTTGCGTCGGCCGGCTTCCAGTCAAGTCACCACCAGTGGACGCGCTGTACGAGTGCTACGTCGTCGTCTTCAATGGTGGTGTCATAGATCGAGTCCTCCATCCTAGCCCGGACGGCGGCGTCATAGGTGCGGCCAACCACAGATTTCTTTGAAGCACTCGAGCGCGTCACCGCCTCCCCGGATGTGCAATCAGCCGCAGTGGTGGATCATCATATGCTCCCCTGCCGCGTCCCTCCCTCAAGCGGTAGAGTTGCTGGTATTCCTATCCTCTCTCCTAGCCCCTACCCTCCTTCAATTACCCCTCCTCACCCTGGTCTGTTATGTTTTGTAGAGATTGAGGAGGGGGCTGTGGCAAGAGCTACACAACTACATGAGGCATCTGACGAATGGTGGCGAAGACATTTCAAATTAATGACAGGCGTCACATGGCCTATGTCGATTTGAGCGCATGCAACACCGATAGGTTCACTGGTTAAAGTTTGGTATCTACATGCTCTGCCACCTCTCTCCTCTCTTACTGGTTTTTCTTCGAAGGGTACTAAAACCTGCTTTACTATGTGTTTCTGAAAATGCTTCTTAAGCATGGGCAATTGAACCCAGTCTCTTTTGTGCCCTTTCATTTTCATGTTTGTAGATATTGTAGCTTGCTAATTATAATGCTTCCTTATATAAGATTATAGATATTCTCTTAGGAAGGGTACTAAAATCTTTTCTTCTTAGTAGATATTGTAGCTTGCTAATTATAATGCTTCCTTATATACACGGAAGAATAGATGACGTATAAGATTATAGAATTTTGTGTCAGGTGTTAATTCAGAATGAGTTGTTTTCTAGATAGTCACTATGTGAACTGACCAATTGGATGCTTCGTTGCACAGATACTTGCACAACAGGCTAATTTAGTTCTGTTCGAGGTTTCCGCCTTGCTAAGTTGGATTTTGTAGATTTAACATGTGTTGTGCCATTTACTTATTGAGTCAATAAATACATATGCGACCTGCTGAGCAATCTTATTGTGTTAGTACCACAACTCGGTTAAAATTACCATGCTGATAGGTATACACTACTAGGAAAAAGCTTACCCGTGACGCACCAATTCGCTTATCCGTGACGCACCAGGGCGCGTCACGGCTATCACGCCGCGCCTATTGGTTTATCCGTGACGCACCTAGCAGGTGCGCCGCGCCTATTTATACCCGTGACGCACGGGCACGGTGCGCCGCGGCTATTGCGTGGCGCGTCACGCCTAACTCCGAAGGTGCGCCACGGCTAGTAATTTAGGTGCGTCACGGCTATTCTATGCTGTATTTTTTTAAAAAGGCAGTACCGTATTTATACAGGTATATACAGCTCAAATACAGAAGAATGTCAGTACACAAAATACAGAAGAATATCAATAGCTCAAACACAGGTATGCAATTGATAGAATAAATTTTCATAGCAGAAATATTACATAGTCTAGAAAACAAACATATATACTACTAATAAATCCAGGAGTTAGTCTCGAAAACAACCATATTACATATTTTCGATCATCACCACATAATCTATCTAGCGGGCGCGGATGTAGTCGATGACCATCATCATGTCCAAGTTGGCAATGTCACTATCCCTCATGGTGATCAGAATAGCTCGGCCAACCTCCATACCACCTCTTGCGGAATGGAACTGCCTCCATGCTTGAGAGTTGAGGATGACCCGACCATCAGCGTTATCCCTGGTGATCGGAACTACGGTGACAGGTCCTGATTCTCCACGGCGTACTCCAATGGTACCCATATGCTCCATGCCAGCACTGTCCGCTACCGCCAAAGGTATTTTCTACAACACACAATTCCAAGAAAGAATAAAAGCACAATGTCAAATACCGGATAAGAAAGTGTTAAGAACATAAGCAACTATACGAATAAGAAAGTGTTAAGAAACATACCATGACATGTCCATTGGAGATGTTAGTGTTGGTGATGCGATGCACGAAAGGGGACCCGATGTTGCTATCTATCTGGGCAAGTTTCTGAAGGACACGGTCCTTCTCAAACTCGCTAAGATTCGCTCTTTGAGCAACCACCACATGTTTCCATGGGTCCTCCTCGTCCATATCATCCTCAGTGTCCATATCCTCGGTGTTCTCAGTTTCCTCCTCACTCCCGCCATCCTCGCTCGCAATCCCGCCCATATACACAATTTTGATGCGAGGTTGCGGTCCTTCCATAGAGAAGTGAATGTAATCACCTCCGCTTAAATTGTACGTGGCGATGAGAGCCTGCAATGCATGCCCGCAGAAGTAGGTCTTCGTTCTTTCTTTTTTCACTCGAAGAATGTAGGTGGTCCCGTGAACATTGAAATCAACGTTACTGCCAACTAACTCGTTGAATTCTTCGCGAATATTGCATGGTAGAATCTAAAAAAGAAATATAAAGAATATTTTGTTAATAAACACAAGTCTCAAGCTAGATAGTAAAACGAAAGAACAAGTTAACATAAAAAAAATTGTTAATTACCAACGAATCAACGTCACCGTCGTGGAGTTGAAGCATAAAAGAAGCCCCAGTGAATCGTCCTTCGGCACATCGAGACCGACATACTTCGCAAGCCATGTTCTATTTAATTAAGAAAGTACACATAGAGGTTAGAGGAGCATAGCTATCACAAAACAAGGATTCCTTTTAATTAAGAAAAGGAAACTAGGATTATCATTGTGTTGTAACAGAGAGCATGATTATCATTGTGTTGTAACGGCTAAGTCCTAAATTCACGGGAAAATTTCGGCATGACCTTTGCTAATTTTCTAACACTAGAGTGCCCGATTCTCGCCGAAACGGAAATTAATCAACATTTCGGCGAAAATGGGCAACTCATTTGAATTCCCTGCAAAGTTTTAAACGGCTCGATGGCCGGACAGATTTCCAAAACATGATTCAAGCACACAGCTCAAGCACATACAACAAAAACCTTCACCACAAATCAATCTCCACAAGTTAATCCAACCACCAGGAACCAGTGAAATCACAGATCCAGTGGAATCATCACAAGGCCAAGCTAGGAACTGAAGTAGCAGGCCTGATCAACTTGCCATTCCTAACTTACTGTGCACTGTTATGACATGTTTGCATGCTTATTAAATAATAATCAGTCTTCTTACTATGCACTGTTATGTTCTAAGCAATTAAAAGTAGGAGGCAAATTAAATAATAAAACACATTGCAGCTAGATGCAGGTGAGCACAACAGCTGGGGAATCGCTGTAAGCTGTAACTGAGCTAGTCATTCATGGGTAAATTAACTAGTTAGCACTCACTGCTAGTCACTAGCCAATTGGATAGGAATCTTCTGATGAGGATGATGAGCAAAACGTCCAAACCTATATTAAACAGTTGATGCTACAACAGCAAAGCGTCAGGATACGATCCCAACTGAATTTAACTCGAAGCTGGAACTTCCCTACATTAATTAATCAAGGCATGCATCAGATGCTGTCAGTACTACTAGCTGATTTTGAAGCTAGAGCTGAGTTGCTCGTGTGATCGCCCCAGTTAAACAGCTGAGTGTTAAGAAAAAAACTAATAAGAGCCCTTGCTAGCAGGCAGAGTTTATGCCAAACTACATTGCCACACAAGTGCAAATTGCCAATACATTTCTGGGCAGAACCAAACTGCACAGAACTCTTGAGATATATCTGAAAGACCATTCAAACTCTATTGCAACATAAACAGGAACATGAACAAGAACAGTTACAATCTACTAACTCTATTTCCTCTGTAACTAAATTTACTTAGATAATAATGTTACTCTTGTGAAATGTGGGTTTTAGAATCCACATTTCTTTCCACTGCAAATATATTTTCGAGAAAGAGAATGGATTAATATCAAGAAGATGTCAATTATACCCTACCTCTGCACCAACACGATTTTAAGAGCTATTCAAGGCTTTTTAGGATGCACACTAACAAGAGTTTAGCTGGTGGCTCTACATTGGTGCCAGGGCAAAGAATTCTAAACATGCAACTTTACATGTTATACTCAGTAGAATGGATCAGGCATTATTTGGACGCAGGCATAACGGAAATTTGGACGCTTCAGGAACAACTACGATGAGCACGAGCACAGGAACTTGCAACTGTGCCGTGGTTTCGGTCAATGGACGCCCAGGCTCAATGGAGGATCAGCGACTGGCCACCACACGCCGGCGCACGCTTCTGCGCCACCACCGGTGGCTCGTCTCCCGCTTCTTGGACTGCCTCCCCACGAGGTGAGGAGGGTAGCAGCTAGGCCGTTATATGGTGCTAGTCGGAGGTGGGGAAGAAGGGGGGATGGACTCACCTTTCACGCGATGGCGAAAACGATGCTCGTTGGAGGTGCTTGTTGGCGTCCCGGTCCGGCTCCCTCCTCGCGGTTCGATGCTCCTGGACGGCGCGGCGGGTTCCTCCTCCTCCTTACGGCGCGGCGCGGCGGTGTCGGGTATCTCCTGCTCTTGGACGGCACGGTGGTGGGCGAAGGGGCTAGGGACGCGAGCTAGGGCCGACGGGGCTAGGAGGCGTGCGGTGGAGAGAAGAAAGGGCGGCAGTGGCTAGAAAGGGAGGAGGTGGGAGGCGACGAAGGTGGCGGCGATGGTGGCTACAGAGATCTCGATCGCGATTTCAGATCGAGAGATTGGAGAAGGAAACGACCGAGCGCCTCTCTCTCTCTATACCACCTATAGCCGTGACGCACCACTGGAATGTGCGCCGCGGCTACCCAACATAGCCGTGACGCACCGCTGGGTTGGTGCGTCGCGGGTATGCCTCGGAGGCTCGCCACCCCGGCCCCACACATAGGCGCGACGTGCCTTCCATTTGGTGCGCCGCGGCTATGCCTTTAGGCGCGACGCGCGGAAACGTGGTGCGCCGCGGGTAATAGGCGTGACGCGCCAAATGTGATGTGCGTCACGGGTATCATCACTCCTATAGCCATTTTCCTAGTAGTGATAATGGTAGAATAAATATTTCTATCTGAGGTACATTTTTATCTGAGATTGATGTGTTCCATGCCTTAGCATCATGTGATCTGATACTGCTCTCATTCATCACTTTAGATATTTCTCTTCATATCCGGAGGAGGTGACATTACATATGTACGAATAAAATCAATTAGCCATAAATCATGTGTACAAAAGAACACGTCTAATCTTGTCACAGAATTCTGTAGTTCAATTGGTTGAGAGAATGTCCCAAATAATCTTGGTTGGTCCACTAGAGGTTTCAGATGTGGTAGCAACATAATGTTGCTCAATTTGGCCTCTCATGTAGTTATTTAGTGTAATAAGCTCTCCTATTTAACTTTTCTTAAGTAGGATTTGGATATTTCACCACCAATTTATATATATCTAAATAATTTTTGATTCTTTGGTGCCCGAGAAAACTCATTAGCTTTTCTTAAGTAGGATTTGGATATTTCACCACCAATTTATATATCTAAATAGTGTTGACATGCCATCAAAGAGGAAATCTACTTAACTTTTATCTTTCATTCTAATTATATGTGTTGATTACTTGATCATTGCCTCATTGATCTACGGTTAATCAAGACACTAGATGTGAGAATTTGTTTCTTCTTGATATAGCAGGTTCAGCTGAGTTGTTAACTATGTTGTTAGGGAGAAATAAATATTTACGGTTTCCAAACTCAGCGTAGTTGTTTCTCTTTTTAAGCAATAATGTTGGTGGAAGAGTAAACTTTCTCTATATTTGTATGATGCGTGAAGCATGAAAAATTATTGATCGGCGATGATTCGAAGATTTGCAAGCAAGCCAAAACGTTTTTAGATGTATCTCATAGAACACGTCATGCAAGAAGGAAAGGTAGGCGGCGCGGCGAAGCGCACATTTCTGCCTAGTAACAGCATGAAAGACTGCACAAAAGCAAGGTGATTAAGCAAACAGCAAAAGTAAATATGCATATACTAGTATGTCCATACATGAATCAGTGCCAAAACGGTGTAATGATTAGCTCTTGAAAAGTAGCCGTCACCGCATACAAACAACCAGCAGCATATACTGTACAATACATATACGTAGATATCAGTCATTGGTCACGTATACGCGGCTCGATCAAGTGAGTTGAGTTGATACGAGAGATGCATGGGCCAATAGCTAGTCGTAGCTGCACTTGAAGGTGGATAGAAGGGACCATGCCACCGTCACTTGCATCTGACACGAGCCAATCTTGAGCATCTGCCGGCTTCTGCCGGTTTCCTTGGGTGTAAAAACTACATCATCTCTTAATGCATCTTGCTGTCGTCCTTGAATGTCTAGTGCCTGCGCCGAAACCTTGAGCTTTGGCACCTTATGCTTGGCCATCTTACGTCTTGCTATGGGCTTAGAAAGCTGTACGCAAACAACGCGGCGTGAGAGCTTGACCTTCCCCTCGTCGTCGGCAGGCAACTTGTCATCTCCACAAGACAGCAGCAAGACCTCGAGGTCATCTATGTCGGTGGTGCAAGCGGTAAATATGCCTCGAAAACCTTGTGGCCAGCTGCTCCCACGTATGAGTTTCACAGCCACCGTGGCCTCCACGGAGTTGGCCATGTGTCCGAATGTGAACTCAAGTGTGCTAAGCCTGCTAGTCTGGACACGATCAAACGCGTAGGAACTAGTCGAGCCGTCATTTCTGTACGAGGTGACTAGAAAGCTCATGTCTCTATCCTCCGACTCCGTGCCGCCTTTCACCTTCAGATCAACCTCGACATCCGCTGCTGATACGGACAAGACAACGGCACGTGTAGGACCTGTGAGTGCTAGAAATGGGTCCTGCATGCATATTTTTATGTAAAGTTAGCTGAAGATCGAGGAAAACAAATAATATATAGTAAGTACTACTCAATTAATAATCACAAGGAAAAGAATTAGCTATAGGAATATGTAGAAACATGCCTCCTCGGTCATTGTTTGGCAGTCGTCTCTGTGGCGATGGAAGATGATATTGCGGTTGCGATCCACCACGTCTCGTACAACAACCAGGCCGTAGACATCCAGAGGCCACTCTAGGCCCCCTGTTATTTCGGTAACTTTGATGGAAAAGATCTGCAGAGTTGGCTGCTCGTGCACGTAGTCGTCGCTGCTACGGCGGTCGGTGAAAACCATGGGAGGGATAGACGCTGCATGATCGAATTGACATCCGAGTTAGACGTCGGAGAAGAAGAAACATTACATGTGCAAGCAGCAGACAAGGAAGCTAGGAAGGCGGAGACAGGAGTATATATATATAAATATGACTTACTGATGGTGTCGTATGAACCGTATTCGTCGCCGGCGAACATATCGTTCCAGAAATTACGATAGAGACGAGCTTCGTAGGCAACCGGGTCGGTGCGAGATTCCTCGGGCGGCTCCTCATCGCTATCCTCGTCGCTCGCCTCCTCCTCGCCGGTAGTAGTGGGCCTGATGGGCGTTGAGAACTTGGAGTATATGTCGGCAACAAGGGAATCGATCTCGTCAAAGTCCAAGTCAAAATCCATCGATCGATGGGCGGGCGCGCGCAGCCGATCGATCTGGACTAGCTTAGCCTCCTCGCCTCGATCTGGGTTTGGGTACGCATATGCAGAAGGGACTTGGATAGTACTATAAGAAGCCAGGACTACAAATCCATGTCGGCCTCCGTGATTGGCCGGGACTTCTAATCCGGCACCGATTCGTGTTATCTACGATCTTCACTGTTTGTTGGTTTCTCTAACACGCGGTCGTGCCCTCGCGGAGTCTGCTCTGACTCCCGTTAATTTCCTTTTGGAGGGCAAAGTATAAGGGCACCTCCGGTCGTCCCCCAGCGTCCCGCAGGACGCAAAATAGTGCCGTTTTGCTCGAAAAGCGTTATTTTTCTACCAGTCCCCCTCAGAACCTGAAATAGCGTCGTTTCGGCGGAAATTAGCGCCGTCGCACCCAGGCGGAACCCAACCCATTAGGTTCGGCCAGGGGGGAGGATGGGGGGCGGCGGAAGGAAAAGTGCACGTGGGCCAGCGCTGTTGGCGAGGGAGCGCTATTTGCCCCACTTTCCCCACCCCGACTCGGCTTTTCCTCTCGCTCGCCTCGCCGTCGCCACCCCGTCGGCCACACACCACGTCGCCGCCGTCGGCCGTCATCACACACGAGCGGCGAGGCAAACCACCGCCGGCTGCTCCACCACATCGTCGCCGCCGTTTGCTCGCGTCTCCGCCCCGGAGGAGGTTGTGCCCGGTGAACCGCGTCCACCACCCGCAAGGCGTTCGACGTTCTGTCCGAGCCATGGACTCCGACGCCGAGGAGATGCTCGCCGAGCTCTTCGACGAGGAAGACCAGGCCGCCATCGACGATGAGGAACACCTGCTCATCCTGAGCTGCCTGGCCGGATTGCAGGCCTAGGACGCCGAGCCGCGCCGCACTGGATTGAAGCCCGCTCGCCGCAAGAGCAAGCCGAGGCAGCGGTACGAGGGCTACTGCATCCTCTACTCCGACTACTTCGCCGAGGATCCCACCAACGATGAGAAGGTGTTTCGGCGTCGTTTCAGAATGAAACGCACGCTCTTCCTCAAGATCATGCATGCCATCCGGGAGTTCGACACCTACTTCAAATTGAAGAAGGACTGCACCGGCACGGTAGGCTTTACCTCTATCCAGAAGTGCACGATGGCCATGAGGTTGCTTGCATACGGTGCTCCCGCAGATGCACAAGATGACTACATGCGCATGAGCGAGTCCACGGCCCTCTAGTGCTTGAACAAATTCTATCGGGCAGTGGTTGCAGTTTTTGGCCCAATATACCTGCGATCACCCAATGCGCAAGACACTGCTCGTCTCCTCGCAGAGAATGAAGCAAGAGGGTTTCCTGGGATGCTTGGCAGTATCGACTATATGCATTGGGCATGGAAGAACTGTCCATTTGACTGGCAGGGGATGTACAAGGGAAAGAAAGAAGAGTGCTCGGTGGTTCTCGAGGCCGTGGCTTCGTACGATCTATGGATTTGGCATTCATTCTTTGGTATGCCTGGAAGTCACAACGACATCAATGTCTTGCAGTGCTCGAATGTCTTTTCCGAGCTTGTCGAAGGCCATACCCCCCTGTGAACTATGAGATCAATGGACACCAGTATACAAAGGGCCCTCTTACAACTGTTGATCAGCAGGTGTCGGCTTCATGGACAGACTTCCTCACCAAGCGACAGGAGATTCGACACGCTGCAACACACCATGCCCTGCAGAATGACCTGGTGCAGCATATGTGGGCGCGAAAGGGGAATGGCAATATTGAGGACGATGAAGATGACTAGTGTAATTTATTTTTTTGTTAAATTGTTGAACTATTTATTTGTGTGGCAAAACTCTATTTATATTGGTGGCAAAAGTTTAATTATTTGTGTGCCAAAACTCTACCTGCCCAAATTTGGCCAAATCGCCGGCTGGAGGGCGGCCTGAGTTTCACGGCTGAGAAACGCGCCCCCCAGTTTCCAGAATTACGCCGTTTCACGCCACGGCGGAAAAAAAGGGGGGATTTTGCGTCCTCGGGGGCGAACCACTGGAGATGCCCTAAAACACAAGTTGTTTACCGAGTCTATCTCGTGTGCTCCGAGAAATAACGCACATGTTGTCTATGTGACATCAAATGTGTGCGCCTGTGATCTGAAGTTTTTAAAAGCAGTTTTGCTAATTCTCTGGCTAAGTTAGTGCTTGCTGGAGTCCTATACAATATGTATCCTGATTTATACACCTATCAGTTCTAAGTCGGGGTTGCACTAAGAAAATGACCTGAACTGTTTGTTTTTTTTCCCGTAATTCGTGCTAGGCATGTATTGAAAAATGCCTTGCATCTCGCATACGAGAGCATCCCTAGAAGATCCCATAAAACGGCCAAAACAAATGTAATTCTAAGGGTTTGGGCCATTTTCTCGGCCCAAACGTGTACCGTAAAACAGGTTGGCCCTTAAATTTTTGTAAGGTGCCCCGTAGCTTTACCCTATATATCAATGGGGTCGGAGCGGATTTAAGGGGTGAAATCCTCACTTATCGCGTGCCCACACCGCCGCAATTTCTCTCGCCGCCATACTCGTGCGCAGCGTGGACGAGCAATCTGTGCCCCATCACTTCCCAGCCCCTCAACAACCAATGAGGCACGACTCAGGACCGGATGAGCGCCTCGCGTGGCCGCGGAGGGCCACCGCCGAGGTCAGAGAAGGAGGAGGAGCGCTCCGGGTAGGGCCACCGCCGAGGTCCGAGGAGGAGGAGGAATGCTCCGAGTAGGGCCGCAATGTGGCCAGCTCTCGCATGGGCTAGGCTATGGCACCCACAACGCTGAGGAAGTCGGGTCCCGTTTGGCACCGCCATTGTCGTCGGCTCCTACGATTGACCATAGCGGTGACGAGACTCAACTATTCGCGGACTACGACTTCTCCAACGTCGAGACTAAACCCCTGGCGATGGTCACGGCGAAGTCCATCCACTCAATGGAGCGCCTCGACAACGTGGCTCTGGAGGTGTTCAACGCGATCAGCTGGAGCGTGACCTCTGCATATGAATAAGAAATGGGAGGACAAGCAGAGGAGGGGAAGCTTGAGGCCCGCCTCATCCACGAGCTCCACGACTAAGAATGGCCAAAGTACATCCACGAGCTCTACAATGAGGATTGAGCACGGTTGCACCGGCGGCAATGCAGGCCAAGTGACATGTCCCTTGTGACGCCCCGAGATCGGGTACTATGGGGATTTCAGCATTCCCGCCAAAATCCACATAATAACCGATCCTAGGTTGTCATTTCTGATACCATTACAACAGTTCACGAAAAATCCACAACAACAACAGAGGAGGTATATACAAGACGACTCAAACGAGTCCAGGATACAACTGATACAATACAAAGATCCAAATAACAGCGGAAGAAACAACATAGTGTCCGACTACGGACAAGATACAAATTGGACTAAGAGACCTGAAGATAACCGATGGCGTCCAATCCCTGCCCAGGCCAAGCCGGAGGGATTCCCAAGCTAACGTCGTCAGACTTCAAACCTGTTGACTGCAATGTGGAATATGCAGCCACGAAAGGGATTCGTGGGTCAGTACAGTTAAGTACTGGCAAGTGGATAAACCATACTCACAAGATACCAGCGTAACCAATCATCAAAAGATACAAATACTTTGAGTACAACGGAAAGGAAGGGATTATTGCAAAGAAGCGGCAGCGGGCTACACTAACTAACTACAGAGACACGCTACAACATCCGGCTAAAAGAAAGGGATAAGATAGCGTATCAGAACCAACTACAACTACTCACCAAACAATACTCATCCAATGTTACCCCCTACTAAGGAAGCAACCCAAGGAAAACTCACACGGTTGATTAAGGTGACATTCATTTTTATAGTGGAGGTAATCTATATTACTAGTCAAGTTATCATCGTTAAGTGTAAGTTGTCTGAGTACTTGTTAGCCAGCACTTTCACCAAGTCATCCATAACCGCGGACAACACAGCTTCTCGAGAAGATTTAACCCTGCAGGGATGCACCAATTTGGCCGTACACGTAAGAATGACCCGCCAGATGGAAATGCACTTCCACCAAGCGAGGCACTCAACACAACCCAACTCTTCTTCGCATCAAGCCCAAAGAACCCCGTGCAATTGAGCGCACGGCTAATCAAGCCCCACGAAGAAAAGGGGACCCTCATAGCACTCTAAGAACGTGTCTCCCTAAATGCCGACTACAAAAGTTCCACCCTGGCGCCAAGGGTTCGCACCTGCATATGCATGCGGCAAATGGAAAACCCGAACTAAATGAGGCGATTTGGACGAGATGCGAATCGAATCAAAGTTGCGGGGGGCGCCCATACTCGCTTCCCACATGCGGTTAGCGCGCTCATCATGGATCGGAGGACAAGACCCTTTTCCTAATTAAGGTCGACACTAGCAGGCCTCAAAACCACGCGTGGTTTTCCTGATTAAGTTGGGTTTCAACTTAATCAACAACATGTTAATGTTTTGGGTAATAATAATTTGATGATAAGGCACCGGCAGGAGGCCCGGCGTGGTTTTGAGGCCTGCTAGTGTCGACCTTAATTAGGAAAAGGGTCTTGTCCTCCGATCCATGATGAGCGCACTAACCGCATGTGGGAAGCGAGTATGGGCGCCCCCCGCAACTTTGATTCGATTCGCATCTCGTCCAAATCGCCTCATTTAGTTCGGGTTTTCCATTTGCCGCATGCATATGCAGGTGCGAACCCTTGGCGCCAGGGTGGAACTTTTGTAGTCGGCATTTAGGGAGACACGTTCTTAGAGTGCTATGAGGGTCCCTTTTCTTCGTGGGGCTTGATTAGCCGTGCGCTCAATTGCATGGGGTTCTTTGGGCTTGATGCGAAGAAGAGTTGGATTGTGTTGAGTGCCTCGCTTGGTGGAAGTGCATTTCCATCTGGCGGGTCATTCTTACGTGTACGGCCAAATTGGTGCATCCCTGCAGGGTTAAATCTTCTCGAGAAGCCGTGTTGTCCGCGGTTATGGATGACTTGGTGAAAGTGCTGGCTAGCAAGTACTCAGACAACTTACACTTAACGATGATAAACTTGACTAGTAATATAGATTACCTCCACCATAAAAAAATGACTGTCACCTTAATCAACTGTGTGAGTTTCCTTGGGTTGCTTCCTTAGTAGGGGTAACATTGGATGGGTATTGTTTGGTGAGTAGTTGTAGTTGGTTCTGATACGCTATCTTATCCCCTTTCTTTTAGCCGGATGTTGTAGCGAGTCTCTGTAGTTAGTTAGTGCAGCCAGCTGCCGCTTCTTTGCAATAATCCCTTCCTTTCCGTTGTACCCAAAGTATTTGTATCTTGTGATGATTGGTTACGCTGGTATCTTGTGAGTATGGTTTATCCACTTGCCAGTACTTAACCGTACTGACCCACGAATCCCTTTTCGTGGCTGCATATTCCACATTGCAGTCAACAGGTTTGAAGTCTGACGACGTTAGTTTGGGAATCCCTCCGGCTTGGCCTGGGCAGGGATTGGACGCCATCGGTTATCTTCAGGACTCCTAGTCCAATTTGTATCGTGTCCGTAGTCGAACACTATGTTGTTTCTTCCGCTGTTATTTGGATCTTTGTATTGTATCAGTTGTATCCTTGACTCGTTTGAGTCGTCTTGTATATACCTCCTCTGTTGTTGTTGTGGATTATTCGTGAACTGTTGTAATGTTATCACAAGTGGCAACCTGGAATCGGTTATTATGTGGATTTTGGCGGAAATGCTGAAATCTGCATAGTGCCCGATCCCGGGGCGTCACAAGACACTCTATCTCCGTGCGGTTGTTTCGATGCATGTCGGACGTTGCGCGTTGCATGTATCTATGCACCACGATTTCCCTCATTGCAATGACCATTGTCGCCTTCACGGCAAGAGAGATTTCATTAATTAGATCCGGTTTTCACGGAAAATTTTGGCATGACCTTTGCTAAAAAAAAGGTAACGTCGAGCGCCAGAAATTTGTCGAAACGGAAATGAATCAACATTTCGGCAAAACATTGGTTACTCATCCTCATGGCAACACAACACAATGCAAAATAAAAAAATGACACATAGAGTTCTTCCACAAACCAATCTCACACCTATTGAGATGACACACAATGCAAAATATATAGACGCGATGACGACGTCAAAGATCACCGGAGAGATGACCGATGAGAGAGTGCTAGATCTAGAAGTTAGTAGATCTAGTAGAGATATGGAAGAGGGTAAGTGAGATAGGGTAACTAGCTAAAATATATCAAACATGATAGGTTAAATTAGCTAAAAAGGGTGGAGGGTGTGGGGGGATGAGCTCGGAACACTAATGACTCGAGTTTTGAGTAGGGGTGAGTGAGTGGTGTGGATAGGAGTGGTGGTGGATGGCTGGCCACTTATTGATGCCAAAAGTTACCACAGGCGCATAGTGGCCAAATGCGCCTGGGGTAGTGATAAGTACCACATGCGAACATGTGTATTATGCGCCAGCGGTATGGGGGGCTAGCGGGCTGGCAGTACTACAGGCTCATACGCTTCCTATTCGCCAGCACTAAGGTACCTTTAGCGCAGGCGAATTTGGGCCGTATTCGCCAGCGGTACATGCAGCGTGCCCGGGGGTGGCCCTGTCACCTTTATCTCCGGCATACCGAACCTCTATTCGCTTGGAGTAATTTTCTAAGCGCACGCGCATGGAAAACTTGTTCGCCGGCGCTACTTATTGCGGGCACATCACATGGGCCGTGCGCCTGCGGTAGGATGTGCTGCTATAACCATTTCTCTAGTAGTGACAACGCGACATGTGTAAATTAAGAACAGCCACGAAAATGCAGATCGTCGGGATCTTACACATGTACAAGGCCCCAACAGGGCTTTTTGTCGTATGTCCCCGCTGTCTGCCGTTTAGTTTGTGCTGCCCCAACAACAATCATCCTCGATTGAAGGCCTCACATCCTCGATGCGGTAGCTGCGGTTCGAAGCGAGACAAAGATGGCGGGGCCGCATCACCATCTGTGGTGGCGATTTTGTTTGGGATCTCGATCTCCAACTCCGCTCGATAGCGTGTGATCGATCCTGCATGACACCGGGGACAAGATGATGGTTGTGCATGGAAGAGGAGTTCTCGTGATCGTGCAGAGCCATGCTCACAAAATTTGGGAAGTTTCTTATGCGATTGGTGGGGTTAGGGAATTATGACCAATTACTTTTGCGTGATTTGCTAGAGGTGCACATCATACAACATTGGGATGCCGTGGAACGTTAGATTTATACATCTCGACGGCTCGGATCGTCCGGATCTGACACTCTATGTCTTTTTATATTAGTGGTGATGGTGATTGAAATGGTAAGAAGTGTGACTTATAAATTGGACCAAGGAAGTATGTAGTATCAAGTAATTTAACCTAGCTAATATTTTAGTCGATCCGGGGATTCAAAAACCAAGTGATGAGTTTGACATATTATAGTTTAAGTTCTCATGTATGCAATATCCACCATTTATCTTTTTTTGGGTCCACCACTAGCATGGCCGCCGCCAGAGTCTTCGTCTGCGTGTACAAACTGGTGAAAATTAACAAAAATAACCTTAAAATTAATCTTTAGCATAAAATAAACCTATCTTTAATCTATTTCCACAAATAACCCTTTTGTGTGGCGCCCGTAACGGGGGTGCCACGTTATGCAGTGTGACTCCACAGATGGGGGTGCCACACTTTCGGCCAGCGTGGCAGCATGGGACCCGCGCTTGTAAGTGTGGCGCCGGCTACCGGGGAGTTACACTCTGAAGCGTGACTCCCTTATACAGGGTGCCACACACTTGGAGTGAAACCATCCCGTTTGGTTGCTCTCGGGTAGAATGTTTTTAAGTGTGACACCCCAGTCTAGGGTGCCACACCCTGAAGTGTGGCTCCATTGCTCAGGGTGCCACACGGTGAAATTGTACCGTTTTGCCATTGCGAGTGAAACAATCTCAGAATAACTAAAATTTAGAGAGTAATAATACTGTAAAAAGAATACCATAGGAATACAGTTCACAACATTAGATTGCAAGGCTCACATAAATTTTGAAGTTCACGACAATACAATATTCGCAACAATGACACAAATTTAAAGTCATGACAAAGTTCAAGCACATGAATGCAATCGACACTCCCAAGGAGGATCTACTCAAGTGTCGGTGCCAAGACATTTGCAATGTCAAGCAATCCGATGATTGGGATGACACAAGAGAAAGATAGTTTTGGTTGTGTCCCAACTATGCTTGGGACAAGGAAGAACAGAAATCTACCTATGACCGTCTCAAGGTATGTATCATCTGTATCCATGGTTGCCTGGGAGATTTTTGTAGATGGTTAATGATTATTGTCTCTTTGTAGTCGCCACCGCCCCTTTGCATCTACTTCGAATGGATAGACCTATTTCATGTAGCTACTACAAGAATGAGGTCGATAGGAACGAGGCAAGGATAAAACGCCGTTTGGAGAAGCACCGCCTAGACGAAGAGAGGAAAAAGAAGATGAATGAATGTATGGAGACGGAACATTTGGAGAAAGAGAAGAAGAAGCGTGAAGATAAAGGGATCGTGAGGAGGAGCGGGGAAGAAAGCGTGAGCTAGCTCGCCGTGCGCAAGAGAAGGATGAAGCGGGCAACCGCAAGGGCAAGTATCTACGTTGGACTGAATAGAGTCTCTAACATTGATGTCACCATGGACATTGGCTATCTCGTGAACTTCGCTTGAAATTTGTCACGACTTTAAATTTGTGCCATTGTTGCGAACTTTGTACTGTCGTGAAAACTGCCTCTTTTCGCTGGAAAGGAGCAAGGGACACAGAAGCCTCCATCGCCACCGGCTGCCTCGGCCGCCCCTCTGTCGTCGCGCCGGTGGACGAGCACGGCCGCCGCATCCACACAGCAGCACGCAGGAGAGGGTCATGGCGCCAACACGGCGTCCTAGATCTGCAGCTGGCACAGGACCGCAAGGCCCACATTGGGCCCGGCCGCCATGAACGACATGCAGGTCGAGGACGCAAACCATGCGCAGCCGCAGCCCCTCACGCCTTCCCCGCGCCGCCACACCCCACCACACGCCATCGCGCCGTCGAAAACCGCCGCCGCCGCCCAGGTCAACGGCATCAGCAACCACGGGACGCACCAAAGGAGAAGCCCCGCCTCCCATTCTTTTTACAGTATTATTACTCTCTAAATTTTATTTATTCTGAGATTGTTTCACTCGCAATGGTAAAACGGTACAATTTCACCATGTGGCACCCTGAGCAATGGAGCCACACTTCAGGGTGTGGCACCCTAGACTGGGGTGTCACACTTAAAAACATTCTACCCGAGAGCAACCAAACGGGGTGGTTTCACTCCAAGGGTGTGGCACCCCGTATAACGGAGTCACGCTTCAGAGTGTAACTCCCCGGTAACCGGCGCCACACTTACAAGCGCGGGTCCCATGCTGCCACGCTGGCCGAAAGTGTGGCACCCTCATCTGGGGAGTCACACTGCATAACGTGGCACCCCGGTTACGGGCGCCACACAAAAGGGTTATTTTTGGAAATAGATTGCAAATAGGTTTATTTTGTGCTGAAGATTGGTTCTGAGGTTATTTTTGTTGATTTTCACTACAAACTGCCTGCTCACAGTCACAAACAGCCTTGGCCCGACATTGAACACTTCCATGCAGTCGTGGTCCCAAAGCGGATTTTCCACTCATCGGTTTCCCCCCAACACTATCACAACAGTAGATCTTGGTAGAAAGTTGATTGGTCAAAGTCTGAGACGATTTGCATTGTCGCCCCTAACAAAATAGCAAATGTTACCCGCAGTCCACCACCCATATGTTGAAAGTCGACAATTTTTGTAGACAAAAAATATGAATACCTATAGTATCTAATAGAGTATCAATGGTTTGTCAATCTTGTTAATTAGTGACGAAAGTTTGATGTCTTATTTGTAAGAATTCGGAGATGGTAGCAAAGTTTAGACTTTGCATATATCTTGTATATTGCCTTGTAAAATGAAGTAACAGACAGAGTATTTACATCTTGCAACAAGTACCACCAACATCTATTGCAAACACACACCGTTTAGGCGAGTTGAGATAGCCCCCTCGTAGCTACATTTTGAAGGTCGCTAGAAGAGACCATGCCACCGTCACGTGCATCCTACATGAGCCAACCTTAAATATTCTCTTACTTCTGCCATTTTTCTGAGGCGTAAATTCTAGGCTACCGTCAAGATTATCCTTTTCCTCGTCAGCATGTAGTGCTCGTGCAAAAATAGTGAGCTTCGACTTCTTAGGCTTTGCGGTAGGTAGAACAAGTTCGACACAAACGACACGGCGCGAAAGCTTAACCTTGCCGTCATCGTCCGAGGGCAATTCACCATCTTCAGAAGCAAGCAGAACGACGTCCATGTCATCGATGCTGGATGTCTTGGCGGTAAACACGCCTCGATAACCCCGTGGCCATCCCCCGCTAATGACCTTCACTTCCACCGTGGCCTCGACGGCGTTGATGATGTGACCAAATGTGAACTTGAGTGTACTAAGCCTGCTAGTCTCAGCAAGATCCATCACACAGGATCTCGATGGGCCGTTGCTGGTGTAGTCGACCGCTAGAAAGCTCAAGTCTCTGTCCTCGGACTCAGATGTGCCTTTCACTTTCAGTTCGGCCTCGAAATAGGTAGGATGCGGACCCGACAACACAACGGCACGGGTAGGGCCAGTCAGCGGCAGATAGGGATCCTGCATGCAAACACGTTATAAAGTTTACCGATAATTAGTCAGACCAAAAATACGTACTAGTGATGAGACGAAGTACTCTCTAGGAGAAATTAATATGCATACGAACCTTCATGGTGATGGTTTGAGGGTTATCTCTTTGACGGTGGAAGACAACGTTGCGGTTATGATCCACCACGTCGCGTACGGCGACGACGCCGTAGACGTCGAGCGGCCACTGTAAGCCTCCCAGTATCTCCTCGACCTTGACTGAAAAGATCTGTATGCAGGGCTGCATGTCGGCGAACGTCGCACGACAGTCGGTGAAGCACATCGGAGGGATGGTCGCTGCATATATGCGGTTGATAATGTAGTTAGTGATAGTGTAAAGATCGCGGTATCAAAAAATAATTAACGTGCATGTGATGTGATGTACGCGCGCGAATTGAGCTTACTTGTGTCCTCGTAAGCACCGCAGTCCGGGGCGTGGACGCCGTTCCAGAAGTTGCGGTAGAGACGAGCTTCGTAGGCCCTGAGGTCGGTGCAGGACTCCTCCGGTTCAGATTCCATCTCCTTTCGCCTCCTCGCAAGAAAAGCTGCCAGCTCCTCCTCACCGCCCGTAGACATCTTCGCTACCGGCCGGCGCCGCGCGTTGATAGCCGCCGGAGTTTTGTTTTCCTTCCTCTTCTAGCTTAGCTCGCTGATGAGTGATGATCCCTCTCCTATCCGGCTATCCCTCTGTCCTCTGGGGTTGGGTATGCAGGACGCCAGGACTTAGACGCGCTGGACCGTGGTATAAATAGATAGCCATCCATGGTGGCCGCCGGGCTGCTAGTCCGCCACGGATTCGTCTCTCGACCGCGCCCGAGACGGAGTCCTAGCTATACGAGTGCCTCCAGGCGACGAATCTTACCAAGTCCGTCTTGCGTAGACTAGCCCGCTCAGCTCATGGGCGGACAGGAGCCGCAACAAATAGGAATGGGTATCCACGTGTTAACTTATTTCTTTATGAATTAAATGCCGCTGTTTTAAAGAATACCGTGGCCATGTCCATGTGTGGGTCGTCATCCGCCACATTCGTCTCCGAGCACAAAAAGAACGAAAAATATGTCAACGTAGAGTGCCCACACGCAGGATCGAACTACGGACCTTCAGTTTACAAGACTGACGCTCTACCACTGAGCTATACGGGCTAGATTGATTGTTTAATGCATTTCATCTACTTGTAATAATACTAGCGCGAGAGCAGCTAAACTCATAAAGACAAATCTTCTGAACACCAACTGTTTCTTTTTAAAGCTTGGTCTGGCCCTCGTCTACTACGGAGAATATCCAGTGAAATTGGATCCGAAAAATGCATTGCGGAAACCAATCTCTATTTGTAAGCAACCATCACAACGTAGTCAAAATGTTGCGAGTTTTCATCAACTCATCATCTTCTTTCCTAGGCACAAGTCGAGAAGAGAGAAAATCATGATCTAACTCTCATTCATCTTTAAACGTTACACATGTTCAATGAATCTAACACCACAAGAATTATATCACCAATTGAGCATGTACAAAGCCAAAAAAAAAGGCCGCTTACCATCCGCCTCGACAAGCTCTGGTTCATCGTCATGCTTCACCAGCAACGTCAGATTCTCTATGCTCCACACCTCCACGTCCTTGGCCTCCTTGATCAGTTTACCACCTTCACCATATCCGATGTCTCCGGTTCCGCTCATAGTACTCATAGTCCTGCTTGTCGTGCAAAACAGGCTTTGGACTTATGACTGTCAGGCCAGTCCTGATATTTCGAGTCCAGGGAAAAACTAAAATTTCGGCCACTTAGTATAAATAGATAGTGTGTGTTAGTAAAATAGAGAGCAAACAAGGAAAAACGATACACAATTTTGTTTGTTTGTTCCAAGAGATCATCATGGTAATATGCTCCACACTTCTTGTTCTGTTAGACCGTGAATAATATGCTTCCAAACTCTATACCCATCATGTGCCAAACTGCTAAACTATTCTTGCAGTTCATAGAATTGAACAACTTACAGGAAAAAAAACTTTGTAAACATGTTTTAAATAAACCAATCATTTTCAATCACGTGCCTCTCTGTTGCTCATTGTTCTAGAGTAATGGGCATATGAAAAATGTCTTCTCTTGCCATATAAAGCAAAAGTAATAATGTAATATTATTTTCTCTAAGAGCATCTCTAGCAGAGCCCCTATCCCGCAAAATTGAAAACCCGTTGTGAAAAAGTCAGAAGCAAGACTGAATTTGGGCATAAATTATAAGTGTTTTGCATGTACATTGTTATATGAGTTGTCGGATTTCGGCGACTCGCATGCCACTGCCATGGATAGCTATCGGGACTACGGCGGTTGCCCGTTAGAGTTTCACCGGATTCTCTCATTACTCCCATTGTCGGGAATTTTTTCACCGCTACCCCTTTTTTATAAGTCACAATGTATTTTTTTCCTTCTTGTGTGACATGTTCATGTTTTGTGTTCTTTCTCCATCGTCGGCGCAATCCAATTTGTCCCCGACGCTAACCCGATCCAGTCTGGCCGAAGAACCCATATCAGGCTTCAATTTACTTGTGTATGAATAATGTTTGTGGTAAGCATTGTTTGTATGTATATTAAATTTGTTAACTTGAGAACCCATTTAGCTGGGATTGCAGATGGGCAAACATGTTTTGGCGGTTTTAAATTGGCCGCCCTTTGTATTAAATGGATTTTATATTGTCTTATACTTACCTTGTTGTACCAACCGACTGAATAGGGTGTTCGTGTTTATATTTTCTAGGAAGAAATTTCCTGGAAAGACATCTACTAGATCATTCATATAGATGGCGGCAAATGACGATGACGGAGTTGATTTGCTCAGTATAGCCAGGTAAGTGGTTGAATCCATAAAAATACTTCCCACGAAATTTGACGGAATTATGAGAAGGTTGCAAACACAAAAGTTACCATTTATTGATTTGGGGCATCTGACGCTGCGCGGTTCTTTGCAATTATGGCCTCCGGTGCTTGTAAATTCCACTCTTCCACCATTTCAATGAAACTCTTTTCTTCAATATAATGCTTTTGGCGTTTTCCATTGTCTACATGAGGTTTACCTTTCATGTCACCGTGAAGACGGATAGCTCCTGAACGGTACACCTCCTGTATCACTAATGGTCCTTGCCATTTTGAAGCCAAGTTTCCTGCATAAAACTTGAAACTATAGTTGTATAAGAGAACTTGATCTCCTACTTTGAATTCCTTCCTTTTAATTTTCTTATCGTGTCAAATTTTAACTTTGTCTTTAAACATCCTAGCACTTTCATAAGCTTCGTTTCTCCATTTATCTAGTAGGTTTAAATCAAGAATTCTCTTCTCTCCCGCAGTCTTAAATTCAAAGTTCAGTTGTTTAATTGCCCATCTAGGTTTATGTTCTAATTCAACAAGTAAATGACAAGCTTTTCCGTAAAACATTTTATAAGGAGATATTCCCATAGGATTTGCAAAAGCAGTTCTATAAGCCCATAATGCATCATTAATTTTAAGTGTCCAATCAGACTAGACTTATTCACTATCTTTTCCCAAATGAGTTTAATTTCCCTATTACTCAACTCAACTTGTCCACTTGTTTGAGGATGATAAGGAGATGCGACTCTATGATTAACATCTTATTTTGCTAATGTTTTCCTAAGAATACCATGCATGGAATGAGAACCACCATTAGTAATTAAAAACCTGGGAACACCAAACCTGGGGAAGATGATGTCCTTCAGCATCTTCATTGTTGTGGCATGATCTGCACTTTTGGTTGGAATTGCTTCCACCCACTTTGTAACATAATCCACTTCAACCAAAATATGACTATGCTTTGTCTTTGAAGCTGGTAAAGGTCCCATAAAGTCAAAACCCCACACATCAAAAGGCTGAAGTGGTAAAGAATAATTCATAGGCATTTCATTTCTCCTACCAATATTTCCTACTCTTTGACATTTATCACAAGATTTAACATAATAAGCACAATCCTTAAATAAAGTAGGCCAATAAAAACTAGATTGTAATACTTTTGCACATGTACGATCTCCTACATGATGCCCTCCATGGGGACTATCATGACAATCTCTTATAATAGTCTGTTGTTCATACTCAGGTACACAACGTCTAATAATTTCCCTCTATACTCTTCTTATAAAGAAAAGTATCATCCCAAAAATAATGTCTAAGATCATAAAAGAATTTATTTGTTTGTTGAGAAGTGAAGTTTGGAGGTAAAACTTTACCAACAATAAAATTTGCATAGTTGGCAAACCATGGAGATGCAACTTTAGCACTAGAAACATATGTTTGCATGTTATTCATTAGCAAAACTATCATTAATAGGAATAGGATCATCAGGTATATTTTCCATTCTAGAAAGATGATCGGCTACTTGATTATCTTCCCCTTTCCCATCAACAATGTGTAAATCAAATTCTTGCAATAGAAGTACACATATTATTATTATAGGATTACATCTTTCTTATTCATTAAATATTTAATAGCAGAATGATCAGAATGCACTTTGACTTTAGAATCAATAATATAAGGTCTAAACTTATCACATGCAAATATCATTGCTAAAAATTCTTTCTCAGTTCTGGCATAGTTTCTTTGGGCACCATCAAGTGTCTTATTGGCATAATAAATAACATTTAGTTTATTATCAACTCTTCGGCCCAAAACAGTCCCAACTGCATAACCACTAGCATCACACATAATTTCAAAAGGCAAATTCCAGTCAGGAAGTTGAATAGTAGGAGCACTTATTAAAGCATTCTTTAAAATATTAAAGGATTCAATGCAATCATCATTAAAAGAGAAAAGAACATCCTTTTGCAAACGATTGGTTAGAGGCTTTGATATTTTTGAGAAATATTTAATAAACCTACGATAAAAACCTGCATGTCCAAGAAAACTTCTTATACCTTTAATATCCCTTGGGTATGGTAGCTTCTCAATAGCTTCTATCTTTGCGGGGTCAACTTCTATTCCTCTTCCAGAAATCCGATGTCCAAGGACAATACCTTCAGTAACCATGTAGTGACACTTCTCCCAGTTAAGAACTAAGTGTTGGTCTTCACATCACTCCAAAACTTTGTTAAGGTTGAACAAGCAATTATCAAAGGAAGTACCATACACAGGAAAATCATCCATAAAAACTTCCATTATCTTTTCAATATAATCAGCAAATATAGCACTCATGCATCTTTGAAAAGTAGCAGGAGAATTACACAAACCAAATGGCATTCTCCTATAAGAAAATGTACCATATGGGAAAGTAAAAGTGGTGTCTTCCTGATCATCTTTGTGAAAAGGAATTTGTGAGAAACCTGAATAGCCATCTAAATAACAAAAGTGAGAGTGTTTAGATAACCTTTGTAACATTTGATAAATAAATGGCAATGGGTTATGATCTTTACGATTTGTTTTGTTTAACTTCCAGAAATCAATACACATCCTGTAACCAACAACAGTGCATTGAGATATAAGTTCATTTTCATCATTTGGAACAACAGTCATTCCATCCTTTTTAGGAACACAATGAACAAGACTAACCCACTTACTATCAGCTATGGGATAAATGATACTAGATTAAATAAGTCTTATTATGTCTTTTCTTACCACTTCTTACATTTTTGGATGGCGACGGCGTTGATAATAAATAACAGGTTTTGCATCCTCCTCCAAATTAATTTTATGCATAAAATAGAGCTGGGCTTATACCTTTTAGACTATCAAGAGAATATCCAATGGCTGATCGGTGAGCTTTTAGCACATCAAGTAATTTCTCTTCTTCTTCTTCAGCAGAAAGCCTAGCACTAATAATAATAGGATATATGCTCTTCTCATCCAAGTATGCATATTTAATATTTTCAGGCAAAGGTTTTAATTCAAAACTAGGATCTCCTTTAGGTGGTGGTAACAATCCTAAATTATCAAAAGGGATATTCCATTGTAATTGCCGCGGTTGCTGTGAAGGTATTTGTTCTAAAGCATCTGTTTCTTCCTCGTTAAATGGTTCATCTTGATTAAGCATATATCGTTCCACCACATCTGATGAAGCAACAACTACATAGGCAAGAGTTTCAATTATATCTTTAGAAAATGGCTTTTTCTTTCAATGTTTATCGGTAAATTTAGAAAAGTTAAACTCAAGTTGCTCTCTCGCACACTTAATAAAAAATTTCTCTTTAGGAAAATTAATTTCAGCACAAACAGTATGTAAGAAAGGTTTACCAAAAATAACATGGCAAAATGAATCTTGAGGGCAACGAAGCACAATAGAATCGGCTGGATATTTTATATTTCCAATCAACACTTCAACATCTCTAACAATTCCAAGGGAACTAATATAATCTTTATTACCAAGTTGAATTGTCATACATGTCTCTTCCATTATAATAGGATCAATATCACGCTTGATTTCAAGATAAAGAGAATATGGAATGACACTAATACTTGCTCCAATATCACATAAACCATGATAGCTTGAAGTCCCAATAGAACATGATATAACAGGCTTACCCACCTTGGCCAAATTGCCTTTAATAACTTTAGTAGCATCTTCACATAAATAAACATCAATATGATCTTCTTAATTCAATTATTTAATAACAACAATTTGACTACTAACTTCCATTTGTTCATATGGTTGAGAACGTCTTCTACTACTCTTGTTAGTAATAGCAACAAGTAAATTCTCCTTGATTATATTTGGATATGGAGGTGCCTTAACATACTCCTCAATTGTCACGGATGACACTACTTCTACATGTTTAATAACTTTAAGAACAAAAATATATTGTTTAAAAGGTTCAACATAAACTTCAAACCCACTTTTAGGAACACCAATATGACTAGCAACAGATTTAGATATCTCAATTAAAACATAAGGATCAAGACCAAAATTATCACTCGCGGATTCTTAAACAAATTAGAGTAGAGAAGTTATCTACACATGAATATTCATAGTCCAAATAGGTTTCGTTACCTTTATCAAGATCCCAATGACAAGTATTCTCAGCAATAGTCTCGAGTAAATTCCATACTTCTTCTTCAGTATTATTTATAAAACTAACACCAGATGAATTATCTAGATATTCCTTCTATTTCCTCGGTAACCTCACATAAAATTTTATCGGTATAATTTTCCTTGTAAGACCATGACAAGGATTCTTACGAAGGAGCTCCTTTAATCTCCCCCAAGCTTGAGTAATACTCTTTCCCAGATGTGGCTAGAAATTAAATATATACCAACGATTCTCGCAAGCTTCTTTAGGAGTAAAATACTTAAGAAAGAAAACCTTCCTCAACAGACTCCATTCAATAGTGAGGTCCTCATCCAAAGATTTGAACCAAATACAAGCATTACCAGATAAAGGCAAATATAACATCTTCCCTTTTACCTGATCATCAGAAATACAAGTAAGCCTAAATAAACTGCATATGTCTTCAATTGTCTCAACGTGTTCACGTGCAGACTTAGTTCCATACCCTGAAAATGGATTCTTCATAATTGTTTTAACATGACCAATGGGAATTTTAAATCCCACTTTAGGTATCTCAGGCACAGTAGTTTCTACCACTTTTAAAATGATAGCATAAGCACTTTCATATAAAGCAAGTTGCAAATCATGACGAATCATAAAAGTCATAGTAACAATAAGATAACAGCGAATACAATTCATCTTCCAAGTTTCCTTACCAAACTTCTTACCAATAGCGCTACGCTCCCAGGCAACGACGCCATAAAAGTATCTTGATGACTCCCAAGTGTAGGATATCAATTGTAGTACATTTTGATTAGAAAAGTTTGTCGAACCCACGAGGAGCTGAAGGTATTTGTTAGCAAGAGTGATAAATAAAACAATGAAAGATGCAAGGGTTTTTGGGATTTTTGGTTGTATAGTTGTAAAGAGAATAAAAATGCTGAAAATAAATAGTGACAGTTGAAAGCTCTCAAAGAGAGAAAAGCCCAATCCTCTATGTGGCAAAGAGGGAAAGCTCAAGTAATGTGTGTCTTATATGTGGAAAACGTTCCGGAGGGCGGTATGGATTTTACATGGCATAGAGATTTCTAAAACAACACGTTGAGTATCTTGTCAAGTTTTAATCTTCTTTGGACGGAGCCATTATTAGGTATAGCTAAATAAATAAACTAAACCCCTTATGATGGATCTTGTGGCCAAGGAAATGACTGCACAAGAATTATTAAGACATAAAGTCCCACCATAACATTACACTCTAAGGTCCCCGATACTAATACCCCACAAAGTAACGTCTTGGCTCGGTCTCAGGTTTACATGTCCTCCCAAGTCTCACTCACTCCATTACACTATGGTGTTGTCCTATGAGCCCATATAGGTGAAGTGGTGTGCAGTCGATGTTCGCACACCACCATCATAGAATTACATAAAAAGATAAACACTATACAGAATACCAACACATGTTATATATAAATTATTGCCAATTCATCCTATGCCCTCAAGAACATACGGGGACTACTCGCAGCGTGCAAACATGATAATATTCAGTGACATAAGTGGTACAACACAATATGAAAATATAACTTCACCTCCAAATAATGACAAGTACTCAGTCACAAACATGAATAGGAGCACAGAGCAAGCAACTCTCAAACTACGAGGGGCGGAGTGGATCACGGAGATGATGATGGAGATGGTGTTGTTCTTGGTGATGGTGATGATGGACAGGCCTCCTCCCACGCCAAGGAGGAGAGGTGATAACGATGACGATGATTTCCCCCATCTCTGGAGCTCCGGAGCAGCAGGATCTGACCCCCCCCCCCTTGGAGGGAATCAGGAGTTTCGCCGCCGTGGCGGCCTCAGATAGACTTGGGAAAATGAGGGCGTAGGTTTTCGGGCGAGATGCACGCGTGTTAAAAAAAACCCAGCGAGGAAGTGACCGAGGCTCAAATTAGTGGGTCCCACGCGGCCGGATTCCTTGGCCGCATGAGCCCCCTGTTTTGGGCCTCTTGGCTCTTCTTCCTTCGATCTTCTTTCCTCTGTTATTCTCCCGATGAAAAACCAGCTATGCAATTTTCCTTTTTCCATTTGGATCCCTGTAGCTCCTGAAACATTAAAACCAAGAAAAAGGAGGTTTTCTGCCTGCTAGAGATTAAATACCAATAATAGGGACTTTGTATGAAAGCCCCCTAAATCATCTAATTAAACATGCAAAAACAATGATATAACAATGTCAATATCATTCTAATATGATAATATAAGTTGTAGAAATGATGATATAAAATGCACATACCAGTCGGCCTATCTAATATTAGTTGGCCACGGAATAACTCATCTTTTGCTTTTATTTTTTGCACACACATGTATTATAACTACTATGCATATATTTGGAGGGGCCCCAAAAAAATTTAGGCCTCGGGCGGCTGCCCTGCAGACATCCCCCCCCCCCCCCCCCCCCGGTATCTCAGGGCCGGCAACTTTGCGGGACATGGATGAGTACTGCAGTCTGCCTGAAATGCCCAATGCTCAAGCAAAACCTTGGTTTGGGTAGGCCAACGGTTTGCGACAATTCAAAGTCGATGGCGAACACGGCGTCCCCTTCCCATAAGGGCCTAAAAACATCAATTATCCTCATCACTCTGGGAGATTTGAAAGTATAGAAGTATGAGGGTTTTCAAGAACAAGTTCTCGATGCCATCGCTCTTCTTTCAACGCATGAAAGACAAAGGCAAGAATTGGATGTTAGCAGATATGTTATAATTTGTTTGTTTTCATATCTTTTTCCTTTTCGTCCTTGGTCTAGTACTTTGTTTGCTTTTTTCTCCATATCAATATAAGAGGCATACTTTTTTTTTTGCTTTGTTTCAATTCGATTACACCACTATGGTACATTTTGATACAACTAACCACAACACATATTGCAAAACCCTGATGTGAGATGAGATAGTCTCCTCGTAGCTACGGTTTTCTTCAGTTTGTATAACCGTGGTGGTGGTGGCTGCTTTCCTAAAGCAGAGCGATAATAAAGCCTTTATTCTAAAATGTCGCTAGAAGAGACCATGCGACCGTCACGTGCATTCTACATGATCCAACCTTAAATATTCTCTTAGTCCTGCCATTTTTCTGAGGCGTAAACTCCAGACTACCGTCCAGGTTCTCCTTTTCCTCGTCAACATATAGCCCCCGCGCAGCAATAGTGAGCTTCGGCTTCTTAGACTTCTTAGGCTTTGATGTAGGTAGAACAAGTTCGACACAAACGACACGGCGCGAAAGCTTAACCTTGCCGTCATCCTCCAAGGGCAACTCACCATCTTCAAAAGCAAGCAGGACAACGTCCATGTCATCGATGCTGGATGTCTTGGCGGTGAACACGCCTCGATAACCCTGTGGCCATCTCCCGCTAATGACTTTCACCTCGACCGTGGCCTCGACGGCGTTGACGATGTGACCAAACGTGAACTTGAGTGTGCTCAGCCTGCTAGTCCAGGCAAGATCGAACACGCACGATCGCCATGGCCCGTTGCTGGTGTAACACGCCACTAGGAAGCTCAAGTCTCTGTCCTCGGACTGAGTTGGGCCTTTCACTTTCAAATCGGCCTCGAAATGGGTAGGATCTGGACCCGACAGCACGACGGCACGGGTAGGGCCGGTTAGCGGCAGACAGGGATCCTGCAGGCACGCAAGCACATTTTAAAGTTAAGCCAGAAAATTCAGAGCAACTTATGAGACAAAGTTGCTAGCTAGGAGAATATGTAGAAATTAACCTGCATGGTAATCTTGTGGGAGTCATCTCTGTGGCGGTGGAAGATGACGTTGCGGTTATGATCCACCAGGTCGCGCACGGCGACGACGCCGTAGACGTCGAGCGGCCATTGCAGGCCTCCCGTTATGTCCTCGACCTTCACCGAGAAGATCTGCAGGGTGGGCCGCATGTACAGGTAGGTGCAGCTGCTACGATCGGTGAAACGCATCGGAGGAACAGTCGCTGCGCG
The DNA here is from genome assembly GCA_028641055.1 of Alopecurus myosuroides. NCBI lineage: Eukaryota > Viridiplantae > Streptophyta > Magnoliopsida > Poales > Poaceae > Alopecurus > Alopecurus myosuroides. Next base: position 310,521,463 of record CM054062.1, on the reverse strand, counting down.
GCGCGGTTGATATACATGGTTAGTGAAGGAAATTTAATCATGAACGAACGAGAACGAGGAAGCGCGCGAAATTTGAACTTACTTGTGTCCTCATAAGCGCCGCACTCGGGGGCGTAGACCTCGTTCCAGAAGTTGCGGTAGAGACGAGCTTCGTAGGCCCTCGGGTCGGTGCGGGACTCCTCCGGTTCCGACTCCCTTTCCTTGCGCCTCCTCTCAAGAAATGCTGCCAGCCCCACCTCGCTCTCCATGTTCGCCAACGGAGCTTTCTTTCCCTCCATCGTCGATCGATCTAACTTGGCTTGCCGCCTCGTCCGATCCTCTCCTCTGCTCTGGGTTTGAGTGTGGAGGCTGGACCGTACGTGGTATAAAATAGCTATGGGGCCTGGATCCTAGTTGGACTCGGATTCGACTGTGTCCCTCTCCGACCCAGATTCCCACATACCAGGGTTTGATTATTTTAGTCTAAAAATAACGAAAATAAATTATAAAACAAGGTTTGTGATGCCCACACGCAGGATCGAACTACGGACCTTCAGTTTACAAGACTGACGCTCTACCACTGAGCTATACGGGCTTCGAAGTATAAATTTTGAATTTCCTTCTTTATAAGTACAATAGTGTAAAAGCGGGGAAAAAAATGTTCACATCAACTGTTTTTTTTAAGCTTGGTCTACTCCGGAGAATATCCAGTGAAATTGGATCTGAAATATGTATCGGAGAACGCAATCTTTATTTGTAAGCAACCATCACAATGGTTTCTTCCTTTAGTGCATGATCTTCTTTCATAGGCACAAGTCGTGACAGAAAGAGAATCATGATCTACTTCTCATTCATCTATACACATTGCACATGCTCAATAAATCTAATACCACAGGAAGAACATCACCTGACCGAGCGTGCGGAAATCCGGAAGCTAATCATTTCTCGGCCAGATTCGCCGGCTTTGTCAACTTCTCTCTAGGCTATGCTCCTCTACGTCCTTGGTCTCGTTGATCAGTTTACCACCTCGATCCACCATACGTTTCCCGACGGCATCCTCAGGTCCTAGTATTCGTTAAAAAATGACGTCACCCTATCATATGGCAATTTTCGATCGTGACGGTTTTTTTTTTCTTTTACGGCGTGATATTTTGCATAGATCCCGATATTTTTTTTAATCTTTTCTCTTCTTCTTAGACATTTTTTTCGCTATTCTCAGTGAAATTAAAATAGGTCCTTTTTAATTGGGAAAATAAAATAGCTACTGCAATTTATGTTGGCATGGAGGAGCATTTTTTTTTACTAGGAGGAGGCCCACATGTCAGCGGAGGAATAGAGTCCTCCGCTCCCCATATCCTCTTTTTCCAAAGATGTTCTTCCCCACAACAGCACGACTGCGAAGTTCCCGATCAAGATCGGCTCCTCCCGCTCTCCGATTCCCACCCAAAAGATCGCCCGAAATTCTCCGAGCTCCCATTCATCGGTGCAGAAGTCTACCGAGAGCCTTGCGCACAGTGGCGGAGCTGGTGTACAACGATTGGGTTCACATGAACACAATACATTTTCAGAATCCTTCACTGACTAGTCTCTATCTCTGCCTAGTAGTGTGAGATTGCACCATAAACAAGTGAACTAAACCCAATGACCAAAGACTCTACCTTTTTTTTATTGTAACTACGGCGGGCAGAGCCATCATGAACTTTTATATATCAACCAACGGGCAGTAGCTTACAAAGAGAAATACATGGTGGAGAAGAAAGGGAGTAGAGGGGGCTCACGGAGGCTCAAATAGATTACACCAAGAATATAAAGTTTCTTTAGTGGTCAAGTTTCGGCAACGGAAAGACCAGAGCTTGACGTCGGCAATGCAGAGGCGGGCGGTGTGAACCGGCGTAACATCCAGAGAGTCAAAGACCAGCGAGTTTCTCCTTTTCCGGATGTTCCAGAGGACGGCGGAGATAATTGTGAGGGAGGACAAATCCTTTGGAGTGGCCCTCCAAAGGTCACCAATCGTGTGGGGAAGCAGAGTAGGTGCGCACGGCGGGAGAGCCTGCAGAACGTCAGTGGCACGGTGACAGCCAAGGAGGAGGTGATCAACATCTTCGTCCTCATCGCAAGAGAGGCATGAAGCCGAGCCAACGAGCGAATGGCGGAAGCGTCGAAGGTTGGTGGAGATGCGGCGACGGCAAACTAGCCAGGTTAATATCCTGCAGTTGTTAGAGCGGCATTGAGCCAAACAGCACCTGCAAACTCATCATTTCGTAAGTGCCTAAAGAAATTGGCATAATAGTCCCGGTTGGTGGCTGTTTGCTTAGTGAAGCGGTTGATTCGGACGTCCTCGGAGGAGGCGATGAGGGAAAAGTCAACAAGACGAAGGAAAATGGAGGAGAGCTCAAAGGTGGAGACACTAGAAAGGCGAGGGGAAAGGAAGGAGGAGATGCCAGAGGAGAGTGCGAGAGAAACCGAGAAGTTGGGGCAGGAAGAGTGAGAGGCGATGGCAAGGAACTGCTCGGCGAGGGAGAAATTCCCAACCCAGCGGTCATGCCAAAATGACGTGAGGGTCCCAGGACCAACGGTGACACGGGAGCATCCCCGAAAAAGAGGCAGTGTAGAAAGAATGTCTTTCCAAATTGGGGAGTCGAGAAAGTGGCTATACCCAAGATCTCGGCCGTCGTGCCAGGCGTAGCGCCGCCGAAACCAGAGAGCCCAAGGGGCAGTGGAGCCATCGTGGAGTTTATGAAGGAATTTAGAAAGGAGCGAGGTGTTTTGCGAGGAAAGACAGAGGAACCCAAGGCCACCCTTAGATTTGGGAGAGCTAACTTCAGTCCAGGCCACTTTGCATTGTCCTCCATGGAAAGTGTCTTCTCCAGTCCAGAGAATGGCACGAAAGAGTTAGTCAAGAGCGGCGATGGTGCCCGCCGGGAGGATGCCAGCCGCCATGGCGTGGGAGAGAAGAGCCGAGAGCACCGATTTTAATAGAGTGAGGCGGCCACCAATAGGTGTACATCTATCACGCCAACCTGCGAGGGAGTTATCGCAGCGAGAGGTAATGGGGGCAAGGTCAGCAACGCGGAACTTGTGGGTTGAAAGGGGGAGCCCCAGGTATACCTAAGTAAACGAAGCAACGGAGCAGCCGAACGTGGAGGCCATGTCAAGGGCAGATGCTGAGGGAACATGGATGGGGAGAAAAGTACTCTTATGAAAGCTCATGTGGAGCCCCGTGGCATCGGAGAAGGTTTGCAAAATGAATTTGAGGGTGGAGACGAAGCTGACACCGGCGTGGAGGATGGTGAGCGTATCATCTGCGTATTGGAGCACGGGGCAGGGGAGGTCGTCAACCGGTGGGTGGGGAAGTAGGCCGCTACGTGAATTTGAAGGACAACGGCAACAAAATTGGAGAGAAAGGGGGATAGGGGGTCACCCTGGTGGAGCCCCCGGCGACATTGAATCCAGCTGCAGGTCTTACCATTAAGAAGAACGACAGTTTGGCTAGTGGAGTTGATAGCGGTGATACAGGCCCGCCAAACGGGGGGGGGGGGGGGGGAACCCTTGGCGAGCAGGATTTTGTTAAGAGCCTCCCAACTAATCGAGTCGAAAGTCTTTCGAAAATCGAGCTTAAAGACCATTGCCGGAGTCTTACGCTTGTGATAAGTCTGGACGATATCGGTGGCATAGACGAAGTTTTCGGCAATAGAGCGACCAGAGATGAAGCATGTCTGATCTTGGTGAACAAGGTAAAGGCATGAAAGGTTTGAGGCGGAGCGTGAGACACTTGGTGGCGATTTTTAGACAGGTGTTCTATAGCGAGATAGGGAGAAAGTCCCTAGGAGCATGAGCGTCCGCTTTTTTGTGGAGGAGGACAATGTAGGATTTGTTTAAGGGGCGAAGATCGATCTGGTGCTCAAGGAAACCAGAGAGGAAGGCAGAGAGACTATCTTTAGAGATGTCCCAGTTTTTTTTGAAAAAAAAGAGGGCCAAAGCTATCTGGCCCAGGGCTGAAATCGTCCCGCATAGAGAGGACGGCTGAGAGGATCTCATCAAGGGAGAAAGGCTGGGCGATGGAAGCAGCTTGGGAGGGAGGGAGGGAGGTGGAGGAGACAATAGAGCGGATACCGAAGGAGAACATACTGGGCACCGAAGTGCCAAGAAGGTCTCGGTAGAAACTGGTGAGAAGGAGGGCTTTGTCCTCGTGGGAGTAGAGGGTAGAGCCATCCGTGGTTTAGACCATCTTGATCTGGTTTTTATGGAGCCGCGTGGAAGCACAGAGGTGAAAGTACTTAGAGTTCTCTTCACCAAGGACGCAATGGCGGAGCTTAGAGCGTTGACGCCACTAGGACGCATTGGCCACAGTGAGGTCACACATGGAATTTTTTGCGAGGAGGCGAAGGTTCACTTCCCAAGGGAGGAGTGTCCTCCGTTCCTCCAAGCGATCAATGAGGTTAATCAGGCCACGACAGTTGAACTCGAGGACATCGGAAGACGCGCATTTTTAGCCCACGTCTTAGCCGCAGCGTGGATATGTTTAAGCCGCAGGAAGATGACGGAGGAGATGGAGCGGCCACCGTGCCCGTCCGGGACGCTGTCCCAATTAGACCGGACAAGGCTTAGGAAACGCTGGGAGGATAGCCAGGAGTTATTGAAGCGGAAAATAGAGCACCTAGGCGCATTAGAAAGTGCATCGATGCGAATAGGGACATGATCAGACACGGCACGGGTGTCCGACGTGAGAGTGGAGTCTGGGAGAGCGAACCTCCAACAAGAGTTAATAAGGGCGCGGTCCAGTCGGACCATGATTTGAAAGGGCTGCATATTGGACCACGTGAAATGACGATCGAGGAGCGGAAGCTCAATCAGGACGAGAGAATGTATGAAGTCGCTAAAGAGAGTAGCTTCATATTGATTGAAGCTATCATTTGAGTGGTCGTCGGGGGGAGCGGGTGAGGTTCAAATCCCCAAACAGGGCAATCGGCCCAGAGAGGGCGGAGAAGTTGGACGAGAGCGAGTCCAGGAAAGGACCTTTAGAGGCGTGGTTGCAGGGGCCGTAGACATTGATGACAGAGAATTTCAGGTTGTCAAGCTTAAAGGAGAACACCGTGGAGACAGAGAAATCGTTTATGGAGTGGAAGACAAGCTCAAGGATTCTAGATGCCAGGCAGTGATAATACCCCCGCAGGCGCCACGGGAGGGTTTGAACACAAAGTTGCGCAAGGAGGGAGGAAGGAAGGAGGAGGCTTTGAAGCGCGAGATGTCAATCAACTTGGACTCCTGGATGCAAAGGATGGAGGGTGGCGAGACAGAGAGAGCGTTGCAGGCCTCGTCGCATTTTGATTTGTCACCACGACCGCAAGTGTTCCAGGAAGAACGCACATTTTAACTAACATGAGTAAAGGTTCGCAGCGACCCATAAGGGGTTGACACAGTCAGGCACAGAACAGCGGCCAAAAAGGCAGTAGCAATAACAGAATGGAGCACACAGGCTCGAAAAAGAAAGGCAAAGAGCCACAAGAAACTATTACTCCCTCCGATCCATATTAATGGTCGCTAAATCGGATGTATCTAGCACTAAAATATGTCTAGATACATCCGATTTAGCGACCATTAATACGGATCGGAGGGAGTACAAAAAAGAAGCCCTGGCTACGAAGACGGCTGCAGAGAAGCAGCGTGTGGTGGGCGATCCGAGACGGGAAGCAGGCTGAAGGGGGCTGGTAAAGCGGGCCGGCCGCGGAGAATAGGACGAGCCCGCGCGATCATGTCGTCAGTGTGGGCGCCAAGGTAGCAGTGATGGGGGCGTCACCAGGGTGCAGTTCGCAGGCGGCGGCGGCTCCTCCGTGTCTGCAGAGGAAAGAGGCTCCAAGGAGTCAATAGCCAAGCTAAGGAGATCATCAAAAGGAAAGGTAGCCGGGGCGGAGTCGCGGTTACCAGAGTCGCCGAGACGTGCAGCCTTGCGGAGCTTTGCCTTGTCAAGCATGGAGAGCTTCTTGGCCGGCTCGACCGCGGCGAGCCGGGTGCTACTACGACGTGGAGGACCGGTAGCTCCCCCAAGCGGCAGAGGAACACCAGGAGCATCAAGCGCCAGGCGACCCGCAGATGGGCAACCAGTGCCACGGAGGGTAGCCTCGCCTATGAGTGAGAGTGCCGGTGTAGCAGCAGGCAAGTCATGAAGGAGCAGAGCTGAGGCCGTGTCAAGGGAGACGTCGTTGGAGTGGCACCCTGGGGCACCGCGGGCGAGCACGTCGACGGTGAGCACCGTCCTACGCATGGGGCCGACATTGGCAACGGAGTGGAGGAGTCCCACGGAGGCCGTGGCCAGGTTGACAACAATGAGGCCGTGGAGGTAAAACTTTACCAACAATAACATTTGCATAGTTGGCAGATGCAACTTTAGCACTAGAAACATTAATGTTTTGCATGTTGTTCATTAGCAAAACTACCATTAATAGGAATAGGATCATCAGGTATATTTTCCATCTAGAAGGATGATCAGCTACTTGACTATCTTCCCCTTTCCCATGAACAATTTGTAAATCAAATTCTTGCAATAGAAGTACCCATCTTATTATTATAGGATTACATATTTCTTATTCATTAAATATTTAATAGCAGAATGATCAGAATGCACATTGACTATGGAATCAATAATATAAGGTCTAAACTTATCACATGCAAATATCACTGCTAAAAATTCTTTGTAGTTGTGGCATAGTTTCTTTGGGCACCATCAAGTATCTTACTGGCATAATAAATAACATTAAGTTTCTTATCAACTCTTTGGAACAAAACAGCCCCAACTGCATAACCTCTAGCATCACACATAATTTCAAAAGGCAAATTCCAATCAGGAGGTTGAATAATAGGAGCACTTATTAAAGCATTTGTCAAAATACTAAAGGATTCAATGCAATCATCATTAAAAGAGAAAGGAACATCCTTTTGCAAACGATTGGTTAGAGGCTTTAATATTTTGGAGAAATATTTAATAAACCTACGATAAAAACCTGCATATCCAAGAAAATTTCGTATACCTTTAATACTCCTTGCTTATGGTAGCTTCTAAATAGCTTCTATCTTTGCGGGGTAAATTCTATTCCTCTTCCAGGAATCCGATGTCCAAGGACAATACCTTCAGTAACCATGAAGTGACACTTCTCCCAATTAAGAACTAAGTGTTGGTATTCACATCACTGCAAAACTTTGTTAAGGTTGAACAAGCAATTATCGAAGGAAGTACCATACACGTAAAAATCATCCATAAAACATCCATTCTCTTTTCGATATAATCAGCAAAGATAGCATTCATGCATCTTTGAAAAGTAGCAGGAGCATTACACGAACCAAATGGCATTCTCCTATAAGAAAATGTACCATACAAACAAGTAAAAGTGGTCTTTTCTTGATCATCTTTGTGAAAAGAATTTGTGAGAAACCTCAATATCCATCTAAATAACAAAAGTGAGAGTGTTTAGATAACATTTGTAACATTTGATCAATAAATGGCAATGGGTAATGATCTTTACGAGTTGTTTTGTTTAACTTCCTAAAATCAATACATATCCTATAACAACCAACAGTGCATTGAGATACAAGTACATTTTCATCATTTGAAACAACACTGTAACATCCCAAGTCTGAAAAATAGCCATTAGAATGTTTGCTTTCTGTTATTTTATGTTTTGCATCATGGCATCATGTTCATTGCATTTGTTTTGCTTGTTTTCCTTTTGTTTTCCAACTGTTTTCATCTGTTCTCCTTTGTTTTCTATTTGAATTTCAAACCAAAAATTCAAACCCTTTGTTTCATCCTTGTGATGTTACAATTTCCAAAGTGTTATTTCAAATAAAAACAACCAAATTGTTTTCTTTTATTCCATAATGATCACTTATTAAATTGTTGGTTTTAATCAAACAATTAATTCAATCAATTAATTCCAAATCGTTTCAAACTCAAATCAAATCTTCAAATCAGCACCCAACTTGAGTTTATGAAAATCACCAAACAATTATACCCATTTAATCAAATTAAACCATAGGGGTCACCCTATTAAAATGTTTGTTTTCATTAATGTTTAATTAATATTAAAATTCACCCAATTTTGGTTTTATTAACAAACAACAATTAAAATTGAAAACTTTGGAAAACAAAAGTTAGTCTTGAGTTTCTATTTGAAAAACTAAACTAACCATAATTTTTCCAAAATTTTATTAACTTAAAACCCCATCCTTTTCTTCCATTTGGTTTTATGCAAAAAAAAAACAGAAAAGGAAAAAGAAACTCACCTGCGTGGGGGGGGGGGGGGGGCAAAGTGGCCCAGCCCACTTACCCTGCGCGCGCGGCCCGTACCGGTTCGATCGGCCGCCACCGTCGTCCCACAGTACGGCACGCCATCCGTGCGTGCCACGGCGGCAGCGGAGCACACCGACGGCCGTCCTCGACTTCCTGGCCCCTATAAGAGCTACCTAGGACCCCTAGACCTAACCCTATCCCTAGGAACCTCTGTCACCTCGCGCCGCCCCTGTTCTCTCTCTCTCCTGGCGGAACTCGCCCTCTGAATCTCTCTGTCACCTCGCCGGAGGCGCCCGTGTCTGAATCTCTGTTGATCACCGTCTCCTCGCAGCTCCAACTACCCACCTAAACCCTGGAATCGACCACCCACCTCGTCCTCTTCCGGTTGGACACCTCCGTTGAGCTCACCGTCCTCTGGATCGCCGCCGCGATCCTCGACGTCGCCGGCAGCTGCACTGCCCCGACTCTGAACCCGTGGACGCCGCCGCAGTTGCCGTGCTCCTCCTCCCTAGCTGACGGCGTGGATCGAACCGCCGTATCCTCCTCGTCCTCACCAACACCTGCACGGCGCCAGCGAGCCCCTGCTTCCACGCCGCCGTCTTCAACGTCCCCGTCGCCGCTCTGCACCGCGCCGCTGCCACGCCTGCAACGGTGGTGAGCTCACCGTGCCTTCTCCTCCTCTCTGTACTGCTTGCACTCGCATCCATCTCTGCACACGCCCAGCACCCCAGATCGCATCCAGCACACTCGCAGCGCATCAGCTCGTCGCCGACGATCTTGCTCCTGTCACGTTCAGTCGCGCGCGCGTCAGCAAATTCAGTTAACCCTGGATCTGAATGTTACCTTTGCTGCATCGCTGTATCTGACAAGCAAACGGAAGACAGCGCAGTGGTAGCGCTGTTCTGAATCTTGCGCGCGATCCTGTGTTCGATCCCTCGCGGAAGCGAATAAAATCCAAACCTTTTTTCCCCCGCGTGGCTGACAGGCAGGGGCCACATGTCTGTGACCCCTGTGGACACGCCAGCGCACAGCAGCCACGCTGGCCCCCAGGCCCACGTGCAGTGGCTGTGGCTAGCCCACTGCACGGTGCAAATTGTTTCTGTACATTTCTGTTCCAAAAACAAATTCTTTTTTAAATTGCAGATTAAACCCTAAAACTAAAACTTTAATAACTTTTAATCTATAACTCCAAATAATAAACTCTAAACATGTTTGTTGTTCTAAATTAACTTGTCTTTCCAAATAATCCAATTGTGTACTGTTTTGAAATTTCCAAATGCATTTAAAATTCAAATTTGAATAATTCAAATGCAAATTTCTAAATTCCATAACTAATTCATTCTTAGTCCAATAAATGCAAATAAAATATGTTTTCCATGCTATTTCAAATAACCTTTTCAAATATAAATTTTGTTTCCTGTTTTGAATAATTTAAATTGCCTAAACCATTTAAACCTTGTTTAATTCATTTAAAATTGCTAAAATCATATCTTGCTCAATATAAAATATTTTTGAACATGCAAAATATGTTTCCAAACCATCAAACTGTGAACTTTTCAAATGTGAGTTTGAATTTATGTTTTGAACAAATAAAATTCAACTAAAATTTCACACTTGTTTTAAATTCATTTAAAACTTGTTTCATATTGTTTAAGTCATAATAAATTCATCCTAACTCCAATTTCAATATTTGAAACATGTAATCCAACTAAAATTTGATGTTCTTTTCAAATATAAACTTTGATTTGAACAATTTAACTTGATGAAAACAACAAATGTTTGTGTAACACCTTTAAAGTAACCAAAATTTCCAAACTTAATAAATGAATTTCCAAACTTGGTAAACCTTATTTCCAATTGCTTCTATTGTTGTTATTTTGCTGTTTTCCTCTTCCATGCATCATGCTAATTCACTTACACAAGTTGGTTAGTTGTAAAACAATTGTTTCACCCTTAATTCATGGGCTTTCCATATGCAATCCCAAATTGCATGTGGGTCCATTTAATCATGTTGTTATCTTGTCCACTAGTTTATTCTGATGCATCAATTAAATGGTCATGCATCATACCATGTTTGTGCATTATGCCATGTTATTGATTGCTTATCTTTCTGCATTGTCTGTTTGCTTCTTCTCGGATACACGACGACATTGAGACCGACGATTCTTACGACACCCCTTCTAAGGATTTAGCTCAGTACAAGGCTACTGGGTTTGCAGGCAAGTTATCACTCACATGAACCACTGTGTTCCTTTCAACATTGATTACCGATACTTTCCGTTGTTCTTTTCTGCTAGCCTTAGTAGTAGTTGTTTCTGTTACGAACCTATCACATGATACCCTGAACCCTGATATTGCCTCACCTCCATACCTATAACCATTGCTTGTTGCCCGTGTCTTACTAGCATGCTTAGGGTTGTTTTGCTCGAGTCTGTTACCCGTTACTTTCTGTTACTATTACTTTTATGTTCTGGGGGCTCGATGTTTAATCAATCAATCATGCTAATGTTATTACTAAATAATAATTTGATGATAAGGCACCGGCAGGAGGCCCTGTGTGGTTTTGAGGCCTGCTAGTGTCGACCCTAATAGGAAAAGGGTCTTGTCTACTGATCCATGATGAGCGCACTAACCGCATGTGGGAAGCGAGTATGGGCGCCCCCCTCAATTTGATTCGATTCGCATCTCGTCCAAATCGCCTCATTTAGTTCATGTTTTCCATTTGCCGCATGCATGTTTTTGCGAGCCCAGGCCAGGGTGGAACTTTTGTAGTCGGCATATAGGGGGACACGGTCTTAGAGTGCTATGAGGGTCCCTTTTCTTCGGGGCTCGATTAGCCGTGCGCCCAAGGTTCTTTGGGCTTGATGCGAAGAAGAGTTGAGTTGTGTAGAGTGCCCCGCTTGGTGGGAGGCATCCCATCTGGCGGGTTATTCTTGCGTGTACGGCCAAATTGGTGCACCCCTGCAGGGTAAATCTTCTCGAGAAGCCGTGTTTTCCGCGGTTATGGACTACTTGGTGAAAGTACTGGCTAACAAGTACTCAGGACAACTTAAACCTAATGATTAACAACCTTACACCCAATGATTAACAACTTGACTAGTAATAGGCTTATTGACACAATAATCTGAACCATCATTAATTCAACTGTGTGAGTTATCCTCGGATTGCTTCTTTGGATAAGGGGCGAGATCCAGGATGGGTTTGTTTGAGGTTATCTTTCAGTTGGTTACTATACGCGATCTTATCTCCTTTCTGTTAGCCGGAAGTGGTAGAAACTCTGTAGTTGGTTAGAGCAGCCAGTTGCAGCATCTTTTATATCCCCTTCCTTCCGTTGAACCCAAAGCATCTGTGCTTGGTGTTGACGGGTTACACTTTGGTGAACTGTGAGTCTTGCTTGCCAGTACGTTTATGTACTGACCCCTTTGGGGCTGTGGTTTCCGCAGACGACGTTTCCGAGGATCTACATGGTGGCTACTACGTGGAGTATGACGAGACTGCCGACGAGTAGATAGCGGACCCGGGCAGGATCCGAGACTTCGTGGATGGGCTCCGTCTGTTCGTTTCCGGCCTCTTAGGCCTATTTGGTTCTTGTCTGTACTCAGACATGTTGAATGCTTCCACTGTGATGTAATGATGAATTGTTGGGACATGTGTCCTCTGAATGATTGTATTTGCTATCTCTGCTCTAATGAGAGCCATTTCCAACTTATTTCAATCTTTTGTGTCGTAGAGATCTGTCGTGATATCACTTGTTAAACGCCGTTGACGTACCATGTGTGTATGGTTTGAAGTACGTCAATGGAAGTGTCCTGATTTCTACGGGATAGTTTACATCGACGGTGAACAGTAACGATTGGTTGTCACACATAAGTGTTGGCCTACTCGTAAGAGGACGCGGGTGCCGGTAAGCCCCGTAATCCAATCAAAATACTGTTCAGTTCGTACGGTGAGTATCCTCTAGAAGTCCGGGTGCGACAAATGGTATCAGAGCCTGTCTGCCTGTAGGATCCCTTTTTACTGGTCGCAGTTTGAGTCTAGAAACTATTTTGTAACTATATAGGAAAAATGAAACGTGAGAGTTGGAATTCTGCCATTTTTCTTCTTTCCCCACCCACCCTCCCTTTTCTGGTAAGGAAGTGCAACGTTGTTTTTCCCTTCTCATCTAAACTTTCAAGTTAGGATTTCACGAATCCTGGTTTCTCTAGGATGGTTATATCTACTAGACCATAGGAATGGAGGTGGTTGTGACATGATTTATCATGTTGCCTACTCATGATTGAGAACGGAGGCGTGTAAGCCCCGGAAGCAGATCCTCTATTCCTTAAGCAGTAGATATTGATCCTTTAGAAGCCTGGATGGGTTTTCCGTAGTACCTCAGGAGTTTTGATCTCGTTTTCCCGGTGTTGCTTCAATATCCTGTTCTTCTCAACATCCTTTTCGTCCGTTGAAATCTTGTTGTTGTTTTCCACTTCAATTCTTCTACCGGCGTCTAATCAAAACTTCCCAAATATCAAGTCTATCTGGCCAGAAAGGTTGTTGTTGTTTCGAAAACTACCAGGCTATGAGAGCTGGCATTACTATCACCTGGGGTTGTTTCGAGGAAGCATTCCTGAATCACCACATTCCAGATAGTCTATGCTCCAAATGAATCAAGTTCTTTTCAGCTATACACCTTGCATACAAAAAAACCTCTCCCTTTACTTGGAAATGTTCCGGTGGTTTGTGATTTCCCTGACATCTTTCCAGAAGAGTTGCCAGGAATGCCTATCGTTTTGAACTTCCAGATAAACTATCCAAGGTGCACGATGTGTTTCACGTGTCACAGCTCACGAGGATCTTCGCAAGAAGTATCCGGACCTTTTCTTTTCTCAGTAGGAATCTCGGGGCGCGATTCCTTCAAGGGGGGGGGGGGCGTTTTGTAACATCCCAAGTCTGGAAAATAGCCATTAGAATGTTTGCTTTCTGTTATTTTATGTTTTGCATCATGGCATCATGTTCATTGCATTTGTTTTGCTTGTTTTCCTTTTGTTTTCCAACTGTTTTCATCTGTTCTCCTTTGTTTTCTATTTGAATTTCAAACCAAAAATTCAAACCCTTTGTTTCATCCTTGTGATGTTACAATTTCCAAAGTGTTATTTCAAATAAAAACAACCAAATTGTTTTCTTTTATTCCATAATGATCACTTATTAAATTGTTGGTTTTAATCAAACAATTAATTCAATCAATTAATTCCAAATCGTTTCAAACTCAAATCAAATCTTCAAATCAGCACCCAACTTGAGTTTATGAAAATCACCAAACAATTATACCCATTTAATCAAATTAAACCATAGGGGTCACCCTATTAAAATGTTTGTTTTCATTAATGTTTAATTAATATTAAAATTCACCCAATTTTGGTTTTATTAACAAACAGCAATTAAAATTGAAAACTTTGGAAAACAAAAGTTAGTCTTGAGTTGCTATTTGAAAAACTAAACTAACCATAATTTTTCCAAAATTTTATTAGCTTAAAACCCCATCCTTTTCTTCCATTTGGTTTTATGCAAAAAAAAAAAACAGAAAAGGAAAAAAAACTCACATGCGTGGGGGGGGGGGCCAAAGTGGCCCAGCCCACTTACCATGCGCGCGCGGCCCATACCGGTTCGATCGGCCGCCACCGTCGTCCCGCAGTACGGCACGCCATCCGTGCGTGCCACGGCGGCAGCGGAGCACACCGACGGCCGTCCTCGACTTCCTGGCCCCTATAAGAGCTACCTAGGACCCCTAGACCTAACCCTATCCCTAGGAACCTCTGTCCCCTCGCGCCGCCCCTGTTCTCTCTCTCTCCTGGCGGAACTCGCCCTCTGAATCTCTCTGTCACCTCGCCGGAGGCGCCCGTGTCTGAATCTCCGTTGATCACCGTCTCCTCGCAGCTCCAACTACCCACCTAAACCCTGGAATCGACCACCCACCTCGTCCTCTTCCGGTTGGACACCTCCGTTGAGCTCACCGTCCTCTGGATCGCCGCCGCGATCCTCGACGTCGCCGGCAGCTGCACTGCCCCGACTCTGAACCCGTGGACGCCGCCGCAGTTGCCGTGCTCCTCCTCCCTAGCTGACGGCGTGGATCGAACCGTCGTATCCTCCTCGTCCTCACCAACACCTGCACGGCGCCAGCGAGCCCCTGCTTCCACGCCGCCGTCTTCAACGTCCCCGTCGCCGCTCTGCACCGCGCCGCTGCCACGCCTGCAACGGTGGTGAGCTCACCGTGCCTTCTCCTCCTCTCTGTACTGCTTGCACTCGCATCCATCTCTGCACACGCCCAGCACCCCAGATCGCATCCAGCACACTCGCAGCGCATCAGCTCGTCGCCGACGATCTTGCTCCTGTCACGTTCAGTCGCGCGCGCGTCAGCAAATTCAGTTAACCCTGGATCTGAATGTTACGTTTGCTGCATCGCTGTATCTGACAAGCAAACGGAAGACAGCGCAGTGGTAGCGCTGTTCTGAATCTTGCGCGCGATCCTGTGTTCGATCCCTCGCGGAAGCGAATAAAATCCAAACCTTTTTTCCCCGCGTGGCTGACAGGCAGGGGCCACATGTCTGTGACCCCTGTGGACACGCCAGCGCACAGCTGCCACGCTGGCCCCCAGGCCCAGGCCAGCGTGGCAGTGGCTGTGGCTAGCCCACTGCACGGTGCAAATTGTTTATGTACATTTCTGTTCCAAAAACAAATTCTTTTTTAAATTGCAGATTAAACCCTAAAACTAAAACTTTAATAACTTTTAATCTATAACTCCAAATAATAAACTCTAAACATGTTTGTTGTTCTAAATTAACTTGTCTTCCAAATAATACAATTGTGTACTGTTTTGAAATTTCCAAATGCATTTAAAATTCAAATTTGAATAATTCAAATGCAAATTTCTAAATTCCATAACTAATTCATTCTTAGTCCAATAAATGCAAATAAAATATGTTTTCCATGCTATTTCAAATAACCTTTTCAAATATAAATTGTGTTTCCTGTTTTGAATAATTTAAATTGCCTAAACCATTTAAACCTTGTTTAATTCATTTAAAATTGCTAAAATCATATCTTGCTCAATATAAAATATTTTTGAACATGCAAAATATGTTTCCAAACCATCAAAGTGTGAACTTTTCAAATGTGAGTTTGAATTTATGTTTTGAACAAATAAAATTCAACTAAAAATTCACACTTGTTTTAAATTCATTTAAAACTTGTTTCATATTGTTTAAGTCATAATAAATTCATCCTAACTCCAATTTCAATATTTGAAACATGTAATCCAACTAAAATTTGATGTTCTTTTCAAATATAAACTTTGATTTGAACAATTTAACTTGATGAACACAACAAATGTTTGTGTAACACCTTTAAAGTAACCAAAATTTCCAAACTTAATAAATGAATTTCCAAACTTGGTAAACCTTATTTCCAATTGCTTCTATTGTTGTTATTTTGATGTTTTCCTCTTCCATGCATCATGCTAATTCACTTACACAAGTTGATTAGTTGTAAAACAATTGTTTCACCCTTAATTCATGGGCTTTCCATATGCAATCCCAAATTGCATGTGGGTCCATTTAATCATGTTGTTATCTTGTCCACTAGTTTATTCTGATGCATCAATTAAATGGTCATGCTGTTGGGGCGCGTAGAGATAAACGAAAACGTTTCCTACGTAATGCTCCCAAGATCTAGCCGAGGTAGAAGGCCACGAGTATTACCACTAGACGCGCAGGTGCGGATTATCGGTGCAGCGCGTCGGGGCAGTGCAGTCCCACGATCCGGTCCGGCCGATCCAATCCCTCGAACGTCGAAGTGCTGAACGTACAACACCTCTGCCGGTATCCACACGTACGAGGAGGAGCTCCGACGGCGGACTGCTAGGTCCGGTGCGGCGGCTGGACTGAGTGGGGCTAGGGTTCCCAACGCATGGGAGAGTGGACTAACGTGCCCGCTGGGCAACCTGCGCCCCTCTTTATACAGCGTATGTAATGGGCTGCACAACACTTGTGGCCCATTCCCTCTGTGAGTCCGACTCACTAACTCAGTCCATTTCCGGTTCGGGTCCAACCCAACCAATACTTGCTCCCGCTCTTAAGTGTGCGACCCTGCAGGCTCATGGCGACTTGGACACGATTGGAGTCCAACTCCCAATCGATCAATCGGTAGCGGCTCCTAGCAGAACGTGCCGACTCCCAAGTACCATTGAGTCATGACGACATACCTTTCAATGTGATATTCATCTTAGTCCCTTTTGCCTCACGATATACCTTGTCGAGCTATAGGCGATTTATCGTCATCCCTTAAATAGCTCAACTCTCTTCTCGATCCGTGATATGTGATTTATCTGACTAACTCTTAGTCAACCGACACAGTTAACACTTAACTGAGTCGCGCATGGCCATGCTTCCTGAATCATATCACTCGAGAGGGCCCAGAGAATATCTCTCCATTCGGAGGGGCAAAATCCCATCTTGATTATCCACATCACGCAGCTTGCTTCTCATTCGACCCGAACTCTGCCTTTATAGTTGCCTTGTCACAGAACAACGTTTGACAGAACCTAAGTCGATGATCCACAACTCGGATTGTGCGACAACCTCAGGTCTAAGGATTACATTGATTGAGACATGCAAATGACGACTTGATCGTTGCATCTCAATGTGGGTCAGTCCGACTTGCTAAACTCTTTAGCCAAGTCCGTGAACGTTGGAATGGCATCATCATGCCCATGACAAGTGGAACCGTGTCATCAGCCAACACTCACATTAGTCTAGGGTGTGTGTCCAGCACAACCTAAATGACCAAGGACAATCTAGTATGAACAACGTGAATATATAGTTCCACAATCGAATCACATATTCAATGACATATATCAGATGTTCAAAACAAGGACAACTTAATAACTTTATGAATACAGTGGGAATTACATCATACATGATTGCCTCTAGGGCATATTCCCAACAGTCTCCCACTTGCACTAGAGTCAATCATCCTGGCATCATATGCCTAGGCATCTAATGCCCATACCTCTCGTGTGCGCCTCATGCTTAGGCTGTGGTAGCGCCTTTGTCAACGGATCTGCAATGTTTGGATCCGTGTGTACTTTGCATAACTTGTTATCACCTTGTTCGACAAACTGGCGAATGAGGTGGTACCGCATGAGTATATGTTTGTTCTTCTGGTGTTGTCTATGTTCCTTGGCCTGTGCGATAGCACCATTGTTGTCACAATATACGTCCAAAGGATTGGACGCGCCCTGAACCACACCAAGATCAATCAGGAGATTCCTGATCCAAACAGCTTCCTTTGCCGCCTCTGAGGCAGCAATATACTCAGCCTCTGTTGTAGATGCAGACACCGTATCTTGCTTGGAACGCTTCCAGCTCACAGCTCCTCCGTTCATTATGAACACGTATCCCGATTGCGAACGAGAATCATCTGAGTCGGTGAGATAACTCGCATCCGTGTAACCCTTTACACTGAATTCCTCATCACCTCCATAAACTAGGAACAATTCCTTAGTATTTCTCAAATACTTAAGGATATTTTTAACCGCTGCCCAGTGGGCTTCGCCAGGGTCAGCCTGGTATCTGCTCGTAACACTTAGAGCATAGGAAACATCTGGCCTAGTACAAATCATGGCATACATGATGGATCCGATTGCCGAAGCATATGGGATCACACTCATCCGACTTCGCTCATCAGTTGTCGAAGGACACTGAGTCTTGCTAAGTTTTATGCCATGGGACATCGGTAAGAATCCCTTCTTGGACTCTTCCATTTTGAATTTCTTCAAAACCTTGTCCAGATAAGTACTCTGACTCAATCCAATGAGCCGCCTGGATCTATCTCTATAGATCCTGATTCCTAATATGTAAGTTGCCTCACCCAAATCCTTCATTGAGAAACTCCTTTCCAATGACTCTTTGGTTTCTTGCAACATCATGACATCATTTCCAATCAGCAATATTTCATCCACATATAAGATTAGAAAATTTACTTTGCTCCCACTAAACTTCTTGTACAAACAAGAATCATGATCGCTCTTGATGAAGCCAAACGATTTGACTACCTCATCAAAGCGAATGTTCCAACTCCGAGATGCTTGCTTCAACCCATAAATGGATTTCTGAAGTTTGCATACCTTGTCAGCATTAGCTGGATCGACAAAACCTTCGGGCTGTATCATATACACGTCCTCAGTTAAATTTCCATTAAGGAAAGCCGTCTTGACATCCATCTGCCATATCTCATAGTCGAAATAGGCTGCTATGGCTAACATGATCCGAATTGATTTAAGCATCGCTACGGGCGAGAAGGTCTCGTCGTAGTCAACTCCTTGAACTTGTCGGAACCCCTTCGCGACAAGTCGTGCTTTATAGATGGAAATATTTCCATCCATATCAATTTTCTTCTTAAAGACCCATTTGCACTCGACGGGTCTTGCACCGTCAGGCACATCAACCAAATTCCAAACTTGGTTTTCATCCATGGACTTTAACTCGGATCTCATGGCTCCAAGCCATGACTCGGAATCAGATCCCACCATCGCTTCTGAATAAGTTGCCGGCTCATTACTGTCTAACAGTAAAACATCACGAGCACTCTGTAATCTGGCAGATCTCCGTGGTTCAGGTGCTATTACTGGTGTAGGTACCACGACCGGCTCAGCCTCCAAGGCGTTCGCCGACTCGCCCCTAGCCGGTTCCTCTCGAATTTCTTCGAGTTGCACTGTGCTCCCACTGACTTCCCGACTGAGAAACTCTTTCTCAAGGAAGACACCATTCCGAGCGACAAACACTTTGCCCTCTTCCCGGTTGTAGAAGTAGTACCCCAAGGTTTCCCTCGGATACCCCACGAAAATACACTTATCCGACTTGGGCGTTAGCTTGTCCGACTGAAGTCGCTTGACAAATGCTTCACAACCCCAAATCTTAAGAAAAGACAAACTTGGCTTTTTACCAGTCCACATCTCATGTGGTGTCTTCTCTACTGACTTTGATGGTACTCTGTTTAGTGTGAAAGCTGCAGTTTATAGACAATAACCCCAAAATGATAAAGGTAGATCTGTCCGACTCATCATTGATCGTACCATGTCCAACAAGGTCCGATTTCTCCGTTCCGATGCACCGTTTCTCTGCGGTGTACCCGGCGGAGTGAGTTGAGGAACTATTCCACAACTCTTTAGATGGTCATCAAACTCATGGCTCATGTACTCGCCTCCACGGTCCGACCGTAGAAACTTTATTTTCTTGCCGAGCTGATTCTGTACCTCACTCTGGAATTCCTTGAACTTTTCAAAGGCTTCCGACTTGTGTTTCATCAAATAGATATATCCATACCTACTCAAATCATCAGTGAAGGTAATGAAGTACTCATAACCACCTCTGGCTGTCGTGCTCATTGGTCCACATACATCACTATGATTAGTTCCAACAAGTCGGACGCCCTTTCACAACTCCTTGCAAAAGGTGTCTTGGTCATCTTGCCTAGTAGGCATGATTCGCATGTCTCGAATGACTCTAAGTCAAACGAAGTTAGAAGTCCATCATCATGGAGCTTCTTCATGCGTTTCCAACTTATATGACCAAGCCGACAGTGCCAAAAGTAAGTCATATTCAGATCATTTGGTTTCAACCTTTTAACATTTATGTTATAGACCGATTCACTATCAAGATTTAAAATAAATAACCCATTCTGAACGGGTGCAAAGCCATGAAACATATCTTTCAAATATAAAGAACAACCATTATTCTTAATATTCGACTCATAACCTTGTCTCATCAAACATGAGGCGGAAATAATGTTTCGACTAAGCGCTGGAACATAATAACAATTATTTAGTTCCAAAATAAATCCTGAAGGTAAATGAAGTTGCATCGTGCCGACTTCCAACGCAGCGACTCTCGCCTTGTTGCCGACCCGAATATCAACCTCTCCTCTTGCCACGCTCCTAGTTCTTACCAGCCCCTGCAACGAGTTGCAAATGTGAATGACTGATCCGGTATCATATACCCAAGAACTATTAGGCGCATCAGCAAGATAAATGTCTATAACATTGCACACAAGCGTACCTGAGTTGGAAGTCACACCTCCACTCTTGGCTCTGTCAGCCAAATACTTGGTGCAGTTCCTCTTCCAGTGGCCATCTTGCTTGCAATAGAAGCAATTGGCTCCGGCTGTAGGAGAAGGCTTAGTCTTTGAGGGAGCACTCTGGACAGGGCCATGGGCGCTACCTCCTGACTTATCCTTCTTCTTCTTAGTCCAAGAACTCTTCTTGAACTTAGCCTTATTCTGCACCATCAACACTTGACTGGTGCCTTTCTTGATATCAGCCTCTGCCGTTTTGAGCATCCCATGTAATTCAGTGATACTCTTATCCATACCATGCATATGGTAGTTCGAGATGAACGAACCATACGCACTAGGAAGAGAGTTCAGAATTATATCAGTAGCGAACTCTTCGTTAATGGGGAAGCCCAGCCGATCCAGAGACTGTATGTAACCAATCATCTTGATTACATGCGGACTCAGTGGATCACCGTCTTTCAGCTTACAGCCAAGCAAAGCTTGAGAGACTTGATACCTCTCAGTCTTTGCTTGAGCCTGGAACATACTTTTGAGGCTTTCGATCATATCGTAGGCCTCAACATTCTCGAACTGCTGCTGCAAGTCCGGTTCCATGTGTGCAAGCATAAGACAACTAATTTCCGTAGACTCATCTCTAGTCTTACGGTAGGCATTTGTGACAGCGACAGTCGCATCATCATCAGGCTCTTCTGGAAGTGGAGTTTCTAGAACATGTTCTTTCTTGTCATGCTTGAGGACTATCCTCAGATTACGATACCAGTTGGTGAAATTAGTTCCATTTAGCTTATCTTTCTCTAAGATTGACCTCAACGCAAACGCGGACAACTGAGGAAGGTTGCTAGGTGCCATTGATCTACAACAGAAAATACGCAAAAACACTTAAGGCATGTATTCATAAAAGAGCAGGCATATTAAACGCTTTAATACTTATGCTCCCACTAGAACCAACATCCCTCCGATGGTTGCTAAGTGATTCAAGATCCTAAATAAGCAAGCCGACTAGTGAGCTTTAGCATCACCGCTAGCCGTCAAGTGATCTAGGTAGGCAACACCTTGCCAATCGTATCTCTATACGACTCCTGTTAGTTGGGTGACATCACATGCCCCGGCTCCCAACCTACCTCGCCCCGAGCCCCACAACCGTTGTGATGGACTCGTCTAGATTACCAAGTGCTTCTGCTTGTAAGAGTCCGACTCAAACCCACCTAACCGGAAAGAATTGGTAGCACCTCAATTTTATGAGCCCACTACCAAGAATGTCCGACTTGTGATGGTGCAGCACTGGCGGGGCGACCGACTAGACCTTCTTTGAGGGATTAAAGAATCTACCAACTATCTACATAGAGGTAAATAGAGACATAACAATAACACAAATAAAGCAATTATAATGTGAAATGGTATGGCTCTCTTCATGGTGATCTCCATCTCCACGAAGCTTGTAAGTCGACTCGTGCCAACTCTTGTCACGTGCCATCTTACTCCATGTAGCCGACTTGTACATCGACTTGCATGCCACCGGTTTCTCCAACAAGCTACACTAGCTAGTAAATGAAAAATTTACATAGAGAATCCGACACGCAGGTCGTTATACAATAAAATAACAGCACCTAGGCTCCAGCCGGCTGACATAAACATGATACGCAGATCATGTATGGATTACACACATCATATGCACATAAGCCATACCATTCACAACTTCCTGCAAAAACAAGTTATGCATAGATACGATATCTACCGGCGTTGTGAACTCGCAACGACATCTAAGGCGCTACGACAGGGCGAAGCCGGCGGTCCCGCTAGCCGGATTCCGATTCGACCAAACTCTTTGATCTTCGATCACCGCAACTGGATTTATGTGTCACGGTATACCCCGATGGCGGAAACCGACCGGTAGGGGTAAGTTGTTCCACGACCTTAGCAGTATGATCACGGAAACCTGATCATCCATTAACCCCGAGTACGATTGATCCAATCAACCTTGTACAAAACCGATCTATCTCATAGACCGACCACCAAAACAGCAATTAGATCACATCTAACGCTAACTACATATCACATATGTACGGATCTCGGGCCTAATACCAGAAGCTACCGCTCTGATACCACTGTTGGGGCGCGTAGAGATAAACGAAAACTTTTCCTACGTAATGCTCCCAAGATCTAGCCGAGGTAGAAGGCCACGAGTATTACCACTAGACGCGCATGTGCGGATTATCGGTGCAGCGCGTCGGGGAAGTGCAGTCCCACGATCCGGTCCGGCCGATCCAATCCCTCGAACGTCGAAGTGCTGAACGTACAGCACCTCTGCCGGTATCCACACGTACGAGGAGGAGCTCCGACGGCGGACTGCTAGGTCCGGTGCGGCGGCTGGACTGAGTGGGGCTAGGGTTCCCAACGCATGGGAGAGTGGACTAACGTGCCCGCTGGGCAACCTGCGCCCCTCTTTATATAGCGTATGGTAATGGGCTGCACAACACTTGTGGCCCATTCCCTCTGTGAGTCCGACTCACTCACTCAGTCCATTTCCGGTTCGGGTCCAACCCAACCAATACTTGCTCCCGCTCTTAAGTGTGCGACCCTGCAGGCTCATGGCGACTTGGACACGATTGGAGTCCAACTCCCAATCGATCAATCGGTAGCGGCTCCTAGCAGAACGTGCCGACTCCCAAGTACCATTGAGTCATGACGACATACCTTTCAATGTGATATTCATCTTAGTCCCTTTTGCCTCACGATATACCTTGTCGAGCTATAGGCGATTTATCGTCATCCCTTAAATAGCTCAACTCTCTTCTCGATCCGTGATATGTGATTTATCTGACTAACTCTTAGTCAACCGACACAGTTAACACTTAACTGAGTCGCGCATGGCCATGCTTCCTGAATCATATCACTCGAGAGGGCCCAGAGAATATCTCTCCATTCGGAGGGGCAAAATCCCATCTTGATTATCCACATCACGCAGCTTGCTTCTCATTCGACCCGAACTCTGCCTTTATAGTTGCCTTGTCACAGAACAACGTTTGACAGAACCTAAGTCGATGATCCACAACTCGGATTGTGCGACAACCTCAGGTCTAAGGATTACATTGATTGAGACATGCAAATGACGACTTGATCGTTGCATCTCAATGTGGGTCAGTCCGACTTGCTAAACTCTTTAGCCAAGTCCGTGAACGTTGGAATGGCATCATCATGCCCATGACAAGTGGAACCGTGTCATCAGCCAACACTCACATTAGTCTAGGGTGTGTGTCCAGCACAACCTAAATGACCAAGGACAATCTAGTATGAACAACATGAATATATAGTTCCACAATCGAATCACATATTCAATGACATATATCAGATGTTCAAAACAAGGACAACTTAATAACTTTATGAATACAGTGGGAATTACATCATACATGATTGCCTCTAGGGCATATTCCCAACACATGCATCATCCCATGTTTGTGCATTATGCCATGTTATTGATTGCTTATCTTTCTGTGTTGTCTGTTTGCTTCTTCTCGGATACACGACGACGTTGAGACCGACGATCCTTACGACACCCCTTCTAAGGATTTAGCTCAGTACCAGGCTACTGGGTTTGCAGGCAAGTTATCACTCACATGAACCACTGTGTTCCTTTCAACATTGATTACCGATACTTTCCGTTGTTCTTTTCTGCTAGCCTTAGTAGTAGTTTTTATCACATGATACCCTGAACCCTGATATTGCCTCACCTCCATACCTATAACCATTGCTTGTTGCCCGTGTCTTACTAGCATGCTTAGGGTTGTTTTGCTCGAGTCTGTTACCCGTTACTTTCTGTTACTATTACTTTTATGTTCTAGGGGCTCGATGTTTAATCAATCAATCATGCTAATGTTATTACTAAATAATAATTTGATGATAAGGCACCGGCAGGAGGCCCTGTGTGGTTTTGAGGCCTGCTAGTGTCGACCCTAATAGGAAAAGGGTCTTGTCTACTGATCCATGATGAGCGCACTAACCGCATGTGGGAAGCGAGTATGGGCGCCCCCCTCAATTTGATTCGATTCGCATCTCGTCCAAATCGCCTCATTTAGTTCGTGTTTTCCATTTGCCGCATGCATGTTTTTGCGAGCCCAGGCCAGGGTGGAACTTTTGTAGTCGGCATATAGGGGGACATGGTCTTAGAGTGCTATGAGGGTCCCTTTTCTTCGGGACTCGATTAGCCGTGCGCCCAAGGTTCTTTGGGCTTGATGCGAAGAAGAGTTGAGTTGTGTAGAGTGCCCCGCTTGGTGGGAGGCATCCCATCTGGCGGGTTATTCTTGCGTGTACGGCCAAATTGGTGCACCCCTGCAGGGTAAATCTTCTCGAGAAGCCGTGTTTTCCGCGGTTATGGACTACTTGGTGAAAGTACTGGCTAACAAGTACTCAGGACAACTTAAACCTAATGATTAACAACCTTACACCCAATGATTAACAACTTGACTAGTAATAGGCTTATTGACACAATAATCTGAACCATCATTAATTCAACTGTGTGAGTTATCCTCGGATTGCTTCTTTGGATAAGGGGCGAGATCCAGGATGGGTTTGTTTGAGGTTATCTTTCAGTTGGTTACTATACGCGATCTTATCTCCTTTCTGTTAGCCGGAAGTGGTAGAAACTCTGTAGTTGGTTAGAGCAGCCAGTTGCAGCATCTTTTATATCCCCTTCCTTCCGTTGAACCCAAAGCATCTGTGCTTGGTGTTGACGGGTTACACTTTGGTGAACTGTGAGTCTTGCTTGCCAGTACGTTTATGTACTGACCCCTTTGGGGCTGTGGTTTCCGCAGACGACGTTTCCGAGGATCTACATGGTGGCTACTACGTGGAGTATGACGAGACTGCTGACGAGTAGATAGCGGACCCGGGCAGGATCCGAGACTTCGTGGATGGGCTCCGTCTGTTCGTTTCCGGCCTCTTAGGCCTATTTGGTTCTTGTCTGTACTCAGACATGTTGAATGCTTCCGCTGTGATGTAATGATGAATTGTTGGGACATGTGTCCTCTGAATGATTGTATTTGCTATCTCTGCTCTAATGAGAGCCATTTGCAACTTATTTCAATCTTTTGTGTCGTAGAGATCTGTCGTGATATCACTTGTTAAACGCCGTTGACGTACCATGTGTGTATGGTTTGAAGTACGTCAATGGAAGTGTCCTGATTTCTACGGGATAGTTTACATCGACGGTGAACAGTAACGATTGGTTGTCACACATAAGTGTTGGCCTACTCGTAAGAGGACGCGGGTGCCGGTAAGCCCCGTAATCCAATCAAAATACTGTTCAGTTCATACGGTGAGTATCCTCTAGAAGTCCGGGTGCGACAAACAGTCATTCCACCCTTTTTAGGAACACAATGAACAGGACTAACCCACTTACTATCAGCTATAGGATAATGGATACCAACTTCAGTAAGTCTTATTATCCCTTTTCTTACCACTTCTTACATTTTTGGATGGAGACGACGTTGATAATCAACAACAGGTTTTGCATCCTCCTCCAAATTAATTTTATGCATACCATAGAGCTGGGCTTATACCTTTTAGACCATCAAGAGAATATCCAATTGCTGATCGGTGAGTTTTCAGCACATCAAGTAATTTCTCTTCTTCTTCAGCTGAAAGCTTAGCACTAATAATAACAGGATATATGCTCTTCTCATCCAATTATGCATATTTAAGATTTTCAGGCAAAGGTTTTAATTCAAAACTAGAATCTCCTTTAGGTGGTGTTTGCACTCCTAAATTATCACGAGGGATATGCAATTGTAATTGTGGCGGCTGTTGTGAAAGTATTTGTTCTAAAGCATCTTTTTCTTCCTCATTAATTGGTTCATCTTGATTAAGGATATATCGTTCCACCACATCTGATGAACCTACAACTATATTGGCAATAGTTTCAATTATATCTTTAGAAAATGGCTCTTTCTTTGAATGTTTATCGGTACATTTAGAAAAGTTAAACTCAAGTTTCTCTCCCGCACACTTAATAAACACTTTCTCTTTAGGAAAATTAATTTCAACACCAACAGTATGTAAGAAAGGTCTACCAAAAATAACATGGAAAAATGAATCTTGAGGGCAACCAAGCACAATAAAATCGGCAGGATATTTTATATTTCCAATCAACACTTCAACATCTCTAACAATTCCATGGGAACTAATATAATCTTTATTACCAATTTGAATTGTCATACTTGTCTCTTCCATTATAATAGGATCAATATCAGGCTTGATTTCAAGATAAAGAGAATATGGAATGACACTAATACTTGCTCCAATATCACATAAACCATGATATCTTGAAGTCCCTATAGAACATGATGTTGGGAATATGCCCTAGAGGCAATCATGTATGATGTAATTCCCACTGTATTCATAAAGTTATTAAGTTGTCCTTGTTTTGAACATCTGATATATGTCATTGAATATGTGATTCGATTGTGGAACCATATATTCACGTTGTTCATACTAATTGTCCTTGGTCGTTAAGGTTGTGCTGGACACACATCCTAGACTAATGTGAGTGTTGGCTGATGACACGGTTCCACTTGTCATGGGCATGGTGATGCCATTCCAACGTTCACGGACTTGGCTAAAGAGTTTAGCAAGTCGGACTGACCCACATTGAGATGCAACGATCAAGTCGTCATTTGCATGTCTCAATCAATGTAATCCTTAGACCTGAGGTTGTCGCACAACCCGAGTTGTGGATCACCGACTTAGGTTCTGTCAAACGTTGTTCTGTGACAAGGCAACTATAAAGGCAGAGTTCGGTTCGAATGAGAAGCAAGCTGCGTGATGTGGATAATCAAGATGGGATTTTGCCCCTCCGATTGGAGAGATATTCTCTGGGCCCTCTCGAGTGATATGATTCAGGAAGCATGGCCATGCGCGACTCAGTTAAGTGTTAACTGTGTCTATTGACTAAAGAGTTAGTCAGATGAATCACATATCACGGATCGAGAAGAGAGTTGAGCTATTTAAGGGATGACGATAAATCGCCTATAGCTCGACAAGGTATATCGTGAGGCAAAAGGGACTAAGATGAATATCGCATTGAAAGGTATGTCGTCATGACTCAATGGGACTTGGGAGTCGGCACGTTCTGCTAGGAGCCGCTACCGATTGATCGATTGGGAGTAGGACTTCAATCGTGTCCATGTCGCCATGAGCCTGCAGGGTCGCACACTTAAGAGCGGGAGCAAGCATTGGTTGGGTTGGACCCGAACCGGAAATGGACTGAGTTAGTGAGTCGGACTCACGGAGGGAATGGGCCACAAGTGTTGTGAAGCCCATTACCATACGCTATATAAAGAGGGGCGCAGGTTGCCCAGCGGGCACGTTAGTCCACTCTCCCATGCGTTGGGAACCCTAGCCCCACTCAGTCCAGCCGCCGCATCGGACCTAGCAGTCCGCCGTCGGAGCTCCTCCTCGTACGTGTGGATACCGGCAGAGGTGTTGTACGTTCAGCACTTCGACGTTCGAGGGATTGGATCGGCCGGACCGGATCGTGGGACTGCACTGCCCCGACCCGACGCGCTACATCGATAATCCGCACCTGCGCGTCTAGTGGTAATACTCGTGGCCTTCTACCTCGGCTAGATCTTGGTAGTATCGCGTAGGAAAAAGTTTTCGTTTATCTCTACGCGTGCCAACAGTGGTATCAGAGCGGTAGCTTCTGGTATTAGGCCCGAGATCCGTACATATGTGATATGTAGTTAGTGTTAGATGTGATCTAATTGCTGTTTTGGTGGTCGGTCTATGAGATAGATCGGTTTTGTACAAGGTTGATTGGATCAATCGTACTCGGGGTTAATGGATGATCTGGTTTCCGTGATCATACTGCTAAGGTCGTGGAACAACTTACCCCTACCGGTCGGTTTCCGCCATCGGGGTATACCGTGACACATAAATCCAGTTGCGGTGATCAAAGATCAAAGAGTTTGGTCGAATCGGAATACGGATCAGATTCGGGTAAAATCGTTTTATCCGATGAAGAAATCCATGATCGGAATGCAGATGAGATCTGCGTTTTCCGAAATCAACGGGCGCTGCCCGCACCCGCCGTCGTCCTGTCGTAGCGCCTTAGATGTCGTTGCGAGTTTCACAACGCCGGTAGATATCGTATCTATGCATAACTTGTTTTTGCAGGAAGTTGTGAATGGTATGGCTTATGTGCATGTGATGTGTGTAATCCATACATGATCTGTGTATCATGTTTTTTGTCAGCCGGCTGGAGCCTAGGTGCTGTCATTTTATTGTATACCGGCCTGCGTGTCGGATTCTCTATGTAAATTTCATTTACTTAGCAAGTGTAGCTTGTTGGAGAACCCGGAAGGCATGTGAGTCGATGTACAAGTCGGCTACATGGAGTAAGATGGCACGTGACAAGAGTTGGCACGAGTCGACTTACAAGCTTCGTGGAGATGGAGATCACCATGAAGAGAGCCATACCATTTCACATTATAATTGCTTTATTTGTGTTATTGTTATGCCTCTATTTACCTCTATTTAGATAGTTGGTAGATTCTTTAATCCCTCAAAGAAGGTCTAGTCGGTCGCCCCGCCAGTGTTGCACCATCACAAGTCGGACATTCTTGGTAGTGGGCTCATAAAATTGAGGTGCTACCAATTCTTTCCGGTTAGGTGGGTTTGAGTCGGACTCTTACACGCAGAAGCACTTGGTAATCTAGACGAGTCCATCACAACGGTTGTGGGGCTCGGGGCGAGGTAGGTTGGGAGCCGGGGCATGTGATGTCACCCAACTAACAGGAGTCGTATAGAGATACGATTGGCAAGGTGT
Source organism: Alopecurus myosuroides (assembly GCA_028641055.1). Lineage (NCBI taxonomy): Eukaryota > Viridiplantae > Streptophyta > Magnoliopsida > Poales > Poaceae > Alopecurus > Alopecurus myosuroides. The sequence continues at coordinate 310,492,271 of CM054062.1, read as the reverse complement.
TGCCTACCTAGATCACTTGACGGCTAGCGGTGATGCTAAAGCTCACTAGTCGGCTTGCTTATTTAGGGTCCTGAATCACTTAGCAACCATCGGAGGGATGTTGGTTCTAGTGGGAGCATAAGTATTAAAACGTTTAATATGCCTGCTCTTTTATGAATACATGTCTTAAGTGTTTTTGCGTATTTTCTGTTGTAGATCAATGGCACCTAGCAACCTTCCTCAGTTGTCCACTTTTGCGTTGAGGTCAATCCTAGAGAAAGATAAGCTTAATGGAATTAATTTCACCAACTGGTATCGTAATCTGAGGATAGTCCTCAAGCATGACAAGAAAGAACATGTTCTAGAAACTCCACTTCCAGAAGAGCCTGATGATGATGCGACTGTCGCCGTCACAAATGCCTACCGTAAGACTAGAGATGAGTCTACGGAGATTAGCTGTCTTATGCTTGCACACATGGAACCGGACTTGCAGCAGCAGTTCGAAAATGTTGAGGCCTACGATATGATCGAAAGCCTCAAAAGTATGTTCCAGGCTCAAGCAAGGACTGAGAGGTATCAAGTCTCTCAAGCTTTGCTTGGCTGTAAGCTGAAAGACGGCGATCCACTGAGTCCGCATGTAATCAAGATGATTGGTTACATACAGTCTTTGGATCGCTTGGGCTTCTCAATTAAAGAAGAGATCGCCACTGATATAATTCTGAACTCTCTTCCTAGTGCGTATGGTCCGTTCATCTCGAACTATCATATGCATGGTATGGATAAGAGTATCACTGAATTACATGGGATGCTCAAAACGGCAGAGGCTGATATCAAGAAAGGCGCCAGTCAAGTGTTGATGGTGCAGAATAAGGCTAAGTTCAAGAAGAGTTCTTGGACTAAGAAGAAGAAGGATAAGTCAGGAGGTAGCGCCCATGGCCCTGTCCAGAGTGCTTCCTCAAAGACTAAGCCTTCTCCTACAGCCGGAGCCAATTGCTTCTATTGCAAGCAGGATGGCCACTGGAAGAGGAACTGCACCAAGTATTTGGCTGACAAGGCCAAGAGTGGAGGTATGACTTCCGACTCAGGTACACTTGTGTGCAATGTTATAGACATTTATCTTGCTGATGCACCTAATAGTTCTTGGGTATATGATACCGGATCAGTCATTCACATTTGCAACTCGTTGCAGGGGCTGGTAAGAACTAGGAGCGTGGCAAGAGGAGAGGTTGACATTCGGGTCGGCAACAAGGCGAGAGTCGCTGCGTTGGAAGTCGGCACGATGCAACTTCATTTACCTTCAGGATTTATTTTGGAACTAAATAATTGTTATTATGTTCCAGCGCTTAGTCGAAACATTATTTCCGCCTCATGTTTGATGAGACAAGGTTATGAGTCGAATATTAAGAATAATGGTTGTTCTTTATATTTGAAAGATATGTTTCATGGCTTTGCACCCGTTCAGAACGGGTTATTTATTTTAAATCTTGATAGTGAATCGGTCTATAACATAAATGTTAAAAGGTTGAAACCAAATGATCTGAATATGACTTACTTTTGGCACTGTCGGCTTGGTCATATAAGTTGGAAGCACATGAAGAAGCTCCATGATGATGGACTTCTAACTTCGTTTGACTTAGAGTCATTCGAGACATGCGAATCATGCCTACTAGGCAAGATGACCAAGACACCTTTTGCAAGGAGTTGTGAAAGGGCGTCCGACTTGTTGGAACTAATACATAGTGATGTATGTGGACCAATGAGCACGACAGCCAGAGGTGGTTATGAGTACTTCATTACCTTCACTGATGATTTGAGTAGGTATGGATATATCTATTTAATGAAACACAAGTCGGAAGCCTTTGAAAAGTTCAAGGAATTCCAGAATGAGGTACAAAATCAGCTCGGCAAGAAAATAAAGTTTCTACGGTCGGACCGTGGAGGCGAGTACATGAGCCATGAGTTTGATGACCATCTAAAGAGTTGTGGAATAGTTCCTCAACTCACTCCGCCGGGTACACCGCAGAGAAACGGTGTATCGGAACGGAGAAATCGGACCTTGTTGGACATGGTACGATCAATGATGAGTCGGACAGATCTACCTTTATCATTTTGGGGTTATTGTCTAGAAACTGCAGCTTTCACACTAAACAGAGTACCATCAAAGTCAGTAGAGAAGACACCACATGAGATGTGGACTGGTAAAAAGCCAAGTTTGTCTTTTCTAAAGATTTGGGGTTGTGAAGCATTTGTCAAGCGACTTCAGTCGGACAAGCTCACGCCCAAGTCGGATAAGTGTATTTTCGTGGGGTATCCAAGGGAAACCTTGGGGTACTACTTCTACAACCGGGAAGAGGGCAAAGTGTTTGTCGCTCGGAATGGTGTCTTCCTTGAGAAAGAGTTTCTCAGTCGGGAAGTCAGTGGGAGCACAGTGAAACTCGAAGAAATTCGAGAGGAACCGGCTAGGGGCGAGTCGGCGAACGCCTTGGAGGCTGAGCCGGTCGTGGTACCTACACCGGTAACAGCACCTGAACCACGGAGATCTGCCAGATTACAGAGTGCTCGAGATGTTTTACTGTTAGACAGTAATGAGCCGGCAACTTATTCGGAAGCGATGGTGGGATCTGATTCCGAGTCATGGCTTGGAGCCATGAGATCCGAGTTAAAGTCCATGGATGAAAACCAAGTTTGGAATTTGGTTGATCTGCCTGACGGTGCAAGACCCGTCGAGTGCAAATGGGTCTTTAAGAAGAAAATTGATATGGATGGAAATATTTCCGTCTATAAAGCACGACTTGTCGCGAAGGGGTTCCGACAGGTTCAAGGAGTTGACTACGACGAGACATTCTCGCCTGTAGCGATGCTTAAATCAATTCGGATCATGTTAGCTATAGCAGCCTATTTCGACTATGAGATATGGCAGATGGATGTCAAGACGGCTTTCCTTAATGGAAATTTAACTGAGGACGTGTATATGATACAGCCCGAAGGTTTTGTCGATCCAGCTAATGCTGACAAGGTATGCAAACTTCAGAAATCCATTTATGGGTTGAAGCAAGCATCTCGGAGTTGGAACATTCGCTTTGATGAGGTAGTCAAATCGTTTGGCTTCATCAAGAGCGATCATGATTCTTGTTTATACAAGAAGTTTAGTGGGAGCAAAGTAAACTTTCTAATCTTGTATGTGGATGACATATTGCTGATTGGAAATGATGTCATGATGTTGCAAGAAACCAAAGAGTCATTGGAAAGGAGTTTCTCAATGAAGGATTTGGGTGAGGCAACTTACATATTAGGAATCAGGATCTATAGAGATAGATCCAGGCGGCTCATTGGATTGAGTCAGAGTACTTATCTGGACAAGGTTTTGAAGAAATTCAAAATGGAAGAGTCCAAGAAGGGATTCTTACCGATGTCCCATGGCATAAAACATAGCAAGACTCAGTGTCCTTCGACAACTGATGAGCGAAGTCGGATGAGTGTGATCCCGTATGCTTCGGCAATCGGATCCATCATGTATGCCATGATTTGTACTAGGCCAGATGTTTCCTATGCTCTAAGTGTTACGAGCAGATACCAGGCTGACCCTGGCGAAGCCCACTGGGCAGCGGTTAAAAACATCCTTAAGTATTTGAGAAATACTAAGGAAATGTTCCTAGTTTATGGAGGTGATGAGGAATTCAGTGTAAAGGGTTACACGGATGCGAGTTATCTCACCGACTCAGATGATTCTCGTTCGCAATCGGGATACGTGTTCGTAATGAACGGAGGAGCTGTGAGCTGGAAGAGTTCCAAGCAAGATACGGTGTCTGCATCTACAATAGAGGCTGAGTATATTGCTGCCTCAGAGGCGGCAAAGGAAGCTGTTTGGATCAGGAACCTCCTGATTGATCTTGGTGTGGTTCAGGGCGCGTCCAATCCTTTGGACGTATATTGTGACAACAATGGTGCTATCGCACAGGCCAAGGAACCTAGACAACACCAGAAAAACAAACATATACTCATGCGGTACCACCTCATTCGCCAGTTTGTTGAACAAGGTGATATCAAGTTATGCAAAGTACACACGGATGCAAACATTGCAGATCCGTTGACAAAGGCGCTACCACAGCCTAAGCATGAGGCGCACACGAGAGGTATGGGCATTAGATGCCTAGGCATATGATGCCAGGATGATTGACTCTAGTGCAAGTGGGAGACTGTTGGGAATATGCCCTAGAGGCAATCATGTATGATGTAATTCCCACTGTATTCATAAAGTTATTAAGTTGTCCTTGTTTTGAACATCTGATATATGTCATTGAATATGTGATTCGATTGTGGAACCATATATTCACGTTGTTCATACTAATTGTCCTTGGTCGTTAAGGTTGTGCTGGACACACATCCTAGACTAATGTGAGTGTTGGCTGATGACACGGTTCCACTTGTCATGGGCATGGTGATGCCATTCCAACGTTCACGGACTTGGCTAAAGAGTTTAGCAAGTCGGACTGACCCACATTGAGATGCAACGATCAAGTCGTCATTTGCATGTCTCAATCAATGTAATCCTTAGACCTGAGGTTGTCGCACAACCCGAGTTGTGGATCACCGACTTAGGTTCTGTCAAACGTTGTTCTGTGACAAGGCAACTATAAAGGCAGAGTTCGGGTCGAATGAGAAGCAAGCTGCGTGATGTGGATAATCAAGATGGGATTTTGCCCCTCCGATTGGAGAGATATTCTCTGGGCCCTCTCGAGTGATATGATTCAGGAAGCATGGCCATGCGCGACTCAGTTAAGTGTTAACTGTGTCTATTGACTAAAGAGTTAGTCAGATGAATCACATATCACGGATCGAGAAGAGAGTTGAGCTATTTAAGGGATGACGATAAATCGCCTATAGCTCGACAAGGTATATCGTGAGGCAAAAGGGACTAAGATGAATATCGCATTGAAAGGTATGTCGTCATGACTCAATGGGACTTGGGAGTCGGCACGTTCTGCTAGGAGCCGCTACCGATTGATCGATTGGGAGTAGGACTTCAATCGTGTCCATGTCGCCATGAGCCTGCAGGGTCGCACACTTAAGAGCGGGAGCAAGCATTGGTTGGGTTGGACCCGAACCGGAAATGGACTGAGTTAGTGAGTCGGACTCACGGAGGGAATGGGCCACAAGTGTTGTGAAGCCCATTACCATACGCTATATAAAGAGGGGCGCAGGTTGCCCAGCGGGCACGTTAGTCCACTCTCCCATGCGTTGGGAACCCTAGCCCCACTCAGTCCAGCCGCCGCATCGGACCTAGCAGTCCGCCGTCGGAGCTCCTCCTCGTACGTGTGGATACCGGCAGAGGTGTTGTACGTTCAGAACTTCGACGTTCGAGGGATTGGATCGGCCGGACCGGATCGTGGGACTGCACTGCCCCGACCCGACGCGCTACATCGATAATCCGCACCTGCGCGTCTAGTGGTAATACTCGTGGCCTTCTACCTCGGCTAGATCTTGGTAGTATCGCGTAGGAAAAAGTTTTCGTTTATCTCTACGCGTGCCAACACATGATATAACAGGCTTACCCACCTTGGCCGAATTGCCTTTAATAACTTTAGTAGCATCTTCACATAAATAAACATCAACATGATCTTCTTCATTCAGTTGTTTAATAACAGAAATTTGACTAGTAACTTCCATTTGTTCATATGGTTGAGAACGTCTTCTACTACTCTTGTTAGTAATAGCAACAAGTAAATTTTCCTTGATTATATTTGGATATGGAGGTGCTTTAACATACTCCTCAATTGTCACATATGACATTACTTCTACATGTTTAATAACTTTAGGAACAACAATAGTTTGTTTAACAGGTTCAACGTAAACTTCAAACCCACTTTTAGAAACACCAATATGACTAGCAAAAGATTTAGATATCTAAATTAAAACATAAGGATCAAGACCAAAATTATCACTCAGATTCTTAAACAAAATAAGGTAGAGAAGTTCACTACACATGAATATTCATAGTCCAAATAGGGTTCTTACCTTTATCAAGATCCCAATGACAAGTATTCTCATCAATAGTCTCTAGTAAATTCCATACTTCTTCTTTAGTATTATTTGTAAAACTTCCACCAGATGAATTATCTAGATATTCCTTCTGTTTCCTCGGTAACCTCACATAAAAGTTTATCAGCATAATTTTCCTTGTAAGATCATGACAATGATTCTTGCTAAGGAGATCCTTTAGTCTCCAACATGTTTGAATATTACTCTCTCCTAGATGTGGCCATAAATTAAATATATACCAATGATTCTCATAAGCTTAAGAAAGAAAACCTTCCTCAGCACACTCCATTCAATAGTGAGGTCATCATCCAAAGATCTGAACCAAATACAAGCACTACTAGATAAAGGAAAATATAACACCTTCCTTTTTACCTGGTCATCAGAAATACAAGTAAGCCTAAATAAACTGCATATGTCTTCAATTATCTCAACGTGTTCACGTGCAGACTTAGTTCCAGCCCCAAAAATGGATTCTTCATAACTGTTTTAACATGACCAATGGGCATTTTAAATCCCACTTTAGGTATCTCAGGCACAGTAGTTTCTACCACTTTAAAAGTGATAGCATAAGCACTTTCAAATAAAGCAAGTTGCAAATCATGAAGATTCATAAAATTCATAGTAACAATAAGATAACAGCGAATGCAATTCATCTTCCAAGTTTCCTTACCAAACTTCTTACCAATAGCGCTACGCTCCCCGGCAATGGCGCCAGAAAAGTATCTTGATGACTCCCAAGTGTAGGAGATCAATTGTAGTACCTTTCAATTAGGAAAGGTTGTCGAACCCACGAGGAACTGAAGGTATTAGTTAGCAAGAGTGATAAATAAAACAATGAAAGATGCACGTGTTTTTGGGATTTTTGGTTGTATAGTTGCAAAGAGAATAAAAATTCTGAAAATAAATAGTGACAGTTGAAAGCTCTCAAAGTGAGAAAAGCCCAATCCTCTATGTGGAAAAGAGGGCAAGCTCAAGTAATGTGTGTCTTATATGTGGAAAACGTTCCCGAGGGTGGCATGGATTTTACATGGCATAGAGATTTATAAAATAACACGTTGAATATCTTGTCAAGTTTTTATCTTCTTTGGACGGAGCCATTATTAGGTATAGCTAAATAAGTAAACTAAACCCCTTATGATGGATCTTGTTGCCAAGTAAATGACTGCACAAGAATTATTAAGACATAAAGTCCCACCATTGCATTACACTCTAAGGTCCCTGATACTAATACCCCATAAAGTAACTTCATGACTCGGTCTCAGGTTTACATGTCCTCCCAAGTCTCACTCACTTCATTACACTACGGTGTTCTCCTATGAGCCCATATAGGTGAAGTGTTGTCCAGTCGACGTTCGCACAACACCATCATAGAATTACACAAAAAGATAAACACTAGACAAAATACGAACACATGTTATATATAAATCATTGCCAATTCATCCTATGCCCTCGGGAACATACTGGAACTACTCACAGCGTCCAAACATGATAATATTAAGTGACATAAGTGGTACAACACAATATGAAAATATAACTTCACCTCCAAATAATGACAAGTACTCAATCACAAAAATGAATAGGAGCACAAAGCAAGTATCTAGGGTATAGCAACTCCTAAACTACGAGGGGGAGGAGTAGATCACGGATATGATGATGGAGATGGTGATGGTATTTGTGATGGTGATGATGATGATGGAGAGGCCTCCACCCACGCCAAGGAGTAGAGGTGATGACGATGACGATGATTTCCCCCTTCTCCGGAGCTCTGGAGCAGCAGGATCCGACCCCCTTGAAGGGAATCAGGAGTTTTGCCGCCGCCGTGGCCTCGGATAGACTTGGGAAAATTTGGGTGTAGGTTTTCGGGCGAGATGAAGGCGTGTTAAAAATCCCGCAGCGAGGAAGTGCCCGAGGCTCAAGTTAGTGGTTCCCACGCAGCAGGATTCCTTGGCCGCGTGGGTCCCCTGATTTGGGCCTCGTGGCTCTTCTTCCTTCGATCTTCTTTCCTATGTTATTCTCCCGATGAAAAACCAACTACGCAATTTTCCTTTCTCCTTATGGGTCCATGTAGCTCCTAAAACATTAAAAAAAGAAAAAGGAGGTTTTCTGCCTCCTAGAGATTAAATACCACAAATAGAGACTTTGTATGAAACTTTCCATAAATCATCTAAATATGAAAAAAAAACAATGATATAACAATGCCAATAACATTCTAATATGATAATATGAGTTGTATAAATGATGATATAAAATGCACGTATGAGTCGGCCCATCTAATATTAGTTGGCCACGGAATAACTCATCTATTGCTTTTATTTTTTTGCACACACATCTATTATAACTACTATGCATATCACTACTAGGGAAAAGCTTACCCCAGGCGAACAGAAATGGCCTACCACAGGCGCATTTCAGTTCGCCTAGGACCATATCGCCAGCGGTAATGGCTTACCCCAGGCGAATAGTGAAATGCGCCTGTGGTAAGTAGACATACCCCAGGCGAATAGGCCTTGTGCGCCTGGGGTAAGGCTTTTACCTGTGGCGAACAAGCATTGTGCGACTACGGTAAAGATGCGCCTGGGGTACTGCATTCTGTTCGCCTGGGGTATGGTTTTGCTGTATCAAAAAATAAAGGAAACCAAAATAACAGAATTACAGGAAAATGACAGAAATAAGTATCAAAATGACAGAATAACAGCAAAATGACATAATTAAGTTCTATAACAGAAATATTTTCGATCATCAACACATAGTCTCGATCATCACTACATAGTTCAACAAAATTACATAGTCTCGAAAAGAACCATACTACTAATTAATAAATCCAGAAGTTAGCTAGTTAGATGGAAATGATTATTTGTTCTAATTTGAACAAACTCGTCATCTATCTAGCGGGCTGATGTAGTGGATGACCATCATCATGTCCAAGTTGGGGATGTCACTATTCCTCATGGTGATCAGAATAGCTCGGCCAGCCTCCATACCAACTCTTGCGGAATGGAACTGCCTCCATGCTTGAGAGTTGAGGATGACGCAACCATCAGCATTATCCCTGGTGATCGGAACTGCGGTGACATGTCCTGATTCTCCACGGCGTACTCCAATGGTACCTTGCTACATGCCAGCACTGTCCGCTACCGCCATAGGTATTTTCTAGAACACACAATTCCAAGAAAGAATAAAAGCACAATGTCACATACCGGCCACATTATAACATAAGCAACTATAGGAATAAGAAAGTGTTAAGAAACATACCATGACATGTCCATTGGAGATGTTAGTGTTGGTGATGCGATGCACGAAAGGGAACCCGATGTAGCTATCTATCTGGGCAAGTTTCTGAAGGACACGGTCCTTCTCAAGCTCGCTAAGATTCGCTCTTTGAGCAACCACCACATGTTTCCATGGGTCCTCCTCGTCCATATCATCCTCAGTGTTCCCAATTTCCTCCTCACTCCCGCCATCCTCGCTCGCAATCCCGCCCATATACATAATTTTGATACGAGGTTGCGGTTCTTCCATAGAGAAGTGAATGTAATCACCTCCGCTTAAATTGTATGTGGCGATGATAGCATGCAATTGTTCCCCGCAGAAGTAGGTCTTCTTTCTTTCTTTCTTCACTCGAAGAATGTAAATGGTCCCGTGAACATCGAAATCCACGTTATTGCCTACTAACTCGTTGAACTCTTCGCGAATATTGCATGGTAGAATCTAAAGAAGAAATATAAAAGAATCTTTTGTTAAGAAACACAAGTCTCAAGCTAGATAGTAAAACGAAAGAACACAAGTTGCAAGTTAACATAAAAAGAATTGTTAATTACCAACGAATCAACGTCACCGTCGTGGAGCTGAAGCGTAAAAGAATTCCCGGTGAATCGTCCTTGGGCACATCGGGACCGACATACTTTGCAAGCCGTGTTCTATTAAATTAAGAAAGTACACATAGAGGTTAGAGGAGCATAGCTATCACAAAACAAAGACAAATGGTAGCACCTACCTATCACAAAACAAATGCAGAAAGGCTATCTACTTTACTGGAATATCCAAAAACAAAGCAACACTTTACTGGAACATGCTGTGTGTTGTACCACCAGATTACTGTGTTTTTGTTGTAGCTATCACACCATAAACTACTATCTTGTGAATTTTTACCAGTGGCCAATCCAAGTTCTGTGTACTCGTGGAGTCTGAATGAAAATTGGGGACATAGACCATTGATTTGTCATGGAAATACGCATTATTGAAAATTAAATGTGACAGATAACATCCGTCATCGCTAAGGGTAAAACAGATTAGTTCAGGGTTCACATGTTGCTGCTCCTGAGGGACAATATACTTTAAAATTAGAGCCAAGATGCACTACAAAGATCCGATAAGAGCACTGAATCCTGGAGCTCAAAGAAAGCAAACATTCCCGACAACTCTCACTTGAGAGGAATGAACCTCGAGGAGTGGGTCGCACCCACACGCTTCCAATTTAGGAGCACCGCGGCCAGCAGGAGCAGGCGCACATCCTCTAGATCCACAACGACGACGGGAGGGACGGAGTGGGCTGGGATGGAGGGGGATGGGAGGGAGGGGGGCTGACCTGGATCAACAACGACGACGACGACGGAGTGGGCGACGACCTGTTCTGCTCCTCCTCGACACTGGCGACGGCGGCGGCGTTTGGGTGCGTGTGGGTGCGGGTGCGGGTGATCTGGTCACTTAGAATACTAAAGCATTGAGCTAAGCACATTGGCACCGGTTTGTGATACAAACCGGTTCGAAAGGTTCTGTCCACTGGTCCCCCCACCCTGCCGCAAATGGGCTCAAGGCCTTTAGGACCGGTTTGTGATAACAGATCCTTTAGAACCGGTTTGTGAAAGGTTTTCTCATTTTTTTGCAGCAACAGCGAGGGCTTACCCCAGGCGCAGAGGTACGTCTTTCGCCTGGGGTATGTGTTATACCGGAGGCGAACATGTGTGCTATTCGCCTGGGGTAAAGGAAGAGTGCCAGGGGGTGGTGTTGGGTGGCCCTGCCACACTTTATCCCAGTCGCTTCCGTAGTTGGTTCGCCTGGGGTAAGGGACTTACCGCAGGCGCATAGTTCTTTTGTTCGCCTGCGCTAAGTAGCCCAGGCGCGTCTAATTTCGTGTTCGCCTGTGGTAGAATATGCTGCTATAAGCAAATCTCTAGTAGTGTATATTTGGAGGGGGGCCCAAAGGCAGCTGCGCTGCAGACCCCCCTCCTCTCAGGGCCGGCAACTTTGCGGGACATGGATGAATGCTGCAGTCTGACTCAAATGGCCAATTGTCGAGACATCGTAGTAGTTTTCATAGACGGGGGTGCCATGAGACTACGGTAGAGACGTGGGGTAACGGGATAGCGTAGTAACACAGAACACGGGATTTTACCCAGGTTCGGTACGTCGCGACAGTACGGCGTAGCTACTCCTGCACTTCTCACTAATTGGGACTAAAGCCCGTATAACAGGGTTACAATGTGAGGGAATAGATCTAGCTACTCGGCGAGGATGAGCTTCTCGGCGAGTTGCGTAGAGCTTGAACTTGTGTCTAACTTAACTTGTGCTTAACTTAACTTGTTTAATCTATCTCCCGTCCGGCTTTATATAATAGCCGGATTAGGGCTTACAGAATAGGAAACCTAGAAGACTACGTTTAACTTGTAACTTGGAAAGCAAGGAATCCGTCTTCTCCTCCAAGCCAGATCACGTGGGCCGTGATCCGGGTTCTTCTAGAATCCGGCTTCTGCGCGTCGGACTACTGGGCCGCCCAATGGACCCAAGCCCATTACCATGTAGGCCACCCTGGTAGTCCGGCTCTTTGTCTACCATCTTCTATACCCTTATTCAGTATATATCCGACAGTAGCCCCCAGGAAGGATCAAAACTCTGATTCTCCATCTTTCGCCAAATACATTTTGTCCGGGAAATCTTGATTCAGCAGTCTTGATTCTTTCTACTTTCCTTTTGAAGGAGATGGTAACATAAAACTCGGAACCATGAAAATCCGGCTTTTCTTCTCGCGATCCTTCGCGGAAAAGGAACTTCTAACGTCAGCGCTTTAATCATGCTGACGCAGGCGACGCTTGGTTTCACGCGGGAAACCCTGCAACGTATCTCTGACAGATTCTTACGGGAAACGAGGAGATAGCCATCATTCCCCTGTCGTTATATTTCCCGTAGTTTCCGGCGATCGACACGCGTCGAGCATCCAACGATCGAAAGAGCCGTTGGCGCGTATCTAAACGGGTTTCTGGCTATAAATAGCCATCATCGTCCTCATCGGAAACTTTCCTCACTCCCTCACTGCCCACACCATTGACGCGCACGCGAGCTCGAGAGCAAGTCCTTGTCCCAGGCGCACTTAGCATCCAAACACACCGAAACGCGCCACCAAAAGATGGCCTCCTCGCCGTCATCACCGACCCGCGCCGCCATCGACGAGCTCGTCAGCGATCTGGATCCGCAGCCGGGATCGCAGAAACACGCCGGCGGCGAGCCGGAGAAGACTACGGCTTACGCGGCGGGCGGAGAAAACACTTCCGCCGCCGCGGATATTGCGGGATCGAGCTCCGCAGCACCCCCTCCGTTCATCCCAACGACGGCGAGGGTCAAGATCCATTCCCGTGGCGATGAACGCTTTGCCACCGGAGCCAACAACGAAACAGAAGTTGTCGGCAATTGGAGTCCGAGTAATACTTCTCTCGTCCTTCTTCGTCGGATGTCAAAGGAGGGATCCATAGTTAAGGGCAAATGGCGAATCTCGAAAGATGAACCCGAGCCCAAGCCAGAAGTTGGAGAACGCGTCATCCTTACCTCTCATATTGCGAGAGGTATGGGTTTTCCCCCTTCCGCCTTTTTTCTAGACGTCCTTAACTTTTATGGCGTTCAACCACACAATATTTCTCCGAATTCCATCCTCTACTTAGCCAGTTTCCAAGCCCTTTTCGAAGGATATCTCGGGATAACACCTGACCTAAATTTCTGGCAATATTGCTTTGAGGTAAAGCATAACATCACAAATGGCATTTCGCCCATTTGCGGAACCGTATCTTTCATCCTCAGAAAATTTAGGGAGGAATGGTATCCAAAAATAGAAATGCCGGAACCTAACCAATCTTGGCTAGGTTCTTTCTTTTATCATCAGGACATTCCATTCCCAGGCAGGGCAACCGGGGTTCCTCCCTTTGTTAATTCTGCCGCTACTCCTCGCGAGAGTTGGACAGCCGCAGTAGGGGAAAATTTGCCAACAAACCTGATGAAGATAAAGCGGCGCATCGCCAAGCTCTCTTCCTCTCAACCTTCTTTGGTTGGGAAAGATACCGTTATGTGCTGGTTTGGACGCCGTATCCAACCTCTCTCTTTTCGTTCTCGACTTCTTTGCGAATACCAAGGACCAGAAGATAGCATGAGAGGAACAGATAAGGCCTTTACCAGAAAGGATTTTATAGGACGACTTCACGAACTGGTCGCCGTCAGTAGTCAGATTGAGGAAAGTCTGGCGATTTATCACGTGGAAAATCTGGTCCCTAAGGTATTTATCTTTCCTTGTTTCCACGTTTTTCTTCAGATTATCTTCTCTCTCCGCTTTTTAACATATTGTTAACTCCTTCCCAGTTTGATGAACTTGGAGAAAATGATCTTGCTTCCGACGCTGAACTCAACAAATTACATGCCGGGTTTCACAACAATCGGAAGCGCAAAAGGCAATCAGCTACCAGAGAGGAATCTATTCCCAACCTGGACGATATCCGGATAAAAGAAGAACCATTCGACGAACTCGGATATATTCGTCCGGAGGCAAAGAAATTCTTTGTTCCTGCGCCTCTGATTCGCCCTTGGCCACAAAATGGATTAGTTGTTCGCAATGATATCGCATTTTCGCCTCGTCAGGTTATACACGATGGCCTTCATCACGTTGGAATTCTCTTCGCGGAATATGCCAAAGAATTCAACGAGGTCTTGATCGATTTGCGAGAAATGAGCCAGGTAATACTTCTAGCCCCCAAGCATTAAGTTGAAATATGAATTCTTCTTAATGTTTCTTCATATGCCTGTTCAAACTTAAGCATCTGGCTTTCATTTCCATGTTTTAGCATTCCGCAGACGCCATAAACTTGGAAGTTTTTAAGAAGCTTAGTCTCAAGAGCAGAGAAGTAAAAACCCTTCAATCTGTTATTGAGTCTAAAAGCAACGAACTAGCGTCATCTCAGCGGCAACTATCAAAAGCCACCGGTATTTTATTTTGTACCATTTGTTTTCTCTGGAGAATTCTTCGGAATTGTTTTTTAAACTCAAATTAATTTCTGCCCTCCAGCTGCTTTAAACAAAGCCAACAAATTAGCAGAAAACGCTGTCCATGTTTCTCAGCTTCGTGAGGAAAACTCAAACCTCCGAAAGGAACTTCTGAAAGCTCAAGAAGACCTAGAAGCCAGTAATCTGGCCCTTGGGATTGCTCAATCCAAGGCCTCTTTACAGGCAGCGGAAGACAAATCTGTTATCAGTGATTTGGAAAGTATGCTACTCCCGCGCATGAAAGAAAGCGACGAAATTGACAAGGTTCTTGGTAAGTTAACTTCTTTTTACCAATGTCTTCATGTCTTATTTCTTGTATCTTTCCATGTAACCTTTACTTTTGTCGACAAAGCAGGAAATTTTCCAGGAATTTCTCGGACTGAAAAGATCCGGGCCTTTGGGGAAGTGTGGAATTCAATCAGGAATGCAGGAATGCAGCTGGTTAATAAATTCCTTCCCACAAGTACTGTATGCTTTTCGGAAGTCTACCGACTTCCGGGTGCCATCACAGAAGTAGCAGAATCGAAAGAATCCATCCTTCGTTCTGCCGCACGAGGTGGTGCACGCATGGCACTTGGCCTTATGCGTCTACATTAGCCTAATGCCAGATCTTGGCGCGTAGCATCCGGTATCCCTCAAGGATATACAGAAGCGCAACGAAATGCGATTTTTGATGAAGTTAAAGGGCACGCTTCCAAGATTGCCTCTATGGTCAACATTTCCATTACTTATCCGGAAGAAGAAGTGCCCGCAGCCCCCGAGAATGATAGCAGTGATGAAGACTCGGATGCTTGAGGGAATACACTCGACCCGAATGATGGATGTGTATAAGAGCATTTTTACAATGTAATTCATATTGTAATGCTTCTATGTCATTTGTCGAAACAAGAACTCCGCCTTTTGCAATTTCAAGTTTCTTGCAAAGTTTTTCCGGGTTTGACTGTTCCTTTATCTTCTAAATAATCTGGCAACTGTGTTTTAACTGCTCTAGTGTTTAAAAATGGCTCAACTAGCAATATGTATCGTCATGTCGAGTAACTGGGGACGAACCAAACAGTTTTTAAAACTCAAAACATGGATCGTGCTAGAAGCATTTTTACTGACTAGTTTCAGTAACCCAACACATACACAATCAGATAAAATATAGAGAAAACAAGGAACTGCTTTGAAACTTGGGCACGCAGGCACAATCCGAGTTTCCTTTAACCTTTAACAGGCCGAATCATTCAGCTTTTAAACACCGAGCACGCAGGCACAATTCGGGTTAACATTGAGTATTTGTAAGATCATTGGGAAATAGATGAGGCGGAAATATTTTGTACTTATAATGAAATATGAATGACAACATTCCGACAACTTTATTTCATGGTCTCAAAGATGTTTACATAGAAATTGAACTAAGTATAGAAGGGACGTAATTGCTGGATACTCCAAGGCCTCTTTGTCTCTCCTAGTTCATCATCTATTTTTCTCTTTCTTTTGCGATTCGGCTTCTCGGGATCATCCTCCGTATCTCGAATGTCGACAAGATAGTATGATCCATTCTTCATGGCTTTACTGATGACAAATGGTCCTTCCCATACTGGGGCCAATTTGTGCTTCCTTTGCTGCACCAATCTCAGCACTAAGTCACCTTCTTTAAAAGAACGATGCCTGATTTTCCGACTATGATAACGTCGTAAACCTTGCTGGTAGATGGCAGATCTTTGAAGCACAAGTTCTCGTTCCTCTTCTAAGAGATCGACGGCATCCTGTCGTGCTTCTTCGGCATCTGAGTCGTCAAAATTCTGCACTCTTGGGCTATCATGGATCATGTCCGTTGGAAGAATAGCTTCCGCACCATAAACTAGGAAAACCGGGGTTTGCTCAGTTGACCTATTTGGCGTCGTTCGAATACTCCATAACACGGAAGGTAGCTCTTCTACCCACGCTCCAGCTGCTCTATGGAGAGGAGATTCGAGTCTTGGGCGTATTCCTTGCAGGATTGAACTGTTCATTCTTTCAACCTGTCCATTAGATTGCGGGTGTGCCACATATGCAAGATCTAAGCGGATTCCCGTTTGTTGGCAGTATTTTGCCAACTCCCCAATGGAGAAATTTGTCCCGTTATCAGTTATTATGCTATGTGGGACGCCATACCTCATTACTAAATCAATAATGAAATTTCTGGCAGTTGCGCCATCCAGCTTTTTGATGGGTTTAGCCTCCACCCATTTTGTATACTTATCTACCGCTACGAGTAGATGTGTAAGTCCACCTCTTGCAGTTTTGAACGGTCCCATCATATCTAGCCCCCAGACCGCAAACGGCCATGTGATAGGGATAGTTTTAAGTGCTTGGGCCGGAAAATTGGTCTGCTTGGCGTAATATTGACATCCTTCGCATGTATTCACTATGCGTTCGGCGTCTGACTTGGCTGTTAGCCAGAAAAACCCCGCCCGGAATGCTTTTTTGACTATGCTTTTTGATTGAGCATGATGTCCGCAATCGCCGGCGTGGATTTCTTCCAGTATTTCTCTTCCTTCTTCTGGTGAAATACACCGTTGAAAAATTCTAGAAGTACTGCGTTTATACAAGTGGTCGTTGATCACCACGTATCCTTTGCACCGACGCTGTATTTTCCTTTGCAAGACTTCGTCTGCTCCTTCCGGGTACTTCTGATTGACTAAGAAGTTTAAGTATGGAATTGTCCAATCCGGTTTAACGAGCATGACCTCGATTGTTTCAGATGCCAGTAATCAACGTCTCCAACTTTTATGGATGGTTCATACAAGTGCTGGACGAATACCCCTGGTGGTAAAGTTTTTACTTTCTCTGATCCCATGCGGGCTAACGCATCCGCATTCCAGTTTTCCTCCCTTTTTATGTGAAGGACTTCGAACCCGAAGAAACAAATGGCAAACTCATCCACCGTCCTCCGATATTCGGCCATTATAGGGCTTTTCGCGTCCCAGGTTTGGTTGAGCTGATGCTGTACCAAATCCGAGTCTCCATAGCATAAGATGCGTTTTACCCCTATTTCTTTTGCAATATGCAAGCCATGAAGCAGAGCTTCGTATTCTGCCACGTTGTTACTGGCGTTGAAGTGTATTTGTAATACGTACTCCATTGTGTCTCCCTTGGGAGATTTTAGGACTACGCCAGCCCCAGCTCCTTCCTTCATCTTGGATCCGTCAAAGTGCATGATCCAGTACTCGGATTCTGGCATCGGTGTATTTTCCATTGCTTCTGTCCAGTCGGCGACGAAATCTGCCAAAACTTGGGATTTTATTGCCGTCCTTGGCTGGTACTTAATGTCGAAGGCTGCCAGCTCGATGCCCCATTTAGCTACTCGGCCGGTTGCCTCCGCATTGTTTATAATATCCCCTAGTGGTGCTTTACATACCACTGTTATGGAATGCCCTTGGAAGTAATGGCGCAGTTTTCTGGATGCAAAAAATACGCCATATGCCAGTTTCTGGTAGTGCGGATACCTTTGTTTGGATTCGGAAAAAACTTCGCTTATGTAATATACCGGATGTTGATCTGGTATGCTTTGTTCTTCTTTTGTCCGCTCCACAACGATTACCGCACTAATAACCCGACTTGTAGCCGTAAGGTATAATAACATGGGTTCTTCGTCTTTTGGAGATGCCAAGATGGGAGCGTTCATCAAGGTTTCCTTCAACTGGGCCAACGCTGCATCAGCCTCTTCTGTCCATTCGAACTTGTCGGATTTCTTCAGCAGCTTGTAGAGTGGTAAGGCTTTATCCCCCAGCCGACTGATAAATCTGCTGACGGCTGCAGCGGAACCCGTCAATCTTTGGACATCTTTTACACATGTAGGTTTTGAGATGTTCAAGATTGCCTTGATCTTTTCCGGGTTAACTTCTATTCCCCTGTGGGAAACAATGAAACCCAGAAGTTTTCCTGAGGGAACCCCGAATACGCACTTAGATGGATTCAACTTCATCTTGTAAGTGCGCAAGTTTTCGAAAGTTTCTCGCAAATCCTCAAGGAGTGTATCTTTTTCCTTGGTTACGACAGCGATATCGTCCACGTAAACATGAACGTTTCTGCCAATTTGACTATGCAAACAACGTTGCATGCAACGCTGGTAGGTTGCACCTGCGTTCTTCAGGCCAAAAGGCATGGTTATGTAATAGTACGTCCCATACGGGGTTATAAAAGAAGTCTTGATTTGATCTTCCTTTTTCATGCGTATTTGGTGGTACCCGGAGTATGCATCCAAAAAGCATAAAAGCTCGGAGCCTGCAGTGGCATCTATTATTTGATCGATTCGCGGTAACGCGAACCTATCTTTCGGACACAACTTGTTCAATCCTGTGTAATCTATACACATTCTAAGAGCAGTGGTGTCTTTCTTCGGTACTAGGACCGGATTTGCGGACCAATCAGTATGGATTACTTCCTTGATGAAATCCGCTGCTAAAAGCCGGATAATTTCCTTGCCAATAGCCTTCCGTCTTCTTCCGTAAAAACGACGGAGACCTTGTTTGACGGGTTTTGATCCGGGAATAACCTTGAGTTGGTGCTCAGCAAGTTCCCTGGGTACGCCTGGCATGTCAGATGGACACCAGGCAAAAATATCCCAGTTCTCACGGAGGAACTTGATGAGCTCGCCTTCCTATTTGTCGGTCATCCCAGTCCCTACGACGACAAATTTTGTCGGATCTTTGGGATCTAGGATTACCTGTCTTGTATTCTCGGACGCCTTGAAACTATCTGTTGGCTTCCGAGTTTCCTTTTCCTGCCGGCATTTCTTTCGGCGATACCTCCTTGGCTAATTCCTTCAGTTCCTCCTTTGCTATAACTCTCTGAGCGCAAAGGGCGTTTTCTTTCTCCAACTCGTTTGCCAGCTTGAAATCACCGGCAATGGTGATTACTCCTCCTTTGGGTCCTGGCATCTTCAGCTTGTTGTAGATATAGCAAGATCTTGCCATAAATTTGGCGAAAGCCGGACGTCCGAGTATTGCGTGATACACGCTTTCGAACGGCACTACTTCGAAGGATACTTTTTCCTGCCGGAAGTGATCTTTATCTCCGAAGGTGACATCTAGGGAAATTTCTCCTAGGGATCGTGCTTGCCTGCTAGGAACAATGCCATGGAAGCGTATATTGCTGTAGTTGAGCTGGGACTCGGAGATCTTCAAGTGCTTCAGTGTATCCAGGTACATTATATTAATGCTGGATCCTCCATCCATCAGCACTCTTCTTAGCCTAGTGTTTTGAACAATAGGGCTGACAACAAGAGCTTGTGTGCCGGGTTCAGGGATATTTCCGGGATGATCAGACTGATGCCAGATTATCGGTGTGTTGGAGTACTTCAAGAATTTTGGGGTTGCCGGAACAACCGCGTTTATTTCTCGAAGTGTTCTTTTGGCCACCTTTGCTGACGGGGTTGCTAAGAAAGTTAACATTGCTTCTCCGTCAACTCTCGGAAATTTGGGTTCGCCCTTTCGCTGTTGTTCTTGGATTTTGTCATCAGTGTCCGATTCACTGTCTTCTTTTTCAGCTTCTGGCTTTTGTTTGGCAGGTTTCCTTTTGGAACCCTTCCCTTTATTTCCGGATCCTGCATTGCCCTTCATATGCTTGTTTAGCCGGCATTGCGCGTTTGTGTGGGTTGGTTTCCCAAATTGCGAGTGGTGGACGCAGGGTTCCGACTTAATTCTCTCCCATTCTTCGGGAGTGTAATTGATTGGATCTGGACTGCGGCCTTTCCACTTATTCACCTTTTCTCCTCCAAAGGCTATGTTGACCTCCTTGGGCTTTGTTGTTGACTCTGGAGTTCCTTTTTTGTCAGAACGAGGGGTTTTCTTGGCGAGTATTAGTGACTCAATATTGCCTCCTCTTGCTCTGATATCATCTTCGGCTGCAGCATGCTCATTAGCGGTTGTAAGCATAGATCCGAGATCTTTGTGCTGTTTAGAACCAACCATGAACGGTACAAGTCCGGGTTTTAGGCCATTGACGAAAGCATGCATTGCTTGTACGTCAGTTACTCCAGAGCAACTATTCTTCATTGCAGTCCATCTGGAGATGAAATCCACGTATGGTTCGTCCTCAAATTGGGTGCAACGGTTCAGCTGGTTGATGCTATTTGGGCGTTTGTATGTTCCCCGAAAATGCTGAGTGAATACTCTAGCCATATCATCCCAGCTGTCGACGGTTCTTGATGGTAAACCATTAATCCAATCTCTGGCTCCGTCTAGCAACATTAGGGGAAGAAACTTGACATCTTCCAGGTCTGTCCCATTGTTGATTTGGACGGCTGTATAATAATCTGAGAGCCAGGTATCCGGGTTTGTACTGCCGGTATATTTTTGGTAAGTTGGACCAACTTTGGCGAAGCCAGAATGCAGGGTTATCCTTCGGATCCTGTCAGTAAAACACTTAGGACCAAAGTATAGATCATCCTTTTCTGCTCTATCAATGTGTGCAGAATATCTCCCGGCTGAATGGACAGAAGGGGATCTGCTCCTTTCTTTTCCATTGTTGCGCGGACGCGCTTTTCCGAGGTTATCTCTATCTCTTCCGTGTTCACGTCCTTTAGGCGGAGTTCTGCTTCTATGCCTTTCCTTATCCTTAGGAGGTGTCCGGGATCTTTCACGTCTGTGAGGTATATCATATCTTCCAGCTTTTTCAGCTGGGTTTCTCGGAGGTGGCATTATTTTGCCGTCATTCCGGTGTTTGTCTTCCCGATCGTGTGGTTTATATCCATCTTTCGGGAGATGAGGTCCGATTCTAGACGTTGCGTCCCGGTTGTCTGGGTTTTTCCTGTCTTTTCTCGGATCCTCTTTTTTATCCGAATCTCCGGGTTCTTCCGGTCCAGGTGCTCCAGCAGCGCAAGTAGCTGTTTTGCAGAGAGCAGAATTATCATGCAGCCTCCCTGATCGTTCTTGGCCTCGCTGTTGCTGCTGTAATGCTTTTCTTAGGAAAGCATACACCCCTTGGAGTTTTTCCCCGTTGGAGTACAGGTCGTTGTTTAGGATGGCGAACGCTGCTTCCGCGTTTTCCGCTGCAGTTTTGTATATTGGTTCGCCCTTGGCATCCTTGCCGTTTAACTGCTTTTGCCAAGATGGGTTATAGAACCTTTCTTTTGGCGGCAGTTCTTCCGGTTTTGCGATTCCGGGTAACCTAGTAGGTTTTAACGCGGATCTATGCTTTCTCTTGTACTCCTCTATTTCTTCCTTCATGACTTTGATGTCATTATGGGTTTGTTGGAGATGTTGCCGAGATCTAAGCAGATGTTGCTGTTGCCGTTGGAAAGCTTGTCTCCTGGCTTCCAGCATCTCAGGGGGTTCATCTGGTCCCACTGGTGTTTGTAATAGCTCTTGCTCTTCCTGTTCCGTCATTGGCGGAGCAGTGATTTCCTTAGATTTCTTTTCCGCTGGCTTTGTGCCGCTAATATCTCCTACTTCCAGGTTTTCATCAGCGAGATCGGCTGATTTTTTCTTCCGGAGTTTGTATTGGAGTTTTTTAGAAGCACGGTGCTTTTTCTTGGAAGAGGGAGGTTTTTTGACAGGCTCATCTTCTGTCATCTCCTTAACATTGGGGAATATCGGAGAAGTTTCTCCGTCTTCTCTCTCTTCCACTGGCGGAGGGGTTTTAGGGCTTTCCTGGCTGTCGGCACCCGTTGTATCAGCTGGTTTTGCCATTAGCACTTCATGGAATCCCTCTTGAAAGGACTTAACCTTTCTTACGAAGGCATCCTCGTCTTCGTCTTCGGAGTCGAAGTTATCCGATCCGGTTTCCGACTCCAACCTCGCCTCAATGGCGGCAAGCACGGACTCTGCTTCCGAGTTCATCGTCTTGTTGACGGATGTCGGATCTTCCGCCTCTGTGACGGGTGTTTCTTCTTCCGTCTCTATGACGGGTAGGTTGTTATCTGCCTCTTGCACGGGATTTCCGTCATCCGTGTTTTCAGCGATTTCGGATTGCACCATGCCGATAAAGTGTGTATCACTTTTTTGTCGGCGATCTGAGCAGAATCCGGCATCATAGTCGTCTTCGACTGGGTATAGGGCGGGTGGGATAAATTTGCTTCCACCGCAAAACCCCATTGCCTCTGCAGTTAGTCCGATAAAGATGTTAGCAGATCCGATCGGTAACACGCAGGCACTTACCAGGTGGTTTTGCGCCGGTATGTAGGATCCGTTGTCGAGGAAGCGCCCGACATCGTCGTCGAACTCCAGGCTTCCGACAGTGATCGATCTTCCAATTCCGCCGAGTATCCCAGATCGGAATTTCACGCCTGACGTCGTTTGCCCCACGGTGGGCGCCAACTGTCGAGACATCGTAGTAGTTTTCATAGACGGGGGTGCCATGAGACTACGGTAGAGACGTGGGGTAACGGGATAGCGTAGTAACACAGAACACGGGATTTTACCCAGGTTCGGTACGTCGCGACAGTACGGCGTACCTACTCCTGCACTTCTCACTAATTGGGACTAAAGCCCGTATAACAGGGTTACAATGTGAGGGAATAGATCTAGCTACTCGGCGAGGATGAGCTTCTCGGCGAGTTGCGTAGAGCTTGAACTTGTGTCTAACTTAACTTGTGCTTAACTTAACTTGTTTAATCTATCTCCCGTCCGGCTTTATATAATAGCCGGATTAGGGCTTACAGAATAGGAAACCTAGAAGACTACGTTTAACTTGTAACTTGGAAAGCAAGGAATCCGTCTTCTCCTCCAAGCCAGATCACGTGGGCCGTGATCCGGGTTCTTCTAGAATCCGGCTTCTGCGCGTCGGACTACTGGGCCGCCCAATGGACCCAAGCCCATTACCATGTAGGCCACCCTGGTAGTCCGGCTCTTTGTCTACCATCTTCTATACCCTTATTCAGTATATATCCGACACCAATGCTCATGCAAAACCTTGGTTTGGGTAGGCCAACGGTTTGCGACGTCCCCTTCCCATAAGGCCATAAAAACAACAATTATCCTCATCACGCTGGGAGATCTGAATTGATAGAAGTGTGAGAGTTTTCAAGAACAAGTTCTCGATGCCACCGCTCTTCTTTCAACGCATGAAAGACGAAGGCAAGAATCGGATGTTAGCAGATATGTTATAATTTGTTTGTTTTCATAATTTTTTTCCTTTTCGTCCTTGGTCTAGGACTTTGTTTGCTTTTTTCTAAATATATATCAATATAAAAGGCTTACTTTTTTGCTTTGTTCCAATTCGATTACACCACTATGGTACATTTTGCAACAACTACCCACAACACATACTGCGAAACCCTGATGTGAGATGAGATAGTCTCCTCGTAGCTAAAGTTTTCCTCGGTTTGTATGAACCGTGGTGGTGGTGGCTGCTTTCCTAAAGTGGGACGATAATAAATCCTTTATTCTAAAAGGTCGCTATAAGAGACCATGCGACCGTCACGTGCATTCTACATGATCCGACCTTAAATATTCTCTTGGTTCTGCCATTTTTCTGAGGCGTAAACTCCAGGCTTCCGTCCAGGTTATCCTTTTCCTCGCTAGCATAAAGCCCCCGTGCAGCAATAGTGAGCTTCGGCTTCTTAGGCTTTGTCGTAGGTAGAACAAGTTCGACACAAACGACGCGGCGCGAAAGCTTAACCTTGCCGTCATCCTCCAAGGGCAATTCACCATCTTCAAAAGCAAGCAGGACGACGTCCATGTCATCGATGCTGGATGTCTTGGCGGTGAACACGCCTCGATAACCCCGTGGCCATCTCCCGCTAATGACTTTCACCTCGACCGTAGCCTCGACGGCGTTGACGATGTGACCAAACGTGAACTTGAGTGTGCTCAGCCTGCTAGTCCAGGCAAGATCGATCGCGCATGATCGCCATGGCCCACTGCTGGTGTAACACGCCACTAGCAAGCTCAAGTCTCTGTCCTCGGACTGAGTTGCGCCTTTCACTTTCAAATCGGCCTCGAAATGGGTAGGATCTGGACCCGACAGCACGACGGCACGGGTAGGGCCGGTTAGCGGCAAATAGGGATCCTGCAGGCAGGCAAGCACATTTTAAAGTTAAGCCAAAAAATTCAGACCAACTAATGAGACAAAGTTGCTAGCTAGGAGAATATGTAGAAATTAACCTGCATGGTAATCTTGTGGGAGTCATCTCTGTCGCGGTGGAAGATGACGTTGCGGTTATGATCCACCAGGTCGCGCACGGCGACGACGCCGTAGACGTCGAGCGGCCATTGCAGGCCCCCCGTTATGTCGTCGACCTTAACCGAGAAGATCTGCAGGGTGGGCCGCATGTACAGGTAGGTGCAGCTACGGTCGGTGAAACGCATTGGAGGAACAGTCGCTGCAAGGCGCGGTTGATATATATGGTTAGTAAAGGAGATTTAATTATGATGAATTAACGTACTGGAGGGAAATTGAACTTACTTGTGTCCTCGTATGCACCGCAGTCGGGGGCGTAGACCTCGTTCCAGAAGTTGCGGTAGAGACGAGCTTCGTAGGCCCTCGGGTCGGTGCGGGACTCCTCCGGTTCCGATTCCCTCTCCTTGCGCCTCCTCTCAAGAAAAGCTGCCAGCCCCACCTCGCTCTCCATGTTCACGGACGGAGCTTTCGTTCCCTCCATCGCGGATCGATCTTAACTTGGCTTGCCGCCTCGCCAGATCCTCTCCTCTGCTCTGGGTTTGAGTGTGCAAGGCACAGAGCCTGGACTACGTGGTATAAATAGCAATGGAGGCTGGATCCTAGTCGGCCACGGATTCGGCAGTGACCCTCTCCGAGCCAGTGTCCCATGCATACCAGGGTTTGACCGGCCAGTTTTGTGTTTTGTTGCCGCTCTCTCTTCCCGGGCTCGTCTTGTCTCGTGCTCTCTTCACCTTCATCCTCTAGCGGTCATGTGACAAAAGTAATGGTCCGGCTGCAAACAGCATCACAAAAGGTGTTCTCACATTTCAGGACGGACAACACTTCAAAAATAACTTTGAGATAAATTTTTTTTTGGCAGCGTTGAGATTTAGAGAATGGTCTTTCAACAAAAGAGCCTTTGGAGCAGTTAATTTAACCTGAAAACGGAAAAAAAAAAGTCGTGGAAATTTGGGAACAAAACAAAAAAGAGTAGCACAAAAGCAAATATTCAATTCGATACGGTATCATAATGCCCACACGCAGGATCGAACTACGGACCTTCAGTTTACAAGACTGACGCTCTACCACTGAGCTATACGGGCTTCGATGTAAAAATTTGAATTTCCTTCTTTATAATTATAATAGTGTAAAAGCGGGAAAAAAATGTTCACATCTTGAACTCCATCTGTTTTTTTTTTCTAAAGCTTGGTCTACTCCGGAGAATATCCAGTGAAATTGGATCCGAAATATGCATCGCAGAAAGCAATCTTTGTTTGTAAGCAACCATCACAATGGTTTTTCCTTTAGTGCATGATCTTCTTTCATAGGCACAAGTCGTCATAGAAAGAGAATCATTTTGTACAGGGCTATGATCCAATCAGACTTGCCAGTCGATATTTTCAAAAATGTATGGCGTATGAAGGTACCGCTAAAGATTAAAATCTTTGCGTGGTATCTTCGTAAGGGAGTCATACTTACGAAAGATAATCTTGTCAAACGTAATTGGCATGTGAGCTATAGGTGTGTTTCTTGTACTCATGATGAGACAATTAAACACTTATTCTTTGATTGCACATTTGCGCGTTCTATATGGTCCGCTATCCAAATGGATTCGGATCTTTATCAACCTACTTCCGTTGTGAACATATTCGGCAACTGGTTAAATGGGGTCGATAAACGTTTTAAGAATATTATTAGGGTAGAAGCGCTTGCCGTTATTTGGTCGCTCTGGCTATGTAGAAATGACAAGATTTTCAATGATAAATTTTTTTCTCGTATGCAGGTTCTTTTCAGGAGCACATGTATTCTCCGTTCGTGGTCCATATTACAGCGAGGGGAGTTACGAGGCCTTTTTACGGAGGCATGTGCACGACTGGAGCAGGTGGCGAGGGATATTTTTATCCCACATGGATGGCCACTTGATCTACGGATAGCGGCTCCATAGCATAGACAGTCTACAGCGGTTGTTTTGTAGTATTGTCGCTCTGTTCATTTTTAGTTTCGGATTTCGGCTGTGTGCATCTTACGATTCAGAGGCCGGGTGTAATGCTTGAATCTTTTTGAGTAATAAAGCCCTTTATCAAAAAAAAAATATATAGAAAGAGAATCATGATCTACCTCTCATCGATCCGTACACATTACACATTAACTATGGCTTTAAGCCGGGTGCCCACGAGCGATTCTGAGGCCATCTGCGCGTCGTGGTGCCGCTATGTTGTGGGCCCGTCTACATGGTGGCCCTGTGTGGATCCTGCCCCCGCTTTGTGTCTATGCACCACAAGACCTAGAGTAAAAAACCTCCCTCACGATCAAAAGAAAACCCATCTCGACGTTTTCCTCTCCCCAACCCATGCGAGCTAGGTTTTCCGGCCGGCGGCTGCCGCTGCTCCACCACCTCTCCTCCCCACCCACTTCTCCCTTCTGGCGGTGCGAACTCTAGGAACCATCACTCGTGGACTCGCATCACCCTTCCTGCCTCCGATGGGGAGGTAGGTGATGGGCATGCGGCCCCCATGGCGAGCAGGAGACGGCGACGTACGTGAATCTCGTGAACGTGCTAGGGTTTTGGGTCGGTGGCCGCCGCCCGGCCCACCGCGCCTCTCGCGGAACACATGACTGTTGGGAATATGACCTAGAGGCAATCATGTATGATGTAATTCCCACTGTATTCATAAAGTTATTAAGTTGTCCTTGTTTTGAACATCTGATATATGTTATTGAATATGTGATTCGATTGTGGAACTATATATTCATGTTTTTCATACTAGATTGTCCTTGGTCATTTAGGTTGTGCTGGACACACACCCTAGACTAATGTGAGTGTTGGCTGATGACACGGTTCCACTTGTCATGGGCATGGTGATGCCATTCCAGCTTTCACGGATTTGGCTAAAGAGTTTAGCAAGTCGGACTGACCCACATTGAGATGCAACGAGTAAGTCGTCATTTGCATGTATCAATCAATGTAATCCTTAGACCTGAGGTTGTCGCACAATCCGAGTTGTGGATCACCGACTTAGGTTCTGTCAAACGTTGTTCTGTGACAAGACAACTATAAAGGCAGAGTTCGGGTCGAACGAGAAGCAAGCTGCGTGATGTGGATAATCAAGATGGGATTTTGCCCCTCCGAATGGAGAGATATTCTCTGGGCCCTCTCGAGTGATATGATTCAGGAAGCATGGCCATGCGCGACTCAGTTAAGTGTTAACTGTGTCGGTTGAGTAAGAGTTAGTCAGATGAATCACATGTCACAGATCGAGAAGAGAGTTGAGCTATTTAAGGGATGACGATAAATCGCCTATAGCTCGACAAGGTATATAGTGAGGCAAAAGGAACTAAGATGAATATCACATTGAAAGGTATGTCGTCATGACTCAATGGTACTTGGGAGTCGGCACGTTCTGTTAGGAGCCGCTACCGATTGATCGATTGGGAGTTGGACTCCAATTGTGTCCAAGTCGCCATGAGCCTGCAGGGTCGCACACTTAAGAGCAGGAGCAAGTATTGGTCGGGTTGGACCCGAACCGAAAATGGACTGGTTTTTTGAGTCAGACTCACAGAGGGAATGGGCCACAAGTGTTGTGAAGCCCATTACCATACGCTATATAAAGAGGGGCGCAGGTTGCCCAGCGGGCACGTTAGTCCACTCTCCCATGCGTTGGGAACCCTAGCCCCACTCAGTCCAGCCGCCACACCGGACCTAGCAGTCCGCCGTCGGAGCTCCTCCTCGTACGTGTGGATACCGGCAGAGGTGCTGTACGTTCAACACTTCGACGTTCGAGGGATTGGATCGACCGGACCGGATCGTGGGACTGCACTGCCCCGACGCGCTGCATCGATAATCCGCACCTGCGCGTCTAGTGGTAATACTCGTGGCCTTCTACCTCGGCTAGATCTTGGAAGTATCGTGTAGGAAAAAGTTTTTGTTTATCTCTACGCGTTCCAACAATGACCTCTCCAGGTCCACACCGTCGACGACCCCAACCCAGCCCCTCTTGCCGCGCTGCATCGACCACCGGACTGAGATCCGCAAGCCCCCAAGCGGCTCCGGCCTCGTCCCACGCGCGTCGCAGCTCCATGTGGATGCGCGGGACGATGAAGTTGGACCGGCCGGAGAGCTCGTTTGCTTCCCTGTAGGATTTGGGCAAGGATCCATCCTGACTTGCTTTGTGCCCTCCCGTGGTTCGAGTTGCAGACTCGCGTAGAGGGCAAACCCACCGCCCCTGGTACAAGGTGAGAGTGGACCACGATGCATCAGTGGAGTGGAGCATGGTTGCGTTGATGGAGTGGATCCGCGGTTAAGGCGCCGATCGGGATAGCACGTGGAGGAGGCCATCCTCCTCAGCTCGCAGGTGGTCCACTAGGCCACTACCCATCCACGGAACGCATGTATTTGCCACCCATCTTCGATTTCCATTCCCAGAAGCCAAGGTCGCCGGCCGCCTCTCCCCAAGAACTCGATGAGTTGAAGCCCTAAAGGATGACTGACCCCTCTTCCCCTCATGAGCTACGCCGGTAATCTTAGCTGACACCTTTCCTCCTTTTCCTTATATGTAATGATAATTCAGTAACCCTGGAGGCTAAAAAGGGGTTCAATGTGTGTCATTTAGGTCATGAAAAACCCTATGATTCTATTTATATAACATGATCAATCACATATTGACAAGTTTTCAGCAATAACCAACACTGGTTTTTGAACCATAGTCATGCCATGAATTTTATAGCTGCATAAATCTTTCTATGTTCTGAGTTGCTTTGCAATCTTGTATACTCCTAAAGCAGGATACTATCAATAGACTATCGGTAGACCAGGAGAGATGAACTAATCCATTACAAAATATCATGTTTTTCAATATTGATGATGGTTGTTTTTATGTTGATTATCTTCAGGAGCTGATTAGTAACTTTTTTTGTTGTTGTTGAATAAGAGCTGATTAGTAAATCTCTCTTTTCTCAATGTGAACAAATCTCTTGAGTGACACCGTTGCTGAATTCTCTGCTTTCTCTTTGTGTTCTGCTTGGTTCTGCATTTTTCAATTCTTGTTGCTACTGAAGTGCATGCCCATAACCTGAATCATGTAAAACTTCCTGCTTGTGATAGCCGATGGCACTACACTATTGTGTGAGTGCATGCTCAGATCTGTCTCATGTGCCTTTGACTGCCCTAGCTTAGCCTTTATGTTGATATTATAGTTTATAGGTGAGTTTATAAATGTATTCTCCATGCATTTTTTGTACCGTTGGTGGAGGATATAGATGAGCTTGTCCCTTTGAATTTTCAGACATTTTTTTCCGGATCAATTCTGATGTCAAATTTTTGTTTTCTTCCTTTCCCCTTCCTGTCCATGTAATACATGTTTGGACTCTTCTCTATACAACCCTTCTTCCTACTTATCTATTAGGGGTCCTTACAGTTCTCTTTAAAAAACAAGATGGGTAAGACTGCCCAATCAGGGGTCTCCATGCAGCAATGTACTTTTCTTCCTATTGTCATACACAAACTTTGGGGGTGGGGATCGAGTGAAAACAAGGCTTACTCATACAGAGTTCTCATCTATGAGAGGCTCCATAGAGAGTTAATTTATTTCCTCCACTATTTTTCTTGATCAAGGGCCCCTTTAATTCAAAGAATTTTAAAAGGAATTTCGAGAATTCGATTCCTTGGGATTTTTTTCCTAAGTGGGTCATGTAATTCGTAGGATTGCAATATGTAGGATATCTTTCTTACCATTCATTTGTGAGCTGATCAAACTATTAAGAAGATGTATGGTTTCTTATAGGAACATCATATGCTTCATCGGTCAGGATGACAGTCTCCAGCTTATGTGCGATCGGGATGGAGTTGACATTAGAAGAATTGCACTTGAGCTGCTCTCACTTTGAGCCCAAAACCCCGTTGGGAGTTTGTCTGACCGCATTATCAAAATATTGCAACGGGTACTTGTGACCTCATCTCTTTCATGAGATTATTTCATTCGTGAAGGCTCTTCCCCACTATGGGTTTATTATCCTGCCACATCGTCATGCGTTTGCCTTTTTCTGTTCTGGATTTTTTTCTTGATAATGGCTTTCTGTATTGTCCTATAGGATAGTTGTCTATTTATATCTTACAAAAGAAGTGGGAGAGGACACGACTCTCATTTGGAACAGTGTGATCCGAAATATCATCATCTAAATTTATTTTGTGGTTCAAGGTTGTAGCATTCACAGTCTTGCCTATAGTTGGCCATCTGATTTGTTTTGGCTGCTACTACTGTTGGTGGTTCTTTGTTGTTTGCTTCGTCTCTACCTATTTCGGGCCTTACTTCATCTGTTGTTTCGTCTGATGTGGGTGCTTGGAGGCGAGAGTTTTGACTCGGCAAGTGGTCGGTTGGTTGTTCTGGGTATTGATTTTCTCCTTTGCACGGCACATTGTTGTCGTTATTGTTTGTCGAGTCATCCTAATATCGATCTCCCTTTGTGCCTTGCATGCAAATTCTCTAGGTCATGTCGGTTCTTGTAAGGACCCCAGACCGGCAGTCTGAAACCCTCCGTATGCATACATTCACGATCCCAGAAAGATCAGTAGTGAACAACATACACAGTTGGCACACAGAAATACATCATCCATTACACGAATACATAAGGGTATTACATAAAAGATCACATGATCAAGTTTAACGCAACTGCCACAAAGGCAGGCAACTTAACCAACACAGCGGAAGACAATTAAAACACAACGTAGTTGAGCCCAAGTCACGCCTTAACCTACAAGCTGCTGACCTGGAGACGATCCTAGTTCGCAAAGCCGTCAACTCCGTACTTCTCTTCATAGATATCCTTCGGAGGCTCCTTCTCAAAGTCTGGCAAGTAGATACCAGGGGCGAAACCATAATGAGTACATTTGAATGTACTCAGCAAGACATCCATCATGTCACTTACCAAACATGCAAATATGCTTATATGGTGGAATAGGTAGACTATAAATAGGGTTCACTACCAATGGTGTTCATATATGATGACACCACAGTTGCAGTCAGGTTAATCTGTATCTTCGTTGAAGAAGATACTTCAGAAGAAAATAAAATAATATAGTTTTATTTCTCTTGTAGATATCACAGGTACAAGAGGTTTTGTAAAGCTTTGTGAAAGAATATTTTCTCTTTGCAAAACTTCTTGGAATCAGTTTTCCAGAATTCTTGCTTAGAGTAGAAAAGGTTTTCTTTGCAAAACATTTTGTTTTGTATAACAACATCTGGCTTTTCATCATCGACGATACCTCCACGGTATACGTTTTCCTTCCTTTCCGAACTTCACAAGTTCAACACTTCCTTTCCAAAATTCCTTTTCAAAAACTTCCTCTTTTGAAAACATTGACACAATGCTAGCTACATGGCCATTCAACCGTCCATATCCGAGGACGCGGCTTCTTCGAAAAAGTTATACTCTGCAGAGGTGTACACATCCACCAGATCCAGTACACCTCCCGTGAACAATCACGGACTGTAACAACAGTATGTAAACATCAGGTATCTGATCATAACCATCCACTATGTTCAAGCTAGAATATGCCTATCTCTCAGTTGAGTTTTACCACATCCCCGGCACCGAGCTAATCCCCGCCAAGCCAGGATGCCTCAACTGATGCATCCGGAGGGAAAATTAATCCCACACTTTATATGTCTCCACGACATTCGGTTCAGAGGATCGCATCCCCTATAGCACATTGAGATAGCACACACTAATAAGAACAAACTTCAAGTTAAGCCCCTTGCCCATGTTGGGGTAGGGTGGCAGTACGGTAAAGGTTGTCCGGCGAAGACTAGGTTATGTGTCATTTTTGAAAACACCACTTCCTCAAAAATGACCACTTCCACATTCCTCCGGAGAACAAGGATCCGCCTTTTCTCCGGGTTTTTCCGTAAAGCCTTTGTTTTGTAGAATCACAATTTTAGGGTGTCCACTTAGGGACTAGTATGTTTGATGGTAATAAATACCATATGGTGGCTTATGGGCTTGGTATTACCAAGTTTAACTACTGGCATGATAGTAACCTATATAATAGTATAGTAGTAATAGCCACATCAAAAATAGTTTTGATAATTAAGTTTTGGTAAAACTTCAGAGGTAAAACATGCATGATAGATAATGATAAGTATTGTATCAGCAAGCATCAGGATGGCTTGCCTGGTATCCCTTGTGTCCCTGGTTTTGGAGTGACTGGAACTTGAAACAGATCTTCACGACACTTCCTTCCTCTTCGTTTTCTAACGTCGTAAAAGGAATAAAGGACACACATTCAGAACCAATCAAGGCAAGCAACAATGCATAACCATACATACAGCAAGGAAACTAATAATAACTAATCACACAATTATTAATTGAGCAAACAATCAAACAAACACACTTGGCAGGAATGCCATTTAATAAGACAGCTTAAGGTTGGAGGAACATATCTCACAACCACAATATCATGGATTCAGTGGTTGTGCCACTCTCATACCAAGATATTAATAAACCCAAAATATACTTAGTTTCACAAGGGTGAGCCTACTAAAAGTATATAAAACATGCACAATATTAATCATGGCAATGGGTCTATCAACCACACCACAAAAAGAACAAGATAGCTAATCTATTAAGCCTAAATTCACATCAAGAATGAATAAGACACATGATTTGCAAAAGTTACTTTTACAAATCAGTGAGCCTACATAAGTGTAACAAGGTAATAGACTCATCATAAAACACACAATTTCTCATAGTGAGAACAATAGAAACAATGACTAAAAAGGAGGAATCCTTATAGACATGTTTCTACTAAAAATTTGCTATACAAGCAAGCATAATAAATAAAGTACTAAAATGCAAACAAGGAACCATGTTATCATAATGGGAATGAAAACATGTCCTCATGCAAGGATACACAAATATCCACCAAACACAAGTTGGCAGAAAAATTAATTCAACACAAAAAAATGCTAGGGAATCTAGTACTACTTCAACATGAAGAATCAATGGATGTATTTCAATAAAGTAATTGAAATACAACCAGAGGGTCCATGTCATAAAAACAGTAGTGAAAAACATCTATACTTGCTATAACAAAAATATCCCATTTAGCAAAACAATGCATCAAATTGCAGGGCAACTCCTACATACTAGTGGTAATAAAAAGGGCATTACTCAGAGGAATCAATCAACACTTCAGAGATGAATTTTTCCTAGGAAGCCAAAAATGATTACAACCACTTACAAACAGAATCATACCCATTTTTGTTTAGCACAAAAATTCCCAAAGCTAAAATACTAGGCACTCAATAGTTATGAAACTATATAAAAGAAACACATCTAGTGTGGGGGAAATAGTGTTTCCACCAAAAATGCAATGACACCAGTGGGTGTTCCACTAGCATAACAAAGCATTTAGAGGGCACAAAGCCTCTGGTCCACTTGTTAAAAAATTAACAAAATACTAAACTAGCATCTAGTGCAATAGCCATACTAGTAGAAAATAACAGGATGCTAACATAAGCAAGGTAATGCTACTCATGTTATTGTTTTCACACAAGTGAAAACTCTAGGGGTCAAGTACTCATAATAACAACCATCAAAATACTACTGGTCCTATGGATACAACACAAAATTATGTGGCTACACAATCACAAATGTTCATGTCAAAAATTCCACACATGAGGGAATTTTTCCATACATTCTCATAGTTATGACAAGGCTACTCATGCTTTTCTACCAAATCAAATGCAAGCTAGCAGAGGTGATACTAACAAAATATAAGTACCAACATGGTACTGAATCTAATATCTCAACACAACAATTCAATCACTTGCACACAAATTAATCAATCAAAAATTCTATGCAAGTATTACTAGAGAATAATCAATGTTAATAACCAAAATCCTATTTCTTCTCAACTCAAGTCCACACAATCTAACATGCTAAAATAGCTAAGTAACACTTAGAAAACAAGTTCACACAACTTATACATGCTAGAAAACAATATTGCAACTCACAAATATATTCACACAATTTAATTATCTAAAATGCCAAAATGGCAGAAATATGCAAAACAAGGATCTGTCCACAAAATTTTCTAGGATGCTCTAAAAACTAAACCCTTCTAGGTTTGGATATTCCTAGACATATACAAGACCATCCAGTTGAGTTTGCATCAAAATTCATTTTTAATAATTTTATAAAAATCACCAAAGTGCTCTCTGGTGTTTTACCAAATTGCATGCCATTTCAAAAATACAATGAATTTGGAAACGAGGTTAATTGCTCCTGTTAGGAAATTGCAAGGGCTTTCCAATGCAATTGGCCTCACTTCATTCTTAGTTGTGAAATAAAAATGGTGCTCATTTGGGTGTTTCTGGTACCTGTTGCCAAATCATTTTTCATTTCAAAAATATCCATCCAAATGTAGATATACCAATTGGAGGTGGTTTAGATTTAGTTTCTTTACATCTGTGAATTTTGGTTTGGCCAAATTCATATTTTAGGTAGCATTTTAGAGCCAAAAGTAAACAGGTACTTTCTCTAAAAAAATAAAATGGAAAAAGAACACAGACTTGGGCCAGATCCAACTGGGCCGGCCAGATCCAGATCTACCGCGGGGGAGCTAGCCACAGCCGCTGACCTGCGGGCCAGCAGGCCACGGTGTCTGCCACGCGCGCAGATCGCGGCCCCACGGGCCAGTTTGACCACACGCGCGCGGGGTCAAGGTGCGGCGTCAGCACGACGTAACCACGACGTCATCGCCGGCGGGAACGATCTCCGGCGAGCAAATTCGAGCGATTCCGGCCACCGTTTTGCACAATAAACGCACCTACGCGTTGCCTACGACTCGGGGAAGCAAACGGACGCACCCCCGTTTCCGGGGAGTGGCCGGAGAGCGGCGGCGACAGCGACTACGCGACGGCCGGACGGTGAAGACGGCGCGGCGTCGTTCTAGCGTGAGAGGGAGAGGGGAAATGGGTCCGGGAGGACCGCGTGCTCACCACGACTGCAACGGGAGGCTCGGTGAGGTCGGAGGAGGGTCGTGGACGGAGGAATCCCTCGCCGGAGCTCCGTCGAGCTCGGGGAAGAACGAGGATGGCGCGGCGTCCTCGAGTCGCCTAGGCTCGATTCCTTCTGCAGCTAGGGCCTACTCGACGAGGTGGAGCAAATGAGCCCACCGGCGACCGGCGGCGAGGTCCTCTGTGGACGAATCGACGACGACCATGTACGGGCTAGGGTTTGCAAAATATCTTGAGAGAGAGAGAGAAGTGCTTCGAGGGGGAAGAGAGAGAGGGCAGGTAAGAGGTGCACACGGGGGCTTTAAACACCTAGATGTCTTCTATTCGAAGCAATGGAGCATGGGCTTCCATGCCTCAACTTGCAGCTACAGGATGAAGAATAAGATGGGTGACTAGGATTGCAAAAAGGCCCCTGCTATTTACAATTAGGTCCTTTTCCTCTCTGAAAATGGATGTTTTCACTAGGCAAACAAGGTTATAATTTGAACTACTTTTGCCCAAAACTCTTATTAGTTAAGATGTACAACATATATGAAAATTGTCTCAATTAGATAAACTTGATAATTCAAAGTTGTTCAAATTTGAATTCTTACATAAATGGACATTGAATTTTTTAACCTACTTAGGAGCTTCCAAAAATGATAATTTTTGGCACACATTCCTTATTTCATGTGTTCCTTATGTGGTAGAAAATTCAAGTCATTTTGAGTTACTTCATAGAACAAACTTGTTCAAATTTCAAAAAGATGCTGTCAAGAAAACAGGGGTTTTTGGCCACTTAAGTTATTCAAAAACTTGTGCCCTTTTGGTTTTCATCCTTATTTATGATATAGAGCATGTGGTATTTATTTCATGGCATTTGGAAAATGTTTGTAGAACAAACTTGTTCAAAATCCCAAATGTTGCTGTGGAGAAAAACCATGTTTTTAGGACTTTAATGGATTCAATTTTTGGTCTCCTCTTGTGTGTGTTCCTTATTTGTTATAAGGAAGCAATGGTATTAATTTCAGCTCATTTGAGTAAAGTTTCCAATAGTAACTTGTTTTAGTTTTATGTTTCTGGAAATATTGGAATTTTTATTTAATAAAGCACTTGGCTTTTCTTTAGCAATGCTTTGCCAAAATATTTATATGACTAGAGATAGCAAGTCAATGCTCTCCAATACTTTTGTTTTTAATCTTGCAAGGTTGGAAAAACATTTGATAATATTTTGGTGAAGCATTTAAGAATGCCTCTTTTTCTGATAATCTTTTAGGGAAATTTTATAAAGTGTTTCCTCTTTCTTAATTTAGGTCTTGGAATAATATTCAACAAGTATTGGATTCATAAGATGTTTTTGGAAAACTCTTTGATCAATATTTACTTTAGAAAATATTGTCAAAGTCATTGGAACAATATGTTGAATATTTTGTTTTCAATTTCTTAGCCATGTAAGTTTATATAATTAGTTTGTTTAGTTGCACTCAAACAAACTCAAACAAATACAATCAAAGTTTAATTGTCAAGCAATTTGCAAAACAATTGTGTTATCAGGTATTCCAAAATTGGGATGTGACAGGTCTTCCCCCCTTAAAAAGAATCTCGTCCCCGAGATTCACAAGCGAGGACTAAGGGAGGGCCAACAAACACAATGTTAGTGTTGGAGTGCAGGTGCTTCCCCCCTTTGACTTTTCTTGGGAGGAGGGGTTCTTCCCTAAATTAGCCAATTCACTTTAAAAACTACACCAGTACTTGTTTTAGGTCCAAAACTTTTGTTTCCTAGTTTGAACAAGAATTAAGGTTAGTGCAAAACTATCTGGAAATGTACCGTCAATTATTACATGAGTTCCTAGCTACATCCCACATCTTACATAACCCATATGGAGTGGTCTACCACTCTCATAATAAGGTATATAAGAAGCTAAAAGTATAGCTTGTGGGTGCAAAAGTTAGGTTTCTAAGGTAAAATAAACAGACAGAACAAATACCCATGGCAGTGGTTATTACTCACCACAAGCAACTATCACTTAATATGTTCATGATTTTAGTTGGATGTTTTTATTTTAATAAGATACTCTTAATCACAATCATAACACAAGTATTAACTCATGCTAAGGTAAAAACATTTAAACAAAATCCAATAAGCAAGCAAACAACACCACAGATGAATAGACTATTTATTCACCAGGTTATTGTTTATTAGAGGTTTTGGAATCCATCAATCATGAACAATTAGCAAACAACCAGTAGCTAAAAGCTAATGGATTCAATCATAAAGATGCTCTAAAACACCATCTTTACACAAGATAAAAACTCTTATTACACAGGCATAAAAAAAAGACAGGACTGCACAAATAACACACTAGTATGAAAAATCTACACCAGCATGCTATAAGAGATAGCCATATCCTATAACCATATAACATGCAACTAAATAATTCATGGCATGATAACAGAAGTAAATAACTTCCTAACATGCTATATCAACACATATGCTCGTAAAATAAAAAGAGGGTAATACTAGAGCAAAAATCACCATTTTCTAGTGGTGAAACTAGTTTCACTCTAGAGAAGCAAACAATGCTATCATGATGTTTAAACTTAAACAAGAAAGTCATGAATATAAGTGTACCTAATAACAGTACACAAAACTTACTCATGCTAGTAAGCACAAACATCAAAACAATCCCATGAAACAACTATTAAACATGCATAAATTAATTCTAGCAATTTATGTTTTTCTTAAACCATTACTAGCAAACAAGCAAGGTATAACTCACACAACCAGTAGCTATGCAATTAATGAAAAGTTATCTAAACCTTTTCAAAAATCCATACACTCAATTTAAAATTATTCACAAACAATCTACCAATCAAGAGGAATTTATTTTATTTGCGAATAATTTAATTTCAGCACACGATAGTGAAACATTTCTTAACATGATGCCCCTAAGGAATATTATGCTAACAAAAGGATCACACCTAAACATATTAGTATTTACTAATAATAAATAAACTTCTCACTTGCATAAGTGAAAAGAAACAATTATATTTTCCATGGTGGAAAACAGAAATCAATCACGTAGTGAAACATGCTATTTTCACACATGTGTATGGTTGGGGATTTTCATCCTCAAGCCAAAATGCAAAGGGACCAGTGGGCTATGGCCTACTAATACCAAGTAAAAATAGGTACTAAGCCTCTGGTTACTCATGAAAAACTTTGCATACAAGATAAAAATATAAGGCTATTTAATCTAGTGAAGCAATACTAGTGCATATTGATAGCAATTCTTACATATGCTTTATTATTAAGAGACATGCAAGCTAACATAGGTACAAGCATCAAAATAACAGTACCTAAATGGTACTGGACTTAAAGGAAACATAGCACAAAATCTACTAAGAAAGTATACACAGATCTAGCTCTCACAATACTTCCAGATGTATCAAATGTTATTTCATTTTTATTCGAGTTTCCAATCATGCACACACTTTCTAGGGTAGATTTATTGTAATAAAACAACATAATAACAAGTCCTAACAACTCCATATAAGTTAGGAAGCAAGATTGAATAAAATACAAATTTATTTCAATCAAAAGCACACAAAGAAACAACAACAGGAAAACTGCTGTTTTCCAGATCTATCATAACCATTCCATCATTCACTTAATTTCTAAACCCCAAATTTCATAGTAACTACAATGTCTATTAAAATTTGGTTTTCCAAAGTAAATACACATGATATCCTATGGACTAGTAAACGAATAGGTCATCATCTTATTTTCTCGTGACTTCTCCTTTTTACCAACTAGATTAAAAGGTGTCCTAAGTCACTTAATTCCTTGGTTTAGAAAGAGTTGTCAGTAGTTCTCATGCTTTGGTTAGGTGTCAACCTAATATTAGGCAAAGCATGTTAGTCTTGTTAGCTTTCAATTTAATCATGTTTGTCCGACAAGATACGACTAGCGTCATCGTACGTCGAACATTGAATTGTGCTCTTTGGATTGGCTTTTGAGGGAGTTGCGCATCATGGCATGTGAAGACTTCTTTTGCAAACAGACAAACACATAGGTTTTGGTCAGTATTGGTTGGTTTTCTTCACGCCTTTTCTTCTTTGAGGGTTGTCGTTGTTGGAGCTTTGTCTGTTGGAGTGCATCACTGGTAGCAATGCTATCAGCTCGTGTGGCTTGAGGGTCCTCTATTATTAGGCACAACGGTGCTTTCATTGATTGTGGGGGAGATGGTGGTGGTTCACGACGGGTGGCATTATGAAGCGAAAACAAGTATAAGTCTAAGCAACAAATTCTTGTTTTTGAATGCTATACAAACATTTTTGCTTGCAAAAATTTAACAAGAGGCGATTCAAAAACAAGAGCGGGGCAAGCACAAATCTGCAAATTTTGAGCACCCTGCAAACATATAGAAGCCTAGATGAACCAAAATTCTACACCACACAATAGCACAAAGTCCTACGGACACACATAAGCAAGCCAAAACACACAAGCAAGGCTCCATTGGAGCTACGTCGGGGGATGATCCAAAATCCTAGAAGTGGCTGAAGAACTATATCTACTTCTGACCATCATCACTGTAGAGCTAGGCAATTATTTTGGTCTTCTCGGGACATCGGCAAGTATAAAAGTTTTTGTATGGAAACAAGATAATAGAAGTAATGTTTGATAAAACTTTTAACTGAGAGAGGTAAAAATATGCAACAATCTGTTTTTGAAACCCCAACTATTTTCTGGACAGAAAACTTCAAAAACGAGAGATGTTTCAAAAACAGAGCGGAGCAGTTGCAAACAAGTAAGAAATAGACTCTTAACCGAGAGACATACCAACTCTATAAGGCCCGCCCTTCGAACCACTGTTCAAGGACGCCCTTGATATGCATTTAGAATCTTTTGAAAAGATAATAAGGAGGGAAAATATGCTAAAATTCCCTTAGATAAAAATAATTTAGATAGTAAATACGTTTTTACTCAAAAATACTTTTCTTTCCTATCTGACGTCCATGCTAACTAAGGTCTCCTAAGGTCAGGATGGCTCTGATACCAACTCTGTAAGGACCCCAGACCGGCAGTCTGAAACCCTCCGTATGCATACATTCACGATCCCAGAAAGATCAGTCGTGAACAACATACACAGTTGGCACACAGAAATACATCATCCATTACACGAATACATAAGGGTATTACATAAAAGATCACATGATCAAGTTTAACGCAACTGCCACAAAGGCAGGCAACTTAACCAACACAGCGGAAGACAATTAAAACACAACGTAGTTGAGCCCAAGTCACGCCTTAACCTACAGGCTGCTGACCCGGAGACGATCCTAGTTCGCAAAGCCGTCAACTCCGTACTTCTCTTCATAGATATCCTTCGGAGGCTCCTTCTCAAAGTCTGGCAAGTAGATACCAGGGGCGAAACCATAATGAGTACATTTGAATGTACTCAGCAAGACATCCATCATGTCACTTACCAAACATGCAAATATGCTTATATGGTGGAATAGGTAGACTATAAATAGGGTTCACTACCAATGGTGTTCATATATGATGACACCACAGTTGCAGTCAGGTTAATCTGTATCTTCGTTGAAGAAGATACTTCAGAAGAAAATAAAATAATATAGTTTTATTTCTCTTGTAGATATCACAGGTACAAGAGGTTTTGTAAAGCTTTGTGAAAGAATATTTTCTCTTTGCAAAACTTCTTGGAATCAGTTTTCCAGAATTCTTGCTTAGAGTAGAAAAGGTTTTCTTTGCAAAACATTTTGTTTTGTATAACAACATCTGGCTTTTCATCATCGACGATACCTCCACGGTATACGTTTTCCTTCCTTTCCGAACTTCACAAGTTCAACACTTCCTTTCCAAAATTCCTTTTCAAAAACTTCCTCTTTTGAAAACATTGACACAATGCTAGCTACATGGCCATTCAATCGTCCATATCCGAGGACGCGGCTTCTTCGAAAAAGTTATACTCTGCAGAGGTGTACACATCCACCAGATCCAGTACACCTCCCGTGAACAATCACGGACTGTAACAACAGTATGTAAACATCAGGTATCTGATCATAACCATCCACTATGTTCAAGCTAGAATATGCCTATCTCTCAGTTGAGTTTTACTACATCCCCGACACCGAGCTAATCCCCGCCAAGCCAGGATGCCTCAACTGATGCATCCGGAGGGAAAATTAATCCCACACTTTATATGTCTCCACGACATTCGGTTCAGAGGATCGCATCCCCTATAGCACATTGAGATAGCACACACTAATAAGAACAAACTTCAAGTTAAGCCCCTTGCCCATGTTGGGGTAGGGTGGCAGTACGGTAAAGGTTGTCCGGCGAAGACTAGGTTATGTGTCATTTTTGAAAACACCACTTTCTCAAAAATGACCACTTCCACATTCCTCCGGAGAACAAGGATCCGCCTTTTCTCCGGGTTTTTCCGTAAAGCCTTTGTTTTGTAGAATCACAATTTTAGGGTGTCCACTTAGGGACTAGTATGTTTGATGGTAATAAATACCATATGGTGGCTTATGGGCTTGGTATTACCAAGTTTAACTACTGGCATGATAGTAACCTATATAATAGTATAGTAGTAATAGCCACATCAAAAATAGTTTTGATAATTAAGTTTTGGTAAAACTTCAGAGTTAAAACATGCATGATAGATAATGATAAGTATTGTATCAGCAAGCATCAGGATGGCTTGCCTGGTATCCCTTGTGTCCCTGGTTTTGGAGTGACTGGAACTTGAAACAGATCTTCACGACACTTCCTTCCTCTTCGTTTTCTAACGTCGTAAAAGGAATAAAGGACACACATTCAGAACCAATCAAGGGAAGCAACAATGCATAACCATACATAAAGCAAGGAAACTAATAATAACTAATCACACAATTATTAATTGAGCAAACAATCAAACAAACACACTTGGCAGGAATGCCATTTAATAAGACAGCTTAAGGTTGGAGGAACATATCTCACAACCACAATATCATGGATTCAGTGGTTGTGCCACTCTCATACCAAGATATTAATAAACCCAAAATATACTTAGTTTCACAAGGGTGAGCCTACTAAAAGTATATAAAACATGCACAATATTAATCATGGCAATGGGTCTATCAACCACACCACAAAAAGAACAAGATAGCTAATCTATTAAGCCTAAATTCACATCAAGAATGAATAAGACACATGATTTGCAAAATTTACTTTTACAAATAAGTGAGCCTACATAAGTGTAACAAGGTAATAGACTCATCATAAAACACACAATTTCTCATAGTGAGAACAATAGAAACAATGACTAAAAAGGAGGAATCCTTATAGACATGTTTCTACTAAAATTTTGCTATGCAAGCAAGCATAATAAATAAAGTACTAAAATGCAAACAAGGAACCATTTTATCATAATGGGAATGAAAACATGTCCTCATGCAAGGATACACAAATATCCACCAAACACAAGTTGGCAGAAAAATTAATTCAACACAAAAAAATGCTAGGGAATCTAGTACTACTTCAACATGAAGAATCAATGGATGTATTTCAATAAAGTAATTGAAATACAACCAGAGGGTCCATGTCATAAAAACAGTAGTGAAAAACATCTATACTTGCTATAACAAAAATATCCCATTTAGCAAAACAATGCATCAAATTGCAGGGCAACTCCTACATACTAGTGGTAATAAAAAGGGCATTACTCAGAGGAATCAATCAACACTTCAGAGATGAATTTTTCCTAGCAAGCCAAAAATGATTACAACCACTTACAAACAGAAGCATACCCATTTTTGTTTAGCACAAAAATTCCCAAAGCAAAAATACTAGGCACTCAATAGTTATGAAACTATATAAAAGAAACACATCTAGTGTGGGGGAAATAGTGTTTCCACCAAAAATGCAATGACACCAGTGGGTGTTCCACTAGCATAACAAAGCATTTAGAGGGCACAAAGCCTCTGGTCCACTTGTTAAAAAATTAACAAAATACTAAACTAGCATCTAGTGCAATAACCATACTAGTAGAAAATAACAGGATGCTAACATAAGCAAGGTAATGCTACTCATGTTATTGTTTTCACACAAGTGAAAACTCTAGGGGTCAAGTACTCATAATAACAACCATCAAAATACTACTGGTCCTATGGATACAACACAAAATTATGTGGCTACACAATCACAAATGTTCATGTCAAAAATTCCACACATGAGGGAATTTTTCCATACATTCTCATAGTTATGACAAGGCTACTCATGCTTTTCTACCAAATCAAATGCAAGCTAGCAGAGGTGATACTAACAAAATATAAGTACCAACATGGTACTGAATCTAATATCTCAACACAACAATTCAATCACTTGCACACAAATTAATCAATCAAAAATTCTATGCAAGTATTACTAGAGAATAATCAATGTTAATAACCAAAATCCTATTTCTTCTCAACTCAAGTCCACACAATCTAACATGCTAAAATAGCTAAGTAACACTTAGAAAAAAAGTTCACACAACTTATACATGCTAGAAAACAATATTGCAACTCACAAATATATTCACACAATTTAATTATCTAAAATGCCAAAATGGCAGAAATATGCAAAACAAGGATCTGTCCACAAAATTTTCTAGGATGCTCTAAAAATTAAACCCTTCTAGGTTTGGATAGTCCTAAACATATACAAGACCATCCAGTTGAGTTTGCATCAAAATTCATTTTTAATAATTTTATAAAAAATCACCAAAGTGCTCTCTGGTGTTTTACCAAATTGCATGCCATTTCAAAAATACAATGAATTTGGGAACTAGGTTAATTGATCATGTTAGGAAATTGCAAGGGCTTTCCAATTCAATTGGCCTCACTTCATTCTGAGTTGTGAAATAAAAATGGTGCTCATTTTTGTGTTTCTGGTACCTGTTGCCAAATCATTTTTCATTTCAACAATATCCATCCAAATGTAGATCTACCAATTGGAGGTGGTTTAGATTTAGTTTCTTTACATCTGTGAATTTTGGTTTGGCCA
The DNA here is from genome assembly GCA_028641055.1 of Alopecurus myosuroides. Taxonomy (NCBI): domain Eukaryota; kingdom Viridiplantae; phylum Streptophyta; class Magnoliopsida; order Poales; family Poaceae; genus Alopecurus; species Alopecurus myosuroides. The sequence goes on along the minus strand of CM054062.1, from coordinate 310,447,841 downwards.
AATTCATATTTTAGGTAGCATTTTAGAGCCAAAAGTAAACAGGTACTTTCTCTAAAAAAATAAAATGGAAAAAGAACACAGACTTGGGCCAGATCCAACTGGGCCGGCCAGATCCAGATCTACCGCGAGGGAGCTAGCCACAGCCGCTGACCTGCGGGCCAGCAGGCCACGGTGGCTGCCACGCGCGCAGATCGCGGCCCCACGGGCCAGTTTGACCACACGCGCGCGGGGTCAAGGTGCGGCGTCAGCACGACGTAACCACGACGTCATCGCCGGCGGGAACGATTTCCGGCGAGCAAATTCGAGCGATTCCGGCCACCGTTTTGCACAATAAACGCACCTACGCGTTACTTACGACTCGGGGAAGCAAACGGACGCACCCCCGTTTCCGGGGAGTGGCCGGAGAGCGGCGGCGACAGCGACTACGCGGCGGCCGGACGGTGAAGACGGCGCGGCGTCGTTCTAGCGCGAGAGGGAGAGGGGAAATGGGTCCGGGAGGACCGCGTGCTCACCACGACTGCAACGGGAGGCTCGGTGAGGTCGGAGGAGGGTCGTGGACGGAGGAATCCCTCGTCGGAGCTCCGTCGAGCTCGGGGAAGAACGAGGATGGCGCGGCGTCCTCGAGTCGCCTAGGCTCGATTCCTTCTGCAGCTAGGGCCTACTCGACGAGGTGGAGCGAATGAGCCCACCGGCGACCGGCGGCGAGGTCCTCTGTGGACGAATCGACGACGACCATGTACGGGCTAGGGTTTGCAAAATATCTTGAGAGAGAGAGAGAAGTGCTTCGAGGGGGAAGAGAGAGAGGGCAGGTAAGAGGTGCACACGGGGGCTTTAAACACCTAGATGTCTTCTATTCGAAGCAATGGAGCATGGGCTTCCTGAAGGGAATATGCCCGAGAGGCAATAATAAAATGGTTATTATCTTATTCCTTGTTTATGATGAATGTTTATTTCTCATGCTAGAATTGTATTAACCGGAAACGTTGATACATGTGTGCTTAATAAACAAACAATGGTTCCTAGTAAAGCCTCTCTTTTAACTAGCTCATTGATTAATAGATGATCAAGGTTTCCTGATCATGAACATTGGATGTTATTAATAACGGGGTCATGTCATTAGAAGAATGATGTGATGAACATATACCCAAAGAGAATATAGCAATGCGATCAAGTCATTTAGTTTACATTGTTATATCAAACATACGAAGTAACTTATTCCTTAGACCTTGAGATCATGTCAATCACTGATACCGGAAGAGTTCTTTGATGGCATCAAACGTCACACCGTAACAGGGTGACTATAAAGGTGTCGTTAAGTATTCGGAAAGTATTAGTTGAGGATCATGGATCAAGAGTGGGATTTGTCCATCCAAATGACGGAGAGATATACTCTGGGCCCTCTCGGTGATATCACATCGAAACCGCTTGCAAGCACGTGATATGATCACAAGGATGTTATATCACGGGAACGAGAAAAGAGTACTTGTCGGTAACGAGATTGAACAAGGTATGGTTGATACCAATGATCGAATCTCGGACAAGTAAAATATCGCGAGACAAAGGGAATAGTTCACGGCGTTGTTGGTTCACACGATCACGAGAGTCATCGTTGAATATATAGGAGTCATCACGGATCTCCAGATCCCGCTGTTGATTATTGATCGGAGAGGAGTCTCGATCATGTCTATCTTATTCGCGAACCGTAGGGTGACACACTTAAGGTTCGATGACGCATTTGAGAGGATACGGAATATCGAAGAATATTTTGGACAGCACCGAAATTGTTTCGGGGAAAATTGAAATAGTTCAAGGGGTTTTTCGTCGAATGGTTGTTAATAGAATTAACAAATGATTCGAGGTGCTATATGCAAAAGTTTGTTAATAGAATTAACATATGCTGAAATAAAGAAATAAAAAGGTTTTATTTATTTATTAAAAGAAAACCTTTGGATTTTCCAAGTGGGAAATTATGGGAGCATGAGTGGGTGTGAGTGGAGCTTCCACTCACATGAAGAGGGAAGAGGTGGGGGCACCACCATGGCTGGCCGCACCCCACCTTTGGGCTGCCTCCCTCTCCCTATAAAAGGAGGGTGAGGGCTCCTCCTCATACACACACTTGGCCACTTCCCTATCCCTCCACCCGCTGCTCCATTTCATGGTCTCCGGCTTGGCGAAGCCCTGACCGTGGGATTCTTCACCACCACCACGTCGTCGTGCTGCTGGAGTTCCGAGGGATCCTCTACTTCCGCGCCCCGCTGGAACGAGGGAACGGAGGTCGTCATGAACCGTACGTGTGACCAATCACGGATGCACCGCCGGATTGCGGTGCTCATCTTCTCGCTATCGGGATCGGTGTGAGTACGACTACGCCAACAACGAGATTTGATCTCGTACCACTTTGAGTCTTCGAGGGTACGTGTTCTCCTTAACCCTCTCATTGCCCGTTGCAATTCGTCTCCTAGATTAGATCTTGGCCTTTCGGGTGTCTCTCGCGTAGGAAATTTTTTGTTTTCTATGCTACGTTCCCCTTCAGTGGTATCAGAGCCGGATCTATGCGTAGATGTTTTGTACGGGTAGAACACATAGGTGTATGTGGGCGTTGATGATCATGTTATTACCTCCTTGATTATTTTATGATCTTAGTGGCATAGTGGGATGAAGCGGCCCGGACTAACCTTACATGTCCACGTACATGAGACTTGTTCCACAACTGACATGCAACTTATATTGCATAAGTGGCTTGCGGGTGTCTGTTTCTCCTACTATAGTTAAGATCTAATCTATGAAGGGTTGTTAAAAATGTGTTTATCAACGTTGTGGTTGATGTTCGTAGGTATGAACGGTTCTATCATCGAAAGCCCTAAGCCACGTAAAATATGCAAAAATAATTTAGAGGCGTCTAACTAGTTTTTGCTGGGCATGTGATGTGATATGGTCAATATTACAAATTTGATTATGAGATGATCTATTTTGTAAATTATTGATATACCGGAAGGTATCCATATGTTTGTCTTCTTATTGATGGACAATCAAGATTGGGGTGCCATGGTACTTGGTACCACGCCGGTGGAATGATTGAGATCATACCATAATGCACATGATGGAGATCAAGTGCAAGGAGGACCATATCATATCACGTTATCCTTACATGTGATGTATGTGATGTTAATACTTTTATGCATCTTGTTTTGCTTAGATAGCGACGGTAGCATTATAAGATGACCCCTCTCACTTAATATCAAGATAATAATGTGTTCTTCCTTAAGTATGCACCGTTAAGAAAGTTCGTCGTTTCGAGACACCACGTGATGATCGGGTGTGACAGACTCAACGTTCGCATACAACGGGTGTTTTCAAGCCTAGCATGTACAGACATGGCCTTGAAACACACGCAATACTACGGTTCTACTTGGCGAGCCTAGCATGTACAGACATGGCCTCGGAACACGTAACCGAAAGGTAAAGCATGAGTCATATGGATGATATGATGAACATGTAGATGTTCGCCTTTGAAGCTACATCATCTCACGTGATGATCGGTTTTGGTGTAGTGAATTTGGTTCGTGTAATCACTAAAGACGACTAAGAGGGATGTTGTTTTTGAGTGGGAGTTCATGGTTTAATTTTTTGAATTAACTTGAACTTATTTATCATGAACAACAAATCAAAGTGAATTTGCAAAAATTGTAGTATTCATTGGCATCTATAATTACCTTACACTTAGATTGTTAATTGAGATATAACTGTTATGATCTGGTAAATACCATTTAAGATTGGTACCGTATTAGTGATATTTAAAATTGAGTCCTATTGTAGATTTTTTGGTATTTCCTACCTAGCTCCATATGGTTAATGATTGATTAATCTAGAGAGCAAATAATTCCTACTTAGAATCCAGAGTCATGGTTGCTTCCGTATTACTTTATCTTCAAAAGAATGTTTTGTTGATCAAGGTGATTTTGGAACTGAAAAGAGTTGTTTTCAGAAACAATCAAGTGAAAGATATATTGATATCTAGAAACTTATTTGTAGCAACATGACTGAGTATAATTTAGCGTGACAATGTTTGCTTATATTATCTGAATATATGCAAATTTAGCGTGACAATGTTTGCTTATATTATCTGAATATATGCAATGATTGGAGACGCTAGGCGTTTGAATATTCCAAGAAGTTGGGCGCTAAAAATTATCCTCTAAATTCCTTCCTTCGAGCTATAGTAGCTTAATCATAAAATTGTTATGATAGGATGGATTAGAAGTATGGGTAAAGTAGTTTACCTTACTTGGAAATTGCTAAGAGTGGAATCTAGAAGAATATTATTAATATGGTGATATTAGTAGAACAATCAAACTCAAAATATGACTCAATGGGTGATAGTATATGACTAACACGCCAAAGAAAATGAGCTAGTAAGACTAGCATTGTTTGATGTTGAATGATTCTTCTATAAAGGAAATGGAATATTGAAAATAGAATTACAAATAGATATATGGCAGAAAAGAAGATAACTGGAAAAGTCCAGCTCAGGAGTATATACTTGATATACAAGTTATAGATGTATTACTAGTTAACAAAGTATTTTTGGGTATTTTGATACCACATTGGTTGGTATGAGTTGTCATACAAAGCAACGCAATGCAAGAAATACAAGGGCCTAAAAAGAACTAGTAATAGATGTGGAATCGATTATGACAAGAACATAAATAAAGTGTTATTGTGTTCATTGTAGTATCGAACCAAACATTCAAGATTTATTTTAAGAACTTAATAAGTTGTTATTTTGTTCTAGTCTTTTGTGAGAACAAATGAGATTGTTCAAACGATGACCATATTCCATAATTGATGGATATGTTAATATAAATCATGTTGGTAAAGTAAACATCTATAAGACTGAATGCTAAACGTTGCAAGACGTAAAAGATTTTCACTTTAAATTGTGACACCACCATTTTAGTTCATATCGGAAAGGAAAACATGAAGGAACTCCATATTGATGGACTTCCGGAGTCATTTTGTTTTGAATAAATTGACGCTTGTGAGACCTCTTCCAAAAGATGACTAGAATTCCGTTCATAGGCCAAAGTAGAATGGACGACTAATTTAGTGGAGATTATACATATTGATGTATATAGTCCATTATGTGTAGTCATGTATGGTGGGTTAATTTTTCCTTCATAAAATTCTCTCGACGACTTGAGTAGATATGTGAGTATATCTATTTAAAGGGAACAGAGTTTGACATTTTGAATTGGTTCAAAAGGTTGTTAATATGAAGTTAAAATCAATGTAACAAGATAATCAAGTATTTATGATTGGATCATAAAGGATAAAGTTTGAGTTACAAGTTTAGCAAAACATCTGAGAAGTTGCAGAATTGTTCTACAACTTATACTTCTCGAATACCCCACATTAGATTGGAGTATTCAAAAGACAAAATCAAACCCTGTTTGACGTGGTAAGATTAATAAAATTGCCATTATAATTTTGTAGTTTAGACATTAAGGACAACCGCTTTTACACTGAAAAGAGCACCATCATGATCCGTTGAAACTGACAACATATAAGATATGGTTTGGGTAATGACCCGAATTGTCATTTTTCTTAAGTTTTGGTATGCATAGCATGTGTAAAATGTTTACAACCAAAATAGGATAAATATATGTTTATAAGGTTATCCCAAATAAAACATTGGGTATTTCTCCTATCACCGAACCAAAAGACAAATGTTGTTTGTCGGAAAGGGTTGATTTCTCGAGAAAGTAGTTCTTGCGAAACAAGTGAGTGGGAGCACAGTACAAACTCAACGAGGTTAGGGAATCTTCGTTATCATGTCAAGAGTAGCGCAGCACTGGAAGTTGTTCCGGGGTTTACTATTTTGACTAAGTAGAAGACACTACAAATGTTGTAGATACTTCAAATGAGTTTGCGAACTGTACCAGTAAAGTCCAAAAACTTTGTACTTAGAACAACTTGTGGTTTAAGTGTAAAGTGTTGTTTTGACAACAAAAGGACCTGAACCTTATAAAGGAAGCAAATGATGGGCCCTGGCTTCGTAAAATTGACTATGAGTCATTATATCCGCCATAGTATCCTTGTATGAATATCAAGTATGTGACTTGGTAGTCCTTTCGATAGGCATGATGCCTAACGATAGCAAAAGGGTCTATATAGCGACAAAGACATGGATTTTACATCCTTTGAAAGTTGTACTTATCGAAAAGTTGTTTTCGACGAAGTTCAAAGAGTTCACTACTACAAAATTTTGATCTTCCGTAGTGATGCTTAGTCTTTGCAGATAGTTCTAGCAAAGTTACATATTATGATATGGTAGTTGAATAACAAAACCAACTCTCCTCTCAAGGAAGTTTTATCAAGGATGTGTACTTGACACAGTCTGAGAGTTTTGTAAAATTCAAAAAGGTTGCTAGAAAGGTATGCACACTTCAATGGTTGAAGTGAGCATAACGAAGTTGAAATCTTTACCTTAATGAAGTTATCAAAAGAGTTTGATTCCATCATGAACGATAAAGATGCTTGTAAAGTTACAAGAAATTAAGTGGGAGCGCTATGACATATTTCCAATACTTTATGTAGATGACATATGGTTGATTGGAAAATATGTATTTTAAATTAACACGGTTAAGATTTTCATATTGATGAAAGGCTTAGAAGATATTGGGCATCGATATCTATAAAAGATGGATTGACGCACATGATATGATTGAAGCCAAATTACATAGATGAAATATTGAAGTAAGTCAATATGAAAATGACAAGAAGGAGTTCTTGTCACATGGAAAATAATTGAGCAAGATTCATGTGTTTTGACACATGATGAGCATCATTGAAATTGAGATTTCTAAGTCATGTTTCCATGCTATGTACACGACCAGATGAGTCCTATGCTATAAAATGTTATAGCAGGATAATTCATATGATGATTAGACAACAGTGGGAGAGATCCTCGTGTCATTTTAGAAATGCTAAGGATATGTTTTCCTATATAGTAATGACAAAATATTAGTTGTAATATGTTACACTAATAATCTTGTCATTTAATCAAGTAATTTTATCTCAATTAAAATATGTGATGAACGGTAGCACAATAGGATGGAAGAAAGTTCCATGCTGGATTTGAAAGAGTTTCAAAATTAAAATATTGTGGCAGATACTACAACAAAGGCTAAAGTATATCGTTGTGTTGACAACTGATTATAAGCGTATTTTGTGTCAAGGAGTTCTTTATTGAACTTGGTGAATTTCCAAGAATGCTGAAACTATGAAGCTACATTTTCACAATGTTAGTAACATCAGTTTAAGCTGAGGAATTAAGGTATCACCGGAACTTGGTGAGTTTCCAAGAATGCTAACACTATGAAGCTACATTTTCACAATGTTAGTGAAATCAGTTTAAGCTGAGGAATTAAGTTTTCACCAATTGACCATATATATACAAAGCCATCTCATTAGAGAATGAGTGATGCGTGTAGACGCAAAGAACATGCAAATACAATAGGACCTGAACAGTTCAGATCTTTTTGATAATGTTTACCACATGCGAAGCATGGTAATAACACTGGTACGCCATATGTGTTAAGTGCTTACAAACTAGATTATTGACTCTAGTGCAAGTGGGAGACTGAAGGGAATATGCCCGAGAGGCAATAATAAAATGGTTATTATCTTATTCCTTGTTTATGATGAATGTTTATTTCTCATGCTAGAATTGTATTAACCGGAAACGTTGATACATGTGTGCTTAATAAACAAACAATGGTTCCTAGTAAAGCCTCTCTTTTAACTAGCTCATTGATTAATAGATGATCAAGGTTTCCTAATCATGAACATTGGATGTTATTAATAACGGGGTCATGTCATTAGAAGAATGATGTGATGAACATATACCCAAAGAGAATATAGCAATGCGATCAAGTCATTTAGTTTACATTGTTATATCAAACATACGAAGTAACTTATTCCTTAGACCTTGAGATCATGTCAATCACTGATACCGGAAGAGTTCTTTGATGGCATCAAACGTCACACCGTAACAGGGTGACTATAAAGGTGTCGTTAAGTATTCGGAAAGTATTAGTTGAGGATCATGGATCAAGAGTGGGATTTGTCCATCCAAATGACGGAGAGATATACTCTGGGCCCTCTCGGTGATATCACATCGAAACCGCTTGCAAGCACGTGATATGATCACAAGGATGTTATATCACGGGAACGAGAAAAGAGTACTTGTCGGTAACGAGATTGAACAAGGTATGGTTGATACCAATGATCGAATCTCGGACAAGTAAAATATCGCGAGACAAAGGGAATAGTTCACGGCGTTGTTGGTTCACACGATCACGAGAGTCATCGTTGAATATATAGGAGTCATCACGGATCTCCAGATCCCGCTGTTGATTATTGATCGGAGAGGAGTCTCGATCATGTCTATCTTATTCGCGAACCGTAGGGTGACACACTTAAGGTTCGATGACGCATTTGAGAGGATACGGAATATCGAAGAATATTTTGGACAGCACCGAAATTGTTTCGGGGCAAATTGAAATAGTTCAAGGGGTTTTTCGTCGAATGGTTGTTAATAGAATTAACAAATGATTCGAGGTGCTATATGCAAAAGTTTGTTAATAGAATTAACAAATGCTGAAATAAAGAAATAAAAAGGTTTTATTTATTTATTAAAAGAAAACCTTTGGATTTTCCAAGTGGGAAATTATGGGAGCATGAGTGGGTGTGAGTGGAGCTTCCACTCACATGAAGAGGGAAGAGGTGGGGGCACCACCATGGCTGGCCGCACCCCACCTTTGGGCTGCCTCCCTCTCCCTATAAAAGGAGGGTGAGGGCTCCTCCTCATACACACACTTGGCCACTTCCCTATCCCTCCACCCGCTGCTCCATTTCATGGTCTCCGGCTTGGCGAAGCCCTGACCGTGGGATTCTTCACCACCACCACGTCGTCGTGCTGCTGGAGTTCCGAGGGATCCTCTACTTCCACGCCCCGCTGGAACGAGGGAACGGAGGTCGTCATCAACCGTACGTGTGACCAATCACGGATGCACCGCCGGATTGCGGTGCTCATCTTCTCGCTATCGGGATCGGTGTGAGTACGACTACGCCAACAACGAGATTTGATCTCGTACCACTTTGAGTCTTCGAGGGTACGTGTTCTCCTTAACCCTCTCATTGCCCGTTGCAATTCGTCTCCTAGATTAGATCTTGGCCTTTCGGGTGTCTCTCGCGTAGGAAAATTTTTGTTTTCTATGCTACGTTCCCCTTCACTTCCATGCCTCAACTTGCAGCTACAGGATGAAGAATAAGATGGGTGACTAGGATTGCAAAAAGGCCCCTGCTATTTACAATTAGGTCCTTTTCCTCTCTGAAAATGGATGTTTTCACTAGGCAAACAAGGTTATAATTTGAACTCCTTTTGCCCAAAACTCTTATTAGTTAAGATGTACAACATATATGAAAATTGTCTCAATTAGATAAACTTGATAATTCAAAGTTGTTCAAATTTGAATTCTTACATAAATGGACATTGAATTTATTAACCTACTTAGGAGCTTCCAAAAATGATAATTTTTGGCACACATTCCTTATTTGATGTGTTCCTTATGTGGTAGAAAATTCAAGTCATTTTGAGTTACTTCATAGAACAAACTTGTTCAAATTTAAAGAAGGTGCTGTCACGAAAACAGGGGTTTTTGGCCACTTAAGTTATTCAAAAACTTGTGCCCTTTTGGTTTTCATCCTTATTTATGATATAGAGCATGTGGTATTTATTTCATGGCATTTGGAAAAAGTTTGTAGAACAAACTTGTTCAAAATCCCAAATGTTGCTGTGGAGAAAAACCATGTTTTTAGGACTTTAATGGATTCAATTTTTGGTCTCCTCTTGTGTGTGTTCCTTATTTGTTATAAGGAAGCAATGGTATTAATTTCAGCTCATTTGAGTAAAGTTTCCAATAGTAACTTGTTTTAGTTTTATGTTTCTGGAAATATTGGAATTTCTATTTAATAAAGCACTTGGCTTTTCTTTAGCAATGCTTTGCCAAAATATTTATATGACTAGAGATAGCAAGTCAATGCTCTCCAATACTTTTGTTTTTAATCTTGCAAGGTTGGAAAAACATTTGATAATATTTTGGTGAAGCATTTAAGAATGCCTCTTTTTCTGATAATCTTTTAGGGAAATTTTATTAAGTGTTTCCTCTTTCTTAATTTAGGTCTTGGAATAATATTCAACAAGTATTGGATTCATAAGATGTTTTTGGAAAACTCTTTGATCAATATTTACTTTAGAAAATATTGTCAAAGTCATTGGAACAATATGTTGAATATTTTGTTTTCAATTTCTTAGCCATGTAAGTTTATATAATTAGTTTGTTTAGTTGCACTCAAACAAACTCAAACAAATACAATCAAAGTTTAATTGTCAAGCAATTTGCAAAACAATTGTGTTATCAGGTATTCCAAAATTGGGATGTGACAGTTCTGCTGGTCCATCACAGCTTGTGTCGCTCGTCGTTAGTGCATTATCTTCGGCTGAACCGTCTGATCATGTTGACACTGGCCCTTAAAACGTGTTGGTGTCTATATATGCCTCCATCGAGTCGCCGCTTGATTTCCTCACATAATATTTGAGTGTTGGTTTCTTCTCTAAGTAAGAATGCTCCAACTCTCTACGTACTTTATTGTTCCCCCGGGCTATAAATATTATTCGTCGAGTGCTTTGATTGCTATGGCATAATGAGATATCTGCAACCATAAGATTGTTTCATTGCTACTATAATAATATTTTCTATGGAATCATGTGAACGCAGAGTTGATCCGATATTTTTTGAATTTAGTTCTTACAATTTGCTTGCTTATTAAACATGACTTCAAACCTAGGTTCTTAATGTCGAGTTTACTGTTTATATAATTTTTGCTACCATGTATACTTTTCTATGCTCAAAATGCTCATTTTCATACATGACGAGAGAAAAGAGGCAGGTTTCCCTGCTCAAGGATATGTCACCCTGTAGCTAGGAATTCATTGATCTTGTGGGTATTGCACAAATTTGGGAGTACAGGGACATTCAGACCCGCAAAATCTGTATGAGCTAGGCTTTGTTGGTGTATACCGTGAGGTACTGCTCCAGAAAATTAAACATTCCATCTAATTTTCACTCTACTTAACATTCATTAGATGATATCATTGCATATACAGTGCATCTTCTATTTGTGCACTATTTTGAGAAAAATAATCTATCCAATATATTAAGTCTTCTGCGCTATACATTAACCTCACCTTATATGAGACGATAGAGTAGACGAGAGAAGCTACATTGAGTGGTTTGACGGGTTTCTGTATAAAGCTAATGCGCTAGCATTTTTCTTTATGTGACGAGACTGGTATACTTTTACACGTGTTGACGTTTCATTCTCTGTGGCCACAAGATCTTCAAGTGCTACAAAATTGAAGCTTAGGACAAGAAATGCTATTTTTACTCCTAACATGACAACTATTGCAGTTCTTCGTGTTATGCTTCTATTTGTTCTTGCTCACGAGTGTTGTTGTTTTGTTTCTTATGGATCTATCTTCAAGTTTACCACCCGATTTGTATTCTATGGCGTCTATTTCTTACATGTCCTTATGTGACCTCAGATTTCTTCTTCGAGTCATAGTTGAATTTTCAAGTTTGCCAGCCGATTTGTAGTCGTGGGCGTCCATTGTTACATGTCCTTATGTGACCTCAGATTTCTTCTTCGAATCATGGTTGAATGCTACTTGTGTTTGGTTTATCATGATTTAAATATTTTACTTACATTTTGTAGGTCATGTGGGGCATCTTGGTGTTGAATCATGGATGATCGTCCTGTTGGTGTTTTTTGACATGTCGTGCAGTCTGGTGCCTATGCAGCCAATGCCCCCTCGTCGGCTGGCAGTTCAGGTTTGCTCTTTTCCACTTCATTGTTTTAGAGTTACTTTGGTTGGATCTTGGTTTTGTCGTTGAGGGTCCGCCTCCGTGTGTTGGTATTGCTTGCGCGTCGATAGAGTTAGTGTCATGTGACGTTGTCCTTGGACAGAGCTGCTGCTGTTGACGCTGGGAGCCCTCCCGTCTGGTCAGTTTGTTTGCTCTCGGACGGTGTTATTGTTCGTCCAATTTGTTGTTGCCGCAGGAAGTCCAAGGTCTGTTAGCTCGCTTATTATCTCATGTCATTTTCCCTTTTGTCTACCTTTATTTATTTTCTTCTTCCTGCAATGGCTTATTTTCATGGATGCGATGTTTCTTTATATGCTTTGCCGGCACGCTGCCAAGTGGAGTCGGTGACATGAAGGATGCCAGAAGGTGGTGGAAGACATCCAATGAGTCCCCTCCTTAGAGCGGCAAGCTCCAAGAAATGAATCATATATGTGTGTTTAGGCCGGCTTTTTTCTCAACTCCTGTAATTACTGTGTCCTGGATATGTTGTCAAGCCGGATTGATCTATAGCGATGCCTACCAACATCGACCGAGTTGAACTCGATATTCACAAATCACCACCTATAATGAATCATTTCGCCGTCCTTCCCTGATTGTTAGCGTCTACAACAGTCTTTGCTCTACGTGATTGAGTACCTGTTCGGATCCGAACGTGGATGCTAAGGGTTTTCATCAATCTTTTTTAGGTCTTCATGTTGTGATTTCGTTTTGATTATGTGTTGATGTAATATATGCCTTATGCGCTTCTATATAACTAAAAGCTTCCATATGTTTGGTTGATGGCATGTTCGTGTATCGAGAGAAAAAGAGAGCCAGCTAGCAACTGTTTGCTAGGCGCGCCATGTTGGTGTACTCTTAAGATTAAAAAATATCCACGTTATCCAGACAGTATAACTAGAATGAGCAGACATGGCTTGGCTACGTCCAACGTCCCGCTGATACACTGCCGTATGCCAGACCGTGCCGCAACGTGGGACAGGCGGCGCAGCGAAGCACGCCTTTTCGTCTAGTGTTCAATGAATCTAATACCACAAGAAGAACATCACCAGACCGAGCATGTGGAAAGTCGGAAGTAATCATTTCCCGTCCAGCTCAACCTCGCCGAGCTCCGCTTTCTCGGCCAGATTCGCCGGCTTTGTCAACTTCTCTCTAGGCTATGCACCTCTACGTCCTTGGCCTCGTTGATTAGTTTACCACCTCCACCACCCATTTCCCGACGGCATCCTGTCTCCCGCGCTCGCTGGCTCAGGTCCTAGTATTCATTAAAAAAAATGACATCACCATGTCATATGGCAATTTTCGATTGTGTCGTTTTTTTTTTGCCGCGTGATATTTTGCATAGATCCCTATGATTTTTTTTATCTATTCTCTTCTTCTTAGACAATTTTTTTCTCTATTCTCAGTGAAATTAAAATAGTTCCTTTTTAGATGGGAAAATAAAATAGCTACTGCAATTTATGTTGGCATGGAGCAGCATCTTTTTCTTTTACTTGGAGGAGGCCCACATGTCAGTGGAGGAATAGAGTCCTCCACTCCCCATATCCTCTTTTTCCAAAGATGTTCTTCCCCACAGCAGCACGTCTGCGAAGTTCCCGATCAAGATGGCTCCTCCCGCTCTCGATTCCCACCCAAAAGATCGCCCGAATTTCTCCAAGCTCCCATTCATCGGTGCAAAAGTCTACCGAGAGCCTTGCCCGCAGTGGCGAAGCTGGTGTAGAACGATTGGGTTCACATGAACCCAATACATTTTCAGAATCCTTCACTGACTAGTCTCTATCTCTGCCTAGTAGTGTGAGATTGCACCATAAACAAGTGAACTAAACCCAATGACCAAAGACTCTACCTCCGCCACGGCTTGCCCATGTATCCGCGCCACAGCCTCACCCGAGTCGCCGCCCGTTTCCTCGCCTCGTCGTCGGCGCCGACATGGCTCCAACGCTGCCACGACGCTGGAGCTGCTCGTCGTCCACATGCAGGGGAGGACCGCGTCTTACTCGCCTCTGCTGTCGTGGCTGCTCTTGGGAGGGCTCGATCGTGAAGGCTCCCGATCTTCTGATGGTCTGGTAACATGCATCACAAAAAATGTGATCGATCTTTTGTTCTCGCAATTTAGGACAGACAACACTTCAAAAACAAACTTTGAGATTTACTTTTTTTTGTCATCTAGCATTGAATAATGATGAGTACGAATGTACATATTAAGTTTCTTCAGACAATAATACTTCAACAAAAGAACATGGCCAAGTCTCATCAGAGTGTTTGGAGCAGTTAATTTACCATGAAAACAGAAAAAAAACGAGTACAGAAAATAAAAAGAGAGAGGCTCGTAGAAATCTAGGAACAAATAAAAAGAGTAGCACAAAAAAATAAAAACTATAATGGTACATGCATCACAAAAAATGTGATCGATCTTTTGTTCTCGCTATTTAGGACGGACAACACTTCAAAAACAAACTTTGAGATTTACTTTTTTTTTGGTCATCTAGCATTGAATAATGATTAGTATGAATGTACATATTAAGTTTCTTCAGACAATAATAGTTCAACAAAAGAACATGGCCAAGTCTCATCAGAGTGTTTGGAGCAGTTAATTTACCATGAAAACAGAAAAAAAGAGTACAGAAAATAAAAAGAGAGAGGCGTAGAAATCTGGGAACAAATAAAAAGAGTAGCACAAAAAAAAAACTATAATGGTACATGCATCACAAAAAATGTGATCGATCTTTTGTTCTCGCTATTTAGGACGGACAACACTTCAAAAACAAACTTTGAGATTTACTTTTTTTTTGGTCATCTAGCATTGAATAATGATTAGTATGAATGTACATATTAAGTTTCTTCAGACAATAATAGTTCAACAAAAGAACATGGCCAAGTCTCATCAGAGTGTTTGGAGCAGTTAATTTACCATGAAAACAGAAAAAAAGAGTACAGAAAATAAAAAGAGAGAGGCGTAGAAATCTGGGAACAAATAAAAAGAGTAGCACAAAAAAAAAATATAATGGTAATGGAATGCCCACACGCAGGATCGAACTACGGACCTTCAGTTTACAAGACTGACGCTCTACAACTGAGCTATACGGGCTTGCTTTTTTAAAGTACGAAATGCAACTAATTAACCTAACTGTAGCGCAAAAACAGCAGGCTTGGTCTACACCAGAGAATATCCGGTGAAATTGGATCCAAAATATGCATCGCAGAAAGCAATCTCTATTCAAAATGTCACGAGTTTTTATCAACTCATGATCTTCTTTCATAGGCACAAGTCGTGATAGAAAAATAATCATACCTCTCATTGATCGGTACACATTACACATATTCCATGAATCTACCACCGCAAGAAGAACATCATCCGATGGAGCATGTAAAATGCCGAAAACAATTACTTCCCGTCCACCTCGACCTCACCGAGCTCCTCTTCCTCGGCCTGCTTCGCTAGCAGCTTCAGCTTCTATGTATCTCTTGTCACATGTTCAAAATCTTTCAGGACATGGAAGCCCAAATATAAGATAAACGCAGACGCGCCTTTCTCTGGACTGGGGAAGACTCCTGCCATGGAGGGAACTGCAAGGTGGCTTGGAAAGACGTCTGTACCCCTAAATCCAAAGGGGGCCTCGGAGTTCTCTCCCTCTCCGCTCAAAACTCCTCGCTTCTCTCCAAATTCCTTGCTAAGATGCACGACAACTCTCCCGCGCCTTGGGCCCTCTGGTTCAAGCGCCGCTACGGCACCTTGGCGACCCCCATTTCCTCGACACCCTCGTCTGGAAGGACATCCTTTCCACTCTTCCTTCCTTCAGAGCAAACTCCATAGTCAAACTTGGTTCTGGAACTCACACCTCTTTCTGGTTTGATAACTGGACTAGCCGCTCCACCCTCGCCAACAGGTTTCCCGCCCTCGCCTCCCACGCCTCTCGCCCGCATGTTTCCGTTCACCTTGTCCGCTCGTCTGACATCTGCACCTACCTTGTTCCGCGCCTTTCGACGGTTGCCACCTCCGAACTTTCCTCTCTCCGCCTTCTTCTGGTTGAGTTCTCGCCAAGCCCTAACACCTTCGACTCCCGCCTAAACTGTTCCACCAACAAACCTGTCTCCAACCGGGACACCTACGCTAATTTCTTTAAGCTTTTGCCAAATGATGAGTTTGCAGGGGCTGTGTGGTTAAATGCCGCACCTAACAATTGCAGGATCTTCAACTGGCTCGTCAACCACCGTCGTGTCACCACCAGCCTTCGACGATTCCGCCACTCCCTTGCTACTTCCCCGGCTTGTCCTTCTTGCCCTGCAGATGAAGACGTCGATCACTTGCTTCTACAATGCCCCCGTGCTTTAGAAGTCTGGAATGCACTCCCCGCCTGCGCCCCTCAACCGCTGCCCTCCGCCATCACCGCCCTCTGGAGAGCAACCCCGAAAACTGTGGCCATGCAGACCATCGTTTCGGGAGTCATCTGGAACATTTGGAAGAGACGTAACTCGCTGGTCTTCAACTCCCTCGACATCCCCCCTGCGGCCACTGCTCGACAATGTGTAGAAGACATCAGGCTTTGGACTCACCGCTGCCACAACCTTCAAACTAGAGATTCTCTTCTTGCTTGGTGTAATCTGTTTGAACCACCCTGAAACCACCCCCTTCTTTGCTCCTAACTCGGATGCCTACCTCTGTAATATGACCTTGTGATCCGTGGTCGTTCATATTTATACAAAGTTCAGGCTGGCCAAGGCCCGCCGTAGTTACAGTCGAAAAAAATATAAGAAAAACATCACAACCTTGTGTTCAACTTTTGCACAAGAAAAATAATTTTTAATCGATCTGTCCAGAAAATAAGTAAAATTTAAATATATGTCATGTATGTATTTTATTCCCCCGGAAAAATAGGAATTATCATAACGTTAATGTATTTCCAAATATAAGAAAGCATAGCAGAATTTTTTTAGAGGCTTCAGTCTACATAACCTGACTTGTAGTCTTGTAGAACATCTCCAAGCAGAACCAGGAGACGGTTCTACAGTTTTACAGTTTCTCCATGTTCAGCTCCCCTGCATCAACTCCTCTCTTCTTCCCATGGCACCTTCCCCTGCGGCACGCGAGTATGAGAATGCGGCGCCATATGGAAGCAGCTCTTTTTTTTTTTTTTGAGTTTTTCACCGGAAAGAGCAAAGCTCTCACCTGAATATACCATTGATCAAAAAGAGGGGATGGTTCCCCGGTGTGTTACAGGAGATGGGGGGGGGGGGGGGGGGGATGAGATTACAAAGTTCAGTTCGTCAGGTTGACGATCCAGTGGTCGACGTCAGAGCGCCAGGCGGGGGGGAGTCTTGCACGCCAAAGTACCGCGTCATCGCGGCAACACTTGCGGAGGGTGGGGAGGGAAGCTGTCAGGTGGTTGAAGACAATCCCATTACGATGCTTCCACAGGTGCCAGAAGCAAAGGAGGCGGAAGGTGTCAGCTGATCTAGGAGTGATCGCGGGAGGGAGATGGCATTGGGGGGCGATGGCAGTGGTGAAACGGGCGTTGTCACACCCCAGCTTGTTCCAGAATCTTTGGGCGAAGGGGCATCGCGGGAGGGAGATGGCATTGGGGGGCGACGCGGGAGCCATGGGTGTGAGTTCCTTGTCCTTGATTTTTTTTCCTCTTGATCTAATGAAGTTTCTTCTTGGGAACTGAAGTTTTTTTTGTGGGTTTGTATCTCCGTGACTGCATACAAATTGCTTCCTTCTAGATTGCAATGTCATGTGGAAACATATAATTGTATTTTTGCAACTACTGTGGAATCAACTCTTATTTAAATTCTCAAAATAAAAGGAAAAAATCAACCCTTATTTGTCTTCATGTCACATGCAGAAAGACCGTAGTAGGCTCAGTGCATTGCCCGATGACATTATGGTCAACATTCTTGACCGGCTCGATGTCCGCGACGCCGCAAGAACCAGCATCCTCTCCAGACGCTAAGAGTCAGCTCTCCACCAAGCTCTCTCGACTGATAATAATTGCCCAGGACTTCGCGCTTGAGGGTGTGTCAAGCTCCAACGTTCTGGTAATGACATTGTTTGGACTTTGGATGAATGCAGCTGCTGTTGAAGCCACAAAGAGCATACTGGCACGCAAAAATCCTGGTGAACACACTTGATTCTACTTGAGAGATGATTCACCCACATCCATCGGAACTTCTGTTGGTCATGCCGCCTCCTTTCCACGACGTTCTACTTGAGAGATGATTCACCCACATCCATCGGAATTTCTGTTGGTCATGCCATGGCAACACACTTGATTGAGATGGCCAAATTCGGTGTTATGACAGAGAAGTTTGACCTCAGTGACCTCGACGATGATGATATGGTCACCTATGGGAAAGAATTCATGCGCTTCTTTGGTGCCTGTCCAAATTCATTTGGTCGTCTCACTAGCCTTGACCTAGAGAATCTGAGATTTGGTGAATCGGACATATCCAATGTTCTCATCATTTGCAAGCGGTTGAAGCATCTGCGTTTATTCAATTGTGACTCAGGCCATCCCAGCACACTGCAAGTTGAACACTCACATCTCAGTGAGCTCAGTATCGCTGGTTGTTTTTTTTCGAACAGGTTAAGCTGAACTGGCTCCCTCAACTCACACAAATGGTCTTTGATGACTGGATTGATTTCCAAGATCCGCTGGTTCTTGGTCATGTCCCATTGCTCGAGGCCAAATGTCGCCCGTAGTTTTCACAAGATGGTCAAGTTAAGTGAGTTTCTCAGCAGTACCACTATACGAGATCTGAAGCTGGGATTTGGATCAGAAAAGGTGAAGTCAAGATTGTCTAGCTGTGGCTTCAGTTCTTATCTGCTCATCTCATCATCATGTGTTTATTCGTTGCAGATATGGGTGCAGCCGGAATGTCCGACAGAAAGTCTTGCATCTGTCTTCTGCCAATTAAGGTTTGTGAATCTGGTTGATCTTCCTGAAGAGTATGATCTCACCTGGACAATGTTTTGCGTTATGTTTCAGCACAGAGTGTGAGAACAATTGATGCTCGTTTCAGTTCACTGAAAATACAAATTAAGAACCAAAGTATAAGTATGAGTACAACCATAGGAGCTTCAGTCGGTTTCTTTCATTAAAACTCATACAACAGCAGTTTCGGTCGGTCAGTTTCAGCACAAAGCACCACAGATGATAAGCTGGCCAAGTCCAGGACGCTTATCTGATTCTTCTCCGGCGCCACGCAGCAGGCCTGCTCTACTCCGGGATGGGCAACATGGACATATGCTTTGAAAGGGCCGTGCGTTGTCCCAGCACCCTGGCTCCGGGAGATCATGGGGGGCGGTGCAGGAAGTGGAAAACTAACATCAGATCAGCCTTCAATGTGTGCTTCAGGTTATGTATGCAAATTTAATAAGCGGCCTTGTCATTGCTTCAGCATGAATGTGCTGTCAGTAAAAAAAAAAAAACCTTTTACAGCTGTTTCAGAAGTTTGTTACATTGGTAATTGCTGTAAAAATAAACATTTTATGCTGGAAAAAAGTGGCATTTGCTGAAGTGCTACGACATGATTCACATAAAATAAAATTCATGGTCTGGGAAAAATGTTTTGATTCAGCAGATACACATATGAGCCATATACTTTTTTTTTTTTTGAAAGAAGAGGCATACTACTCAGGAAAAATCAGTGCATAAAAAAAGTTCATTGAGCTGAAATCGACCGAAATTTTTATCAAGAATTTCAATTTCACTTGGTAAACAAATGTACTACACATCTTAAGACATATACTACTCAGGATGAATCACGCATACCAATTATCGTTGAGCTGAAATCCACCAAGAACGAGTTGCAGTGGTTACAACTCACAGGTGCCGAATATAACATAACTAGGGTATCAAGGCCTGCATGTTTGTTTCCATCAGAAACTGAGTTGTATAAGTTGTTACAGAACACAGGCCATAAACAAAGCGCTCTTGAACACCATAAGTAGCGAGTAATTAATCTGGATGGTCGGTAGCTGCTCCCCTGAATTAAACCCTGTTATTGTCAGCCCAATAACAAAGCCCTCCAAAGCAAATCGCAAGAACCGCAGCTTCAGCGCCAAGAACAGCCTTCCACGTTGACCTCCGCTGCCGCCTTACAAAACAGACAATAGAAGAACATAAGAATGATCACAATCATGCAAGTAATAGTTACAAGAATCATCGGAGCATTCTGAAAACAAGTCTAATGCTTTGTGCATACCGTGCTTCTTTTTCCACCCTCTTGAAGCAAGACTGGAGCTTCTCATCATAACTCTCGACCTGAGCACCAGTAGGGTCTGTACTTTTCACCAACGCGATGCTGCCCATCTTATCCTACAGTTTGAGTTATTAAAGGAAGTATCAGATGGTAATGTGTTGGTGTCATTTCAGGTGCAAACAGAGAGTGTGAGCTCAGCCGCTAACTGATGTACATAACAATATTGAAAGCATTGGTTAAATTCTGCACAGAAAATCCACAGCCAGCACACTGTTTCTTTGGACATAATTTTTTTTTTTGGTTAGACCACCCGTTCAAGATGGCTATAGTTCTCTCAAAGCGTAATTACGACAACATGGGACGATTTTTTGTTTATATATTTTCTTTTGATTTGAACCATGGCATTCAGGCACAGACACATCTTCTCAGAAATAAACAAAATAGAGACCTTCGATGGTAAGTCGTGTGAAGACACGATTTCGCCATGGCCAGATAGTGTGAGGGCAAAGCAAGGAGAGATCCGCTTGCAGCAGGTGAAATTGCGCCGGATTGGTTTGTTATTCAACGAAACGATAGGCCGATTGTGGCAAAGCAAGGAGAGATCCGCTTGCAGCAGGTGAAATTGCGCCGGATTGGTTTGTTATTCAACGAAACGATAGGCCGATTGAACAACGCATACTCACAAACCTAGCAGCGATTCCTGAGCGGGGAAGACGGGGAACGAACCTGAGAGGCGACGCGGCTGGAGCCCTCCACCCGCTGGAGAGAGGCGGGGATCCTAAGCTTCCCGACCAGAGAGCGCAACGCCATGCCGCCAGCCAGATCTGAAGGAATCAGGGGGTGGGGTGGGGTGGGGCGGGGGAGCGCTCGCTAGGGTTTCCTTCTTCTCCTTCCTCCCGCCCTTTTTCACACTCTCTCTCTCTCTCACGTTACTCGGCTCGGCTGGTACAGATTTCGTGTCCATTTTTTTCATTTTGAGGAGAACAGATTTCTTCCGCGACCGTGTTTTTTTTTTTCTGAGGGAATTCCGTGTCCGTGATTTTTTTTTTCAATTTGAATTCCGTGTCTGCCTTTCCGCGCCAAAGATAAAACAAAAAGAATATGGAGTACATCAAACTCAACCTTTTTTTTTAGGAAACATCAAACTCAACCGGTCTAAGTTCAAAAAGCAAAAAAAGAAAAAAAAAACTCAACCGGTCCAGATTCCAAGGCTTGCAGCTGGGCCTCCACACAAGTATGGGCTTTTTCTATTGCCTGCTTATCCCATGATTTACCTACATATCCCCTTTCCTGATGCTTTAAAAAAAGAACATGCCCCTCCGCCGTGTGGACCAGGCATATAAATTTAGCCTTTCCCTAAAAAAGAATGTAATTAGTCTCTTATTTTGAGAAACTTTATGGATATAAATATGAACATGTGTACCATAAAATCAAAATTATAAATCCACTTACAATTTATAGTGTATTATTTTGATATTGTAATTGTTGATATTTTTCATGTACGTATTACACTATAATAACTAGTATTAATAGTTGGTAATCCATTGTGATCTTAAGATGCACAACATTCTTCTTCCCAAAGACATGAGCGCCATGTTGGAGACCTTGTCATATCAAGAATCATTTAAAAACATACAGACAAAAAAAAATGCAATCTTCGCATAGCTCAGTCGAGATTAAGGGTTACATAGGCTATATAGTTCTAAGTAATTGAAACTATTCTTATTTTGTCTTTTATTTTGCCCACAAATATTGCATGTTAATTTGCTAGCCACATAATTTTAATTGTAGAGTATATAGAAGGCCCTGTGCACTTTTTTGAAACAGGGGTAAAATTCAATCTATTAATTAAGAATATTGAAATTTCGTTAACGGAAAATCAGACGAAAAGTGCTACAAAAAAAGTTACATGTGAACTACTCCCAAAGAATACAACTCTCAAACCATCTTGGCAGACCACCAAACTGTCCCAAACTGCTACGGCCACAAACTTTGACACATAGAAAATCACATCGCAAGGGAAACCCACTGAAAACATAAGAACATGGATCTCACACATGACAACTTGAAATATAAGAACTAGCCATCAATCAGTTGTGGGCACCTCCCTTGCGGCACCACTTCTTGTATTTAGTTATGAGATGCTTTTTCACCTTCTTGATTTTCCCCGCCATGGCCTTCTCCATCATGTATCTAGCAATCTCTTTGCCACAACGAGGGCCAGCCGCATCCAAACTGACGAGCATGTTGCAAAGCTATTTTGCAAATAACACCTCAAATTTAGGTGCCAAAGCACCCGCTTCATTAAACTAATGTCGAGATCCCAGCGAATCCATGATAACTGATGACCCACAAGTGTAGGGAATCGCAAGAGTCTTCGAGGGTATATATAGCCCAATTTATTGATTCAACACAAGGGGAGTCAAAGAATATGTATAAACCTTAACAACTGAGTTATCAATTCAGTTGCACCTGAAAAGTATCTCGCTTAACACAATTTATTAGTAATAACGGTGATATAATAATAATTGTGGTTTAATAGTAACAATAGCAGTAAAACAATAGTAAGAGCGAATGTAACCGGATCGAGAAGCAGTGCTAAAAACACCGTAGGCATAGGTATGGATGTGTGAGCGCTGCATGAATGAGATTAACCATGTAATAGAGGTAACAAAGGGAAGCACAAATATATAAGAGTGTATCCAAGTCACGAACTATCATAGACATGTTTCCCGAGAATTGTCGTACGTGCTTGCAATAATAACTTGCACGACGTCTTTTGTCCTACCATCCCGGTGTTGCGGGGCCAAAAAAGAACTAATGGTATTTAAGGTACTTGTTCTACCAAGAACCGGAGCAAAGCATTAACATGTCGTGGAAACATGTAATCCTCAAACTAGAGTCCATACCCTCTGATATCCCAACCTGTCACCTTGGGGTTTCGGGTTCCGGATAATAATAAGTGTAAACAACTAGTAAATATGATCCAAAACAACAATTATACTCATGAAAACATAACATGTCCATATCGGAAATCATGGCACTCGGTCCCTAAGTGACAAGCATTAAGCACCTCAAGTTGCAACAACGATAATAAACAAAAATAGTGAAGGGAATATGCCCGAGAGGCAATAATAAAGTGGTTATTATCTTATTCCTTGTTTATGATAAATGTTTATTTCTCATGCTAGAATTGTATTAACCGGAAACGTTGATACATGTGTGTTTAATAAACAAACAATCGTTCCTAGTAAAGCCTCTCTTTTAACTAGCTCGTTGATTAATAGATGATCAAGGTTTCCTGATCATGAACATTGGATGTTGTTAATAACGAGGTCATGTCATTAGAAGAATGATGTGATGACACATACCCAATATCAAGATAACAATATGATCAAGTCATTTAGTTTATATTGTTATATCTTGTGTACGAAGTAACTTATTCCTTAGACCATGAGATCATGTCAATCACTGATACCGGAAGGGTTCTTTGATGTCATCAAACGTCACACCGTAACAGGGTGACTATAAAGGTGTCGTTAGGTATTCGGAAAGTATTAGTTGAGGATCATGGATCAAGAGTGGGATTTGTCCATCCAAAATGACGGAGAGATATACTCTGGGCCCTCTCGGTGATATCACATCGAAACCACTTGCAAGCACATGATATGATCACAAGGATGTTATGTCACGGGAACGAGAAAAGAGTACTTGTCGGTAACGAGATTGAACAAGGTATGGTTGATACCAATGATCTGATCTCGAACAAGTAAAATATCACGAGACAAAGAGAATAGTTCACGACGTTGTTGGTTCACATGATCACGAGAGTCATCGTTGAATAAATAGGAGTCATCACGGATTTCCAGATCCTGCTGTTGATTATTGATCGTAGAGGAGTCTCGATCATGTCTATCTTATTCGCGAACCGTAGGGTGACACACTTAAGGTTCGATGAAGCGTTTGAGAGGATACAAAATATCGAAGAATATTTTGGGCAACACCGAAATTGTTTCGGGGAAAATTGAAATAGTTCAAGGAGTTTTTCGTCGAATGGTTGTTAATAGAATTAAAAAATGATTCGAGGTGCTATATGCAAATGTTTGTTAATGGAATTAACAAATATAAATAAAGAAATAAAAATGTTTAATTTATTTATTAAAAGAAAACCTTTGGATTTTCCAAGTGGAAAATAATGGGAGCATGAGTGGGTGTGAGTGGAGCTTCCACTCACATGAAGAGGGAAGAGGTGGGGGCACCACCATGGCTGGCCGCACCCCACCCTTGGGCTGCCTCCCTCTCCCTATAAAAGGAGGGTGAGGGCTCCTCTTCATTCACATACTTTCCCACCTCCCTTTCCCTCCACCCGCTGCTTCATTCCATGGTCTCCGGCTTGGCGAAGCCCTGGCCGTGGGATTCTTCACCACCACCACACCGTCGTGCTACTGGAGTTCCGAGGGATCCTCTACTTCCGCGCCCCGCTGGATCGAGGGAACGGAGGTCATCATCAACCGTACGTGTGACC